>CM026065.1:43050488-43177988 GCA_014839685.1 Anableps anableps | reverse complement strand
ACCAGTCCGGAGCCAGAAGCAGAACCAGTCTGGAACCGGAACCAGTCCGGAGCCAGAAGCAGAACCAGTCTGGAACCGGAACCAGTCCGGAGCCGGAAGCAGAACCAGTCCGGAGCCGGAACCATCCCGGAACCAGAAGCAGAACCAGTCCGGAACCAGAAGCAGAACCAGTCTGGAACCGGAACCAGTCCGGAGCCGGAAGCAGAACCAGTCCGGAGCCGGAACCAGCCCGAAGCCAGAAGCAGAACCAGTCCGGAACCAGAAGCAGAACCAGTCTGGAACCGGAACCAGCCCGGAGCCAGAAGCAGAACCAGTCTGGAACCGGAACCAGTCCGGAACCAGAAGCAGAACCAGTCCGGAGCCGGAACCATCCCGGAACCAGAAGCAGAACCAGTCCGGAGCCGGAACCAGTCCGGAACCAGAAGCAGAACCAGTCCGGAACCAGAAGCAGAACCAGTCCGGAGCCGGAACCATCCCGGAGCCAGAAGCAGAACCAGTCCGGAACCAGAAGCAGAACCAGTCCGGAGCCGGAACCAGTCCGGAGCCGGAAGCAGAACCAGTCCGGAGCCGGAACCATCCCGGAACCATAAGCAGAACCAGTCCGGAGCCGGAACCAGCCCGAAGCCAGAAGCAGAACCAGTCCGGAACCAGAAGCAGAACCAGTCTGGAACCGGAACCAGCCCGGAGCCAGAAGCAGAACCAGTCCGGAGCCGGAACCAGTCCGGAGCCGGAACCATCCCGGAACCAGAAGCAGAACCAGTCCGGAGCCGGAACCAGTCCGGAACCAGAAGCAGAACCAGTCCGGAGCCGGAACCAGCCCGGAACCAGAAGCAGAACCAGTCCGGAGCCGGAACCATCCCGGAACCGGAAGCAGAACCAGTCCGGAGCCGGAACCAGTCCGGAGCCGGAAGCAGAACCAGTCCGGAGCCGGAACCATCCCGGAACCAGAAGCAGAACCAGTCCGGAGCCGGAACCAGTCCGGAACCAGAAGCAGAACCAGTCCGGAACCGGAACCAGCCCGGAGCCAGAAGCAGAACCAGTCCGGAGCCGGAACCAGTCCGGAGCCGGAAGCAGAACCAGTCCGGAGCCGGAACCATCCCGGAACCAGAAGCAGAACCAGTCCGGAGCCGGAACCATCCCGGAACCAGAAGCAGAACCAGTCCGGAGCCGGAACCAGCCCGGAGCCAGAAGCAGAACCAGTCCGGAGCCGGAACCATCCCGGAACCAGAAGCAGAACCAGTCTGGAACCGGAACCAGTCCGGAACCAGAAGCAGAACCAGTCCGGAGCCGGAACCAGTCCGGAGCCGGAACCATCCCGGAACCAGAAGCAGAACCAGTCCGGAGCCGGAACCAGTCCGGAACCAGAAGCAGAACCAGTCCGGAGCCGGAACCAGCCCGGAACCAGAAGCAGAACCAGTCCGGAGCCGGAACCAGTCCGGAGCCGGAACCATCCCGGAACCAGAAGCAGAACCAGTCCGGAGCCGGAACCAGCCCGGAGCCAGAAGCAGAACCAGTCCGGAGCCGGAACCATCCCGGAACCAGAAGCAGAACCAGTCTGGAACCGGAACCAGTCCGGAACCAGAAGCAGAACCAGTCCGGAGCCGGAACCAGTCCGGAGCCGGAACCATCCCGGAACCAGAAGCAGAACCAGTCCGGAGCCGGAACCAGTCCGGAACCAGAAGCAGAACCAGTCCGGAGCCGGAACCAGCCCGGAACCAGAAGCAGAACCAGTCCGGAGCCGGAACCAGTCCGGAGCCGGAACCATCCCGGAACCAGAAGCAGAACCAGTCCGGAGCCGGAACCAGTCCGGAACCAGAAGCAGAACCAGTCCGGAGCCGGAACCAGCCCGAAGCCAGAAGCAGAACCAGTCCGGAACCGGAACCAGCCCGGAGCCAGAAGCAGAACCAGTCTGGAACTGGAACCAGTCCGAAGCCAGAAGCAGAACCAGTCTGGAACTGGAACCAGTCCGGAGCCAGAAGCAGAACCAGCCCGAAGCCAGAAGCAGAACCAGTCCGTAACCAGAAGCAGAACCAGTCCGGAGCCGGAACCAGTCCGAAGCCAGAAGCAGAACCAGTCTGGAACCGGAACCAGCCCGGAGCCAGAAGCAGAACCAGTCCGGAGCCGGAACCAGCCCGGAACCAGAAGCAGAACCAGTCCGGAGCCGGAACCAGTCCGGAGCCGGAACCATCCCGGAACCAGAAGCAGAACCAGTCCGGAGCCGGAACCAGTCCGGAGCCGGAACCAGTCCGGAACCAGAAGCAGAACCAGTCCGGAGCCGGAACCATCCCGGAACCAGAAGCAGAACCAGTCCGGAGCCGGAACCAGCCCGGAACCAGAAGCAGAACCAGTCCGGAGCCGGAACCAGCCCGAAGCCAGAAGCAGAACCAGTCTGGAACCGGAACCAGCCCGGAGCCAGAAGCAGAACCAGTCTGGAACTGGAACCAGTCCGGAGCCAGAAGCAGAACCAGTCTGGAACCGGAACCAGCCCGGAGCCAGAAGCAGAACCAGTCTGGAACCGGAACCAGCCCGGAGCCAGAAGCAGAACCAGTCCGGAGCCGGAACCAGTCCGGAAGCCAGAAGCAGAACCAGTCTGGAACCGGAACCAGCCCGGAGCCAGAAGCAGAACCAGTCCGGAGCCGGAACCAGCCCGAAGCCAGAAGCAGAACCAGTCTGGAACTGGAACCAGTCCGGAGCCAGAAGCAGAACCAGTCTGGAACCGGAACCAGCCCGGAGCCAGAAGCAGAACCAGTCCGGAGCCGGAACCAGCCCGAAGCCAGAAGCAGAACCAGTCTGGAACTGGAACCAGTCCGGAGCCAGAAGCAGAACCAGCCCGAAGCCAGAAGCAGAACCAGTCCGGAACCAGAAGCAGAACCAGTCCGGAGCCGGAACCAGTCCGAAGCCAGAAGCAGAACCAGTCTGGAACCGGAACCAGCCCGGAGCCAGAAGCAGAACCAGTCTGGAACCGGAACCAGCCCGAAGCCAGAAGCAGAACCAGTCTGGAACTGGAACCAGCCCGGAGCCAGAAGCAGAACCAGCCCGAAGCCAGAAGCAGAACCAGTCCGGAACCGGAACCAGTCCGGAACCAGAAGCAGAACCAGTCCGGAGCCGGAACCAGTCCGGAGCCGGAACCAGAGAAGGGCCGGCCCGCTCTCTCTTTCTGGTCATACTGGGAACCAGTCGCACTGCTGCGCTTTGACACCGGTCTCCATGGTAACGCCGGTTTGTCGCCCACTCGGTGACGTCCAGGCGTTGCCACGGCGCCCCGGGCGAAGCGGCGGGCGCAGCGGCGGACTCACCGAACACGCGTCCCGGCGTGCCGGCCACCACGTGCTGGCCGTAGTCCAGCTTCCGGATGTCCTCGCCCACGTTGGTGCCGCCGATGCAGGAGTGGCACTGGACGTTCATGTAGTCTCCCAGCGCCAGCAGCACCTGCACAGGTGAACCCAGCAGCCAATCAGAACCACACACACCTGCTCACACCTGGGCCGTCGGGGGGGGAGCTACCTTCTGGATCTGTCCCGCCAGCTCTCGGGTCGGCGCCAGGATCAGAGCCTGGGTCTCCCTCACCTGCAGACAGAGCACAGCATGAACCGGCAGGTCTGGACCGGAACCGGGCGGGTCTGGACCAGCACCGGGCGGGTCTGGACCAGCACCAGGCGGGTCTGGACCAGTACAGACAGGTCTAGACCAGCACCAGGCGGGTCTGGACCAGCACCGGGCGGGTCTGGACCAGTACAGACAGGTCTAGACCAGCACCGGGAGGGTCTGGACCAGTACAGACAGGTCTGGACCAGCACCAGGCGGGTCTGGACCAGCACCGGGCGGGTCTGGACCAGCACCAGGCGGGTCTGGACCAGTACAGACAGGTCTAGACCAGCACCGGGAGGGTCTGGACCAGTACAGACAGGTCTGGACCAGCACCAGGCGGGTCTGGACCAGCACCGGGCGGGTCTGGACCAGTACAGACAGGTCTGGACCAGCAACGGGCGGGTCTGGACCAGTACAGACAGGTCTGGACCAGCACCAGGCGGGTCTGGACCAGTACAGACAGGTCTGGACCAGCAACGGGCGGGTCTGGACCAGTACAGACAGGTCTGGACCAGCACCAGGCGGGTCTGGACCAGCACCGGGCGGGTCTGGACCAGTACAGACAGGTCTGGACCAGCACCGGGCGGGTCTGGACCAGTACAGACAGGTCTAGACCAGCACCGGGCGGGTCTGGACCAGCACCGGGCGGGTCTGGACCAGTACAGACAGGTCTGGACCAGCAACGGGCGGGTCTGGACCAGTACAGACAGGTCTGGACCAGCACCAGGCGGGTCTGGACCAGCACCAGGCGGGTCTCTGGTTCTGGTCCGGACCAGAACCGGGCCGACAGCAGGAGGTTCTGCAGCTCACCTGGATGTCCAGACACTGCAGCACGGAGATGCAGAAGGTGGCCGTCTTCCCTGTCCCGGACTGAGACCTGCACAGAGCAGAGAGCGGCTGTTAGTCGCCATGACGACGGACGGCGCCGGTCCGAGCTGTGGCGGGCGGCTTACTGAGCGATGACGTCACGTCCTTTAATGATCTGCTTGATGGCCCTCTGCTGGATGGCCGACGGCTTCTCGAAGCCTGAAACACAGAACACCATGAGAACCTGATCAGAACCAGAACCGGTCGGGTCCATGTCAGCCAGGACACCACGGCCTCATGTTCTCCAGTTCCTTCTCTCATTAACAACCGGTCACAGCTGGACTGAAGGCTCCAGGATGGGTAGAACTTTGTTTGGACTCCCTGACAAAGAGTGATCTCTCTGTGTTTATGGCCACCAGAACCAGAACCAGAACCAGACGACTGGAGAAAGATGGTTCTTGGTCGGTTCACTGATGCCTGGAGGAAAATGTGGAAAAAAAAGAACCTGAGAAACCTCAACAGAACATCCGGGTCATCAGAAGGTCCACCTGCTAACCCCTCCATAAGGTTCCACTTAGGTACCAGCAGTGGTCCGGTCGGGTTCTGAGGCGTGCTGGAGGTTCTGGACTAAATCATCTCAGCTGCAGCTTTACGGAAAGTTCTTCTTCTTCTTCTTGCAGGGCAGCTGTGGCGACAGCGCAGCAGCTCGCCACCATCAGCAGGTGAACGTAGCGTGAAGCGCTTCAGGCTCCTCTGGACTTGATAAAGCTCTACACAAGTAGCGCCATTTATGCCACGTTCATTTTCTTTCACCCTGTCACAAATAATTCACGTTCACACCTCTGGAGCGTTGGATTCATTCACTCACCCATTTTGGCTCCTTTTCCAGAACCCTCACGAAAGGTTCGTGAAGCTTCGACCCGTCTCCATCTGCTTAGTTTCAAGTCTGATCAGAGAAAAACCTGAGATCTGTTCGGGGTAGGGTACGCTCACTTTGAACTGGGATAACTTTACCAGTTCCCAGTTAAAAAAAACAAAAAAACAAAAAAAACAGGAAGGAACTGGGAGTGCTGGAACTTACCAAGCAGCCCCTAGTTTCCTCTGATGCAGAACATAGTGATGGTTTGTAACTGTGGTCCACAGAGTGCTGAGAAGATGTTCCTCTGCTGAAATATTCTGTCATTGCTAACACTGGTTAGAACCAAAACAAAGCAGAAAATCCAGCTGTTTTCGACAGAAACAACTGAAGCGCAGCGTCAGCTCCCAGCATCCTGCCTCCAGTCCGCCCCAGCTCTCGGTGTTCCCGCCGAACTCCATTCAGATTTCTGCTCATTTAACGGTAGCGACGCTGAACCCAACAATGCTACCGGGAGTCAGCCGCTGATCGTCGGCAACAGCCGCCCCTGTTCTCCGGCGGTCTCCGGAACACTTTGCCGCCCGCTCCTGGACCAAAAAGAGTTCTGTCCGAACCGCGGTGTAAGCGGCTGTTAGCGGAGCGAGTTCCTCCGACCCGGCCTCCTTCTTAGAGGGCCCACACTTCAATCATTTCTCCTTCCAGCAGAATATCTACGGTTAATCCGCCTTTAATCCGGTATCTAGAGGTTCGGTTTTGTTATGGATGTATGATTTTGCGCCCTTTCCTCATCCTAATCATGTCTTTGCTGCTCTAATATATCTGCCGCACCGCTCACCGCTACAGCTAACACAAACGTCACTCCTGATTTCACATACAGCGCAACACAGTCAGGGACAAACTGACACAAGAGGAGGGTTAAGAGTGAGGCTTAGATAAAAGCAGGGCTCACGCTCCATTCTTTGCTCCTCTCGGTTCACCCTTAAGATGCGCTGGGGGAGCCCGAAACCAAAGGTAAATGCTTTGCTGGTTTTAGTGGTTGGGTCTCGGAACTGGAGAGAAACGAACTCAGGAGGGTGAAAGAGGGTGAACCCCCATCAAATAGTTTCCTGCAGGTTGACCCATTTCAACAGAAAAACCTTAGCATTAGCATCCCGAGCTACCCCCCCCAGTAGGCCTCAGGCCAGCCCCGACCTACCATAGGCGTAGATCCCACGAAGCAGGTCCTCCCGGAGACCCATCGTGTCGAAGGTGGGGGTGACGTCCACTTCCTCGCTGGTCTCAAACTCCACCTTGGTCATGTCCTCCTCCTTTAGGAGCCTCTTCCTGCCCTGTGTCCCGGCAGCAGCCATCGTTCTGAGGGTTTTTGTTTCGGCTGAAATTCGGTGAATCAGGCTAGGAAAAACGATCCTCCGCGCTGCTCAGCTAGCTAACACTAGCCCACGTGTCGCCTAGATGACGTATCTATATGACGTAGGCAGACCGAATCAGAACACTGCTACGACACGTTAACGCTTCCGCCATATTGGGAAAGGAACCAGCGGCCGGTGTAGGGCTGAGATTGGATAGAAACAGAAATAGGGTTTATTGTTCCACAGCGGGGAAATTCATGTGTAGTAGCAGCATCAGACATATAGGTTCACACTAAAGATCAAAAAGTGTTTTTATATATCTAGATATATATATATATATATATATATATATATATATATATATATATATATATATATATATATATATATATATCATGCTTATATATATATATATATATATATATATATATATATCATGCTTATATATATATATATATATATATATATATATATATATATATATATATATATATATATATATATATATATATATATATATAAGCATGTCTTGGAAGTGATTTTTTTTTTTCCAAATTGCCAATTTATTTTTGCTAAAAATAATAAGAAACATTCAAATTACAATAGGCCTTTGCAGCGCTTTCGCTGCTCAGGCCTAAATACGGCGCAGTTATGAGAAATAGAAATATCGTACTCATGATCCAAGGGATCTGCAACTGAGTGGGATGACTTTTTTAAAAGTACATAATGTGCATGTGTATTGAACATTAAAAAGACAGACTGTTTACAGTACAGCGCATCAATGCAGAACAGAAAAACAGATGTGCAATAACAAAAAAAATGCTCTTTCAAAATGAGTAAAATATAGTAAATGACAAATGACAGCAGGGATGGTCCAACAGATGGTGGAAGGAAGGATCTACAATAACTCTCCTTTGTGCACCTAGGACTGCTGGGCTGCTTTGTGGGTTTATAGTGAAAAATAAAACCAAACAAATTGAAAAATATTTCACAATTTAAAGGTTGCCATACCTATGAGTTATATTTTATAACTCAAAGGTATGGCTCAGGATGTTTGATTAATCCAAATAGTCACAGAACATCCCATAGTTTCTGCCTGTTTAACAGCTTTTTTTATGAAATAAATATTAATTAACCCCACACCATGTGTTATGGAGGACATTTATATCAGTTAATTTCAAACCTGGTAAGCATAACTGGGTACAAAAGTTGTTTTTTTTTTCATAAAAACCTTTGGTTTTAATGGTATTCTGTATGAGATACAAGTGATAGAAATGAGAAAACTGCAGCTGATTTCAGATGTGGGCAGATCTGTCCTGCTTCAGGGAGGAGGGTCATCTGACCAGGATGGACCAATGAACTGCGTTCCTACAGAAACTGTGGTTCTGGAAGGAAAAAAGCTCCATCACTCATTCAGCTGAGATTCATAAATAAAATCAGCTTTGACCCGGATCTCCAGAATATTTAATATTTCTATTAAATAAACATTCATGTGGAGAAACTTCTGTTAAAACCTGTTAGTGGAAACAAGACTGAAGACAAAGATTTTTGATGCTAAAAAAACCCACATCTATGGACATTAACAGTTTTTTTTACTATAATGTATTTCTCCTGATGATGTGAGCGAGCAGCGAGTCCATCAGCATTATAACTCTGAAGTGTGCAGGTTCTGGAGACGTTCTTTAACTGAAGGAACTTCATGTTTCTAGAACAGAGAATCTTTCAGATGATCCATCTTCATCAGCTGTCAGCAAAATTTGTAACCCCTAAATGAAACCCTGAATTCTTATGATCACGAGCTGTCCAAACATCTTCCTTCCACTGAGTTTTCCAGAGATTTCAGCCTGAAGCCCTCTGCTGGATAAGATGAGGATCCGTGAAGAAAATGAGGAGGAAACATGATTTATAGCTTCAACAGATGCCAAATGATTTTCTTTGCCACAGTTTAGAGCAAACATGAAGGTTCATCTTCAGCCCTGAGGATAAAAATGCAACATTGTGATTTTTAGGATTATTGGCTGAAACGAGGAAATGGAGGCTCTGTGCTGAAGAGGGTTCCTCCCTGCTGCCTCTTCGCTGGTTGGCCCCGGCCTGCTGAGGACCCGCTACCTGCTGCGGAGACCTTCTGCCGTCCATCTGGAACCGGAGGCTCTGCTCCGGACGGGCTCCCCACCGCAGAACGGACCGAGCCGGTGGTAGAGCTGCACGCTCCCTGGCTCTGTCCTCCTGTCCCGATGACAGAACCACCAGCACCAGTCCTGGACCGGACCACACCGAGTTCTGCCTTCGACGTTCCTCTAAATCGGGTCACAGATGAACATGAAGCTAATTGAGATTCAACACTTGTTGACCGAGTCAGAATCGTCCAGGTCCAGGTCTCTGGTAACCATAGTAACAACCAATCGGAGCCCCGAAGAAGAAACAAGCTGGAGAACATCAGCAACCTTCCAGAACAGATAAAAACTTTATTGGTTTCAGTAGAAACAACAGTCTTCAAATAAGCTGTTCGGGTCAGAACCGGTCCAGAGACGCATCATCAGAACCACGAATTATCCTGCTGCATCATCCGTCACGTGACCAAACAGACAAGCGGGCCAGAACCTGATCGTGGATGAGAACCTGCCTGTTCCCGGGTCAGAACCTGCTCCTGGACCAGGGCTGCAGCAGGTACCAGGTGAGTCCAGCTCTGATTAAGCCGCCACACATCAGTTACTTTGTTCCTGCTAAAGGTCCCTGAACCAGTTCACTCTTCCAGTCCCTGAACCAGTTCAGGTTCCCACCAGTCCCTGAACCAGTTCACTCTTCCAGTCCCTGAACCAGTTCAGGTTCCCACCAGTCCCTGAACCAGTTCACTCTTCCAGTCCCTGAACCAGTTCAGGTTCCCACCAGTCCCTGAACCAGTTCACTCTTCCAGTCCCTGAACCAGTTCAAGTTCCCACCAGTCCCTGAACCAGTTCCATTCTGAGCTCTGAAGTCATGTCTCGGCATACGGGGTCACGTGACCGTCAGGCCTCCTTGGATTGGTGGACGTCCAGACGCAGCGGGTCACGTGACCGTCAGGCCTCCTTGGATTGGTGGACGTCCAGACTGACAACCTGCAGCTCTGCCAGGCTGCTGCTGCTGCTGGGCTGGCTGATCACCATCTGGACAAACAACCAACGGTTAGTGTTCTGGTTCTGGAGTCGGTTCAGCCGAGGGTCCCACCCTCTGACAGCAGTGTGTGTGTGTGTGTGTGTGTGGTGCTACCGGGTGCAGCTGAACGGCAGAAACCGGGATCTGAGCAGTGACCGGAGGAAGAGATGTGAGGAAGACCTGCTGGACCGCACCTGTTGCACAGAACCACACGGACCAATCAGACGAAGGCGTCTTCTGGGTCTGACCGGCTCGAACGTGAGCGGAGCATACCTGGGTCATGTGACTGGGTGTGGCCGGGGGGGAAGGCGTTGAGGACGGCTAGGCTGCCATCGGCCAGAGACGGGGTGGGCGCGGCGTACATCACTGTGTGACCAGCGGGGTACATCATGTGACCTGCCCCGGAGGAAGAGGAGGAGGACGAGACGATGGAGACAGGGAGGCTGGCTGCCAAGAGAGACAGACAGGAAGCGGATCAGAGCCCCGTCACAATAAAAGTCTCTCTTTTCCTGAACATCCACCGGTGGGGGCGGGGCTTACCTGCGGAGGAGGCGGGACTGTGTGTGTCCGAGCTGCTCTGATTGGATGTCTGCTGACTGCTGGGACGCACCTGGATAGTCTGGAGCTGCTGAGAGACTCCGGTTCCTAAAGGACGGACAGAACCAGAACCACAGCTGAGTCCAGATGACCCAGCAGAGCCAGACTGGGTCCGAGGCTGGGAGTCTGTCCAACATCAGGGCAGAAGCAGTGACTCTGGATTATCAGTCTCAGATTGAACTTTAATAATCTGATGGTCACCAGACGAATCTGTCTGGTGCGGGCTGCTGGGGGTTCTGGTTCCGCCACCACAGAACCAGTAGAACCACCACAGAATCTCCCTGACAGCTGACTGGTCGGCCTGGTTCTGTGTGACTGGGTTGATTTTCTGGACTTGATTTAAACTGTTGGGTGTCTGGTACCGACCCGGATGGACGCGATCTCTGGTACCGATCCGGATGGATGCCCACCTGGTACCGACCCGGATGAATGTAGAAACTGGTACCGATCCAGATGGATGTAGAAACTGGTACCGACTTGGACGAATGCCTGCCTGATACCGACCCAGATGGATGCTGCCTCTGGTACCGACCCGGATGGACGCGATCTCTGGTACCGATCCGGATGGATGCCCACCTGGTACCGACCCGGATGAATGTAGAAACTGGTACCGATCCAGATGGATGTAGAAACTGGTACCGACTTGGACGAATGCCTGCCTGATACCGACCCAGATGGATGCTGCCTCTGGTACCGACCCGGATGGACGCGATCTCTGGTACCGATCCGGATGGATGCCCACCTGGTACCGACCCGGATGAATGCGATCTCTGGTACCGACCCGGATGAACGCGATCTCTGGTACCGATCCGGATGGATGCCCACCTGACAAAGAATCTAATACCGACCCGGATGAACGCCCACCTGGTACCGACCCGGATGGACACCGCCTCTGGCACCGACCCGGATGAACGCCCACCTGGTACCGACCCGGATGAACGCGATCTCTGGTACCGATCTGGCTAAAACCCGGTTCTGACCGCCTCAAGCAGCAGAACTGGGCTGTTTTATATTGTAGCCGGTTCTGATCCAAACACTTCCTGAACTGCATCATGTGATCTCAGCTGGTGTGGACCAATAAGAAGCTTTGACCCCTTGCCATCAGCCACTCAGAGTGGAGCAGGGGGCGGGGCTTGTGCTGACCTGTCAGTGACACAGCGGCAGGGAGGCGGAGCAGCGTGGCCGGCTGTGCGGGCGGGGCCGGCAGCGCGGCGGCGGGGGGCGCCGTGGGGCCGCGGACGGTCACCGGTTGGCCCTGCAGCTGGTTGAGGGGGATGGTGTGCGTCCCGGAGGACAGCTGGGCGCCTGTGGACAGGTGAAGGGAGGGGGCGGAGCCAGAGACTGACGTTAGCAGCAGGAAACAGAAGAAAGACGCTGCTGAGCGGACGAGATCTGATCCGGAACGCTGACAGGAAGTGAAACCTGTCGACGTCCCGCATCACTTCCTGTCTGGTGTCTCAGCACCAGCACCAGCTTCTGATTGGTCAGAAGCAGGCCGTGCCCACCTACCTGACATCAAGGCGATTCCTCCAGGAAGAACCACACCTGCTGGCGTCTTCAGAACCGTCCCGTTGCTGGAGGAGGCCGGAGGCTGCCAGGAGGGGGCGCCGGTCTGGCCCTGCAGGGGTCCGGAGGAGGCAGGCAGGCTGAAGGCCGGCTTCACCAGGTCCTACCGAGACACAGGGGGCAGCATGAGCGGCGCCGGGTCAGCCGGAACCGGTCCCCGCCGGAACCGGTCCCAACCAGAACCGGTCCCCGGCGAGCCGTCTCCACACCGGGTCAGCCGGAACCGGTCCCCACCGGAACCGGTCCCAACCAGAACCGGTCCCCGGCGAGCCGTCTCCCCACCGGGTCAGCCGGAACCGGTCCCAACCAGAACCGGTCCCCGGCGAGCCGTCTCCACACCGGGTCAGCCGGAACCGGTCCCAACCAGAACCGGTCCCAACCAGAACCGGTCCCAACCCAACCAGAACCGGTCCCCGGCGAGCCGTCTCCACACCGGGTCAGCCGGAACCGGTCCCCACCAGAACCGGTCCCCGGCGAGCCGTGTCCACACCGGGTCAGCCGGAACCGGTCCCCACCGGAACCGGTCCCCGGCGAGCCGTCTCCCCACCGGGTCAGCCGGAACCGGTCCCAACCAGAACCGGTCCCCGCCGGAACCGGTCCCCGGCGAGCCGTCTTCCCACCGGGTCAGCCGGAACCGGTCCCAACCAGAACCGGTCCCCGGCGAGCCGTGTCCACACCGGTACCTTTGAACTTTCGGGGCTGCTGTCCGCCTCGGCCACCTGGTAGGTGAGGTCGGTCTCCTCGAAGCCCGTGGCGCTCATCCTCTGGTCGGTGGACGGGTCGGAGCGCGGCGGCGAGTCCGGCGAGTTCAGGCAGGTCTGGATCAGAGCCTTTCCCGTCTCCGAGGTGATCATGGGCTGCAGCTTCCTGGTGGCGAACGTGTAGACGTGGCCCGTCTCGCTGGCCACCAGCAGCAGAACCTGGGTTCCGGTCAGCGTGGACAGCTCATAGGCCTGCAGGACAGGAGGCGGGGCTTAGACCCAGAACCAGATGATTCCAGTCAGAACGTTCTGCTCTGACCCGGTTCTAACGTTGTTTTCTCACAAATTCCCAGCTCAAGACCCACGAGATCCTCCACACAGGCGTCCTCTACCTGTCCAGCTCTACCTGTCCAGATGTCCTCAGGTGTCTCTGGGTTGGACACTGTGGACCACCAGGTTTAGAGCAGACCACTCTCTGCAGCTAAAGAGCTTCTGCTGGGCTCCACTCTGCCAGGGCCTGCAGTGAATTGGCCAGTCTAATAAATGAGAGGGCTGATCTGCACATCCACACCAACAATAACGATGCTATGCTGAAACATAGCAAATGCAGAGAAAATGGCTGAATTTCACCAACTCAGCCATGAAAACTTAGAAGAGCTTATAAATCAATGAAGCTCCTCCTCCTGCTGTCTTGATGTCCTACCTACAACCTTCCTTCAGAAAGTTCTGCCTGTCGTTGCGTCTGACCTGATTCAAATAGTGAACTCTTCCCTCTCGTCAGGTGTTTTCCCCAGGCTCTAAAATCAGCAGTTATCAAACCGCTGTTAAGAAAGAACAATCTGGATAAATCACTCCTGCAGAACTACAGGTCAGTCTCCAACCTTCCATTCATCAGCAAAATGATTGAAAAAGCTGCGTTTCAGCAGTTAAGCAGCTTCTTAACGATGACCAACCGCTTTGATGTCTTTCAGTCCGGTTTCCATGGTTACCACAGCACTGCCCTCGTCAAAGTGTTCAATGCTTCAGTTATTATAGCGAGAAACTAGTGATCAGGCCCGAAATCTGGGTGTAGTGATGGACTCGGACCTGAACCTTCAGAGACACATAAAGACAGTTACAAAGTCGGCCTTCTGTTACCTGAAGAACATCTCCAGGATTAAAGGACTGATGTCTCAACAAGATCCAGAGAAACTCATCCATGCATTCATCTTTAGTCGCATTGATTGGGTAATGCCTCTCTGCGACGGCTGCAGCCTCAGACGCCTGTCTACCCTTGGATGGGCTATACTGAAACGTAATTTCCCCCGTTGGGGACGAATAACAGCACTCTGATTCTAATAACTGCAACAGTGTCTTCACAGGTCTGCCTAAAGAGTCAACCAGACAGCTGCAGCTGATCCAGAACGCTGCTGCTGGCGTTCCCAGTAAGACCAGGAAGACAGAGCACATCACACCAGTTCTAAAGTCCTTCCACCGGCTCCCTGGAGCTCAGAGAATAGACTTTAAGATACTTCTGGTAGCTTACAAATCACTGAACGGCTTAGTACCAAAATACATTAAAGACCTGTTGTCGTATCAACCTTTCTGGTCTGCTCTGCATCCCCAGAACCAGAACCAAGCATGGAGAAGCAGTTTTCAGTTTTTATGCTGCTCTAATGTGGAACAAACTTCCAGAAAACTGCAAAACAGCCGAAACACTGAGTTCCTTTAAATCAATGCTAAAAATCCACCTGGTTAGAGCTGCCTTTGATCCGTAGTAAGTAGAACATTGATCAGTATTTTTGATGATTATTTACTTGATGATTTTGATGTTGGTATTTGACAAAATAAAATGTTTCCTTGTTTTATAATTGGTCACTATGTGATGTTTTTATGGCATCAAGCCATTTGAACTGCCTTGTTGTTGAAATGTGCTGAACTAATAAACTGGAGTTGACTTGCAGATGTTCAGAGGTCCTGGGTCAGGTCACATGACCAGGCTCATCTCACTGGTCCAGAACCGTTCCGGCACCAGAACCGTTCCAGGCCCACGGTGTTGAACCCCTGCGGGTTTACTTGTCACGTGGGTTTCCTCCACACTCACTTTTTTCATGATCCCGGTCTTCCTCTTGCTGAAGGTCGTGTACCTCCTCAGCTTGTTGTCGATGAACTCCATCTTGATCTTCACTCTGCCTCGGGTCTTCTTCCCGGGTTTGGCACCAGAAACCGCGGGACCTCCCTCGCTGTAAGTCCGGTTCAAGCCCCCGGAGGACTGGCCAGACTGACCATCCTCACTCCGCTCCCGCTTCACGCCCCTCCGGTCCCCGCCGGAGCCCACAGCGTCCTCATCGTCCCCGGACTCAGAGTCCTGATCGGAGCCGCTGTAAACCACCTCGGTGCTGTACTCCTGGTCCTCGAAGGGCTCCCCGTCCGTCTCATGTCCTGCGCTCGGTTCGGGTCCCGCGGTGCTCACCGGAACACTGCCTAACCCGTTACCTGCGCTTCCCGACCCAGTTCTGGTCGCCATCACGGCCCTCCGTAGTCCTGAAGCCGAGATCGGTTATCTTCCCCGACTCAGAGCACTCCGTCTGGACAGAGTTCAGGCAGCCTCCCGGGGCTCCGAGCTCTCATTCCGGACAGATTCAGTTCGCTTCCCCGGGGCTCCGAGCTCTCAGGCCGGACAGATTCAGTTCGCTTCCCCGGGGCTCCGAGCTCTCAGGCCGGACAGATTCAGTTCGCTTCCCCGGGGATCCGAGCTCTCAGGCCGGACAGACGCAGCTAACAACGTCGCTAGCAACAGACCCCAGCACTTACTGAATTTTCTTCTTCTTCTCTTGGCAAACAACCTAATGCCGAATTACCGCCACCAGCTGGTAAGGAGTGTGGATTAGGATTCTAACAGCTTCTTCAAAATAGATAAATAACTAAAAACTAAAATTTTAATAACTGAACGAACAAATAAATCTTCCCAAATAAGCCAGTACACCAAAGAAGCGATTCTTTTTCTCCAACACGTCTGACGATTTGTTCCTCACTTTTATCTTTTCAATGTTTCGGGTGAGCTTCCCTGAACATATTTCTTATAATGTATCATAACGTGTTCTAAATACTGTGCTGTTCAGTCCAGTTTTCCCTCCTCTCAGCTACTTTCTTTTTGTTCTTATAGAACCATCTTCCTTTCCCTCAACTTCTGTCTGATCTGTGTGAATTTTCTTCTTGTATTATTATTTAATGTTGGTTATAAAGACTGGAATGAAGTATGGATCGGAACCAAGCTCCATCCCGTCCCTGTGCCCGCATGTCCTTGCCGGGTCAGGTCCACCGTCTCAGGGTCACATGACTGGATGACATCATTTACTGATGATGCATTAATGACACAGTCAGTCCTGTTTCTGGAGGTCAGTTTTTTCTGCCTGTCGGATCCATCTCGTTCTGCTGAATGGACTCGGTTCAGGTCGGAACCGACAGTTAACATCTTTTTAAAGGGTTAGGGTTAGGCTGCAGCTCTACCGGCTCTCCAGCTCAGTAATCTGAGGGGTCAGAGGTCAGACAGCCGAGGATGATCAGTTGGATCCAGGATCAGAGTCAATTCCAGGATTTCAGATCAACGTCAACGATCTGTTATCATTATGATGATGATGATGATGATGATGATGATAGTGATGCTGATGATCATCATCATTTATTTTTGATTAAATCTGATCATCTCTGGATTAATCAGTAAATAAGTTTGTGCAGACTGAGGTCATAGAGGAGGAGATGGTTTCTGGAGGAGGAAGAGGATGAGGAGTAGGAGGAAAAAGAGGAGGAAGAGGAGGAGGTTTCTGGCGGAGGAGGAAGAGGAGCAGGAGGAGGTTTCGGAGAGCAACCTGCTGCCGAAGACTCTGAGCGTCATAAACACCTGACTTCAGATCAGCAGCAGCTGCAGGGATCAACTCCGACAGGAAGCATAGCAGGACTGAATCCTCTACCTGGTGATCATTCAGCCAATCAGAGATCAGTTTCTATGGCAACCTGACCCGCCCCCGCTTGGTGCTGGTTCCAGGCCAGCCGTCCTGCTGCTGATCCGAGAGCTGAACCAGGATCAGCTGCTAAATTTACCTCAGATTACCAGCAGAGACGTTCCTCAGAGAACCTTCAGACCAGAGACGACAACATGTCCCTGAGCGGCCCTGCAGGACCCGGACCCGCCTGGAAGAACCACAGCTTCAGTACGGGAGGGGGCAGAGACCCCCCTCTGTCCGACCAGGGAGAGACCATCATCGGAGTCTACCTCCTGCTGCTCGGTGGGTACAGGCCCAGAGGGGACGGTAGGGGACACGTCTTCTGGGTGTTTGTCTCTGCTGGGGACGGATCATCTCAGGAAGTTCTCCAGAACCATCTGGACCATCAGTCCAACGCATGACCCTGACCTGTCCCACCACTGTCCTCTCTGTCTCCAGGATGGATGTCCTGGTTTGGAAACAGCATCGTCCTCTTCGTCCTCCTCAGACAGAGAGCGGCGCTGCAGCCCACCGACTACCTGACCTTTAACCTGGCCGTCTCTGACGCCAGCATCTCCGTGTTCGGCTACTCCAGAGGCATCATTGAGATCTTCAACGTCTTCCAGGACAGCAGCTACATCATCTCCTCCATCTGGACCTGCCAGGTACTTTTACTGGGCTCCAGATGAAAGTACTCACCTGCAGCTGTGGCGCTGATAATAATAGAAAGTAGCTCCTCAGTAATATTCAGAATGAAGTCACTGAAGGTCCAGATCTATCAGACATGAACATCTAGAAGATGGTCTAAGAAGTACAACAGGTGTTTCTGCTGCCCCCATTAATGTAGAAAGTGTCTCCACCCTGATGACCACTAAGGTTATCGTTTCATGAAATCGCTGGATGATGTCATTAGTAATCTAATGAGCTGGAAGAGTTTATAGAAAGACTCCCCTGTACTCACTAGAGTAGAAAGGACCCCCTTTCCTGATTGAAATAGAAAGGACTCCCCTGTACTGCACCATCTGTCTCCTTCAGGTAGACGGGTTCTTCACACTGGTGTTTGGTCTCAGCAGCATCTACACCCTGACGGTGATCAGCATCACCCGCTACATCAAAGGTTGCCACCCGAACAGAGGTCTGAAACTAACAGAACTTGTCTTGGTAACTTCAGAACCTCGGTCTGGAAGGTGATCCTGGTCCTGATCCTGCAGCTCTGTCTTGTTTTTCAGCTCATCACATCACCAGGAGCTCGATCTTCATCTCTTTGCTCTACATCTGGGTCACCGCTGGGTTCTGGTCCGGAGCTCCAGTGCTCGGTTGGGGCAGCTACACAGGTAGGATCCGCGGTTCTGATCCAAACCCCCCTGGTGGGCTCTGACCCAATTCTTCACCTGTGCTGCTCTGCAGATCGGGGGTATGGTACTTGTGAGATCGACTGGTCCAAAGCCAGCTACTCCACCATCTACAGGTCCTACATCATCTCCATCTTCATCTTCTGCTTCTTCATGCCAGTCCTCATCATGCTCTTCTGCTACGTGTCTATCATCAACACGGTGAAGCGGGGCAATGCCCTTTCTGCTGACGGAGACCTGACTGACCGTCAGAGGAAGATCGAGAGAGACGTAACCATCGTGAGTTCTCATCCATCTCATCGGAGTCTTCAGTGATCAGTAGGGTTTAACCCAGTTTCTTCTCCAGGTCTCCATAGTGATCTGCACAGCCTTCATTCTGGCCTGGTCTCCGTACGCGGTGGTCTCCATGTGGTCCGCCTGTGGTTTCCACGTGCCCAACCTGACCAGCATCTTCACCCGGCTCTTTGCCAAGTCTGCCAGCTTCTACAACCCCCTGATCTACTTCGGCCTCAGCTCCAAGTTCCGTAAAGACGTGGCCGTCCTGCTTCCCTGCACCCAGAATGCCAAAGATGCCGTCAGGCTGAAGCGTTTCAAGCCAAAGGCTGAAGGTCACAGCCACCGCGCCGCAGGAGGAGGACCCAGACTCAAAGTTCCCTTGAACCGCTCTGAGAAGAAGTACTCCCTCATGAACCAGACTCCTCAGGCTACAACCCCAGACTCTGGAAAGGAGACTGGGACAACAACACCTGACACCAAGCAGGTGTTCTTCATCAACATGGCACACCCATCTGAGGCTAGCTCCGAGTTTGAATGTGTCAGACTCTGACAACATTACCCGAGCAGGAGGAAGACCGACTGATGCTCCAACCCTGTCCAACCTTTACCAACCAGTGATCCTGGACCGTTTGACCCTTCAGAACAGAAGAACCAGGTTGCTTTGACCTTTTAACCCCACCAGGAGTGACTCTAGTGAAAGTACCAATCAGTTAAAGAGGTCAGGTAAACATTTACTGTAGGAGGCTCTAAGGTCTCCAGGGGTTCAAGGTTTCAGCATCAGATTCAGCTCCTCCAACCTGTAGAGATGTTTTTGGTCTGGCTAAGTTCATGAGATCATTAGATCTGCACTCCAGGATCAACCAACCAGAAACAGCCAAGTTCTTAGCAACACTGAGGTGGTTCCTGAAGGTTCTGATCATCTAATCATGATCTGATTCCCTGCTCTCTAGTTTTCACCCAACAGTCCAGAAGTGAAATGATCCAGTCACCAGTAAAACATCTTAGCTTCTCTGTCTGATTAGATCAGTTCTCTTCCTCGGAAGTTTGGGGTACCCCAAGGTTCCCCTTTAGGACCTCTCTGTCCTTGCTTCCTCTGGAGTCCAATGGTCATTTCACTGCTTTGCAGATGACATCCAGATTTATCTCCCACTGAGAGCTCAGAGTCAGTCCGTTGAAAATCTGCTCAACTGTTTGAGGAATGTCAGCACTTGGATGAAGCTAAGCTTTTTGTGTCTAAACAAAAACAAGACTGAGGCCCACTCTACATGTAGCCAGGTCTTCATAAAAACCAGTATCTCCGCCAAATCCTTTGAAATAATGTCGTACTCGCGGGATCATAAGGAGCTGCTCATCCAGTAACTGGGCCAGAGGAAGGGAGAACATCCTCAGGACAAATTAAGAAGATTAGATCGAAATATTTATCTTTCGTCTCTCCTCCAAAACTAAAGTTAAATTCTAAACAAAATTCACCCAGCTAATGAATTTCTGAGACGCAGGTTCAAAACAGATGTGGAAAGGGTGTACCTCTGAGAAAGCAGCTGAGGATCTGGATCATCTGTTTTTCACATGTGCCAGGATCTTCACCAGTTTATCTGGGTTCATGGGGTCATGATCTGATTTAACCATCCAAGAGGAGAAATTTGGTCTTTTATTAATGACAGTAACATTGACCACGGTATGAGTATCGCACTCTTAGCCAGAGATTACCTACACACATGTTGCTTCTTTAAAACCAGCCCTAAGTTTATACAGTGGAAGAATGAGTCCAGTTTGTTTCACAAGTCCTTACTTTTTGTGAAGCTGAAAAATGCATTTAAGTTGACCTCCTTTTTGAAACCATTTCTGTTTGAATTTATTGCCCTGGTTTTCATGTTGTAAATACAGTCAGTACGCCCCACTAAGCTTTAGACTCATTTTGTTTTCGGATGGGGGGGGTTGTCCTTTCTAAGTATATAGTGTGAACACTAAGTGTATACTTTGCTGATTGTAATGTGTTTATATTAATGTTTAAAAAGGAAAAAAAACCAAACCATGACTTGCAGTTAGGAACCAAACACGGCGGTTCATCTGTGCAGACAGAGCTAAAGCGTATTAGAATATAAAGTTACTAAAACACAAGACCATTGTGTCAAGCACGTAGAGATATCAGCGCATTATTTGTCGCAGACCGTAATGCGCAGGATGCTAAATCTCTGTTTTCCCATGAATACACGCAGACACCAAGTTTTCTCAAATCTCAAATCATTTTGGTTGGAGTTTTTATAAATAATGGTTTTTAGTGATAATAAACGGAGTTTGGCTGTGGATGAAAGGCCAAAACACACAGAAATGTGTTGTTTTTCCCAGATATCCGGCTACAAGTGGCCTGTAGGCCTGAGTTGTGATCCTGTCAGGAGTCTCGGCGTTGTCTGTGACACTGGGCGAAGCAGGTCAGCGCCGTGGTCCCGTCTGGCTTTTATCATCTGAGCTCGATCAACAAATGAAGCCTCATCTTCCTCAAACTGCCTTCATCCATGTTCTCTAAACCTCTGTGGTGGGACCAGCCAGAACCTCCTGTCCTGCGACGTCTCGGACATCCAGGATGCTGCTGCTGCTAACTGGGAAAACTGGGAAGAGAGGACATGAGAACATCCCCGCCGGCTGCCTGCTTCCTTTAGAATAACTAAACTTTTAAATCCTTAGATGGTCCAGCTCCGCCTTCCCTCACTGATCTAAACACAGGATGCTGAGATGTAACAGAAGCTTTTAGCTGCTCCGAGGACAAACTGGTGACTAAAGGAGGTCGAGCTTTTTCAGCTGCAGCTCCTAAGCTGTGAACAGTCTCCTGTTCTCCATGATGTCCGCCACAAGCTTGGTTCATTTTAAATCTCTAATTGTGGGGAGCTGGAGCATCAGGCCAGTTATGTTGCTGTTTCTTTCTGCTTTTATTGTTTATTTTATCCTGTTCCATTGTGTTTTTAATTGTCTCTTATTTCACTATTTTTGCCTATTTTACCTGTGAAGCACTTTGCTCACTTTGTTGTGTGTAACAGTGCTATACAAATAAAGGTTGATTGATTGATTGATTGAAATGCTGTGTAGAAGAAGAGCACTGAGACCTTTTCTGTAGCTGAATGCCTGGCGGCATTGTGTCCAGTATAAAGTTTGGTGGAGGGATGATCATGGTGTGGGGCTGATTTTCAGGAGTCGGGTTCAGCCACCTTAGTTCCAGTGAGAAAAACTGTTAATGCTTCACCAACCAAGACATTTTGGATAATTTTGTGTTCCCAACTCTGTGGGGACAGTTTTGGGTGGGGGGGGTCCACCACCATGGTTCGATCATGGCGGGACTGGTCCACAAAGCAAGGTCCATAAAGTCTGGTTTGGAAGAGTTCTGACCTCAACCTGATAGAAAACATTTGGGATGAATTAGAGTGGCGACTGGAGCCAGACCTCGTCGTCCAACATCAGTGTCTAACCTCATCAAAGCCCTTCTGGAAGATGGTCAGATGTTCCTCCTGAAACTGGTAGAAAGCCTTCTTAGAAGAGCTGAGGCTGCTGTAACAAGGCAGGCCCCTCCCTGACCCTTCTTTCTTCTTCATCCACTTCTTTGTTGCCATGGTGATAGGGCTTCAGTTTCTGTCATGCTGCGGGACTCATGAAGGATGCATCTTCATCGATCTGGGTGTGGGAAGAAAGTTGTCCAAGAGTTGATGGTGCATGGCCTGGTCTGTGAACTCATCCTGCAGCCTTTGCAGGAAAACAGGCCCACATCATAACACTTCCTCCTCCATGCTTGACTGTGGGGATGGTGTTCTCCTGACCTAGAAGGTTGAGTTGATGCAAAACAGGTCTGAGCACAAACCCAAAGCTCCTCTGAGTCCATGTTTGGAGCGCTGCAGAAGAAAGGCAAGGCGGGGGGTGGGGGGGTCCAGCTGCCTTCAGACCATCACCCACCTCCTCCCCCTGCAGCTCCAGCCCCATCCAGATCCTCCATTTGTACTGAAACCCAGCTGAGACCCAGAACCGCCTGGGTCCTGGGAGACTGCCAGCGGATCGATGTTCTTCTTGCAGATCTTCTGGTTCTGCTTCTCTAATGAAATCATCATAAACACGTTCAATCTCTGATTTCATCATAAATAAAGTTTGACCCCTGATAGGTCTCCTCATTAAGCTCCTTCAGGTGATGCGCCTGCCATCTGGCTCCCCCTGTCGGTCAGGTGAGGAACTGCAGGAGCAGTTCTGAAGCTGTGACGAACAGCGGGTTGGAACGAGCAGAATATTCCTAATAAAGTGTTTGGATGTGTGGATCTGCAGCTATTTAGAGATGATTATTTCAGTTTAACTTCCTCAGAGCTCTGCTGGATCATTTCACCTGAACCGACATGGTTTCATGTCTCCGAGAGATGAAATCTGTCCAGATCAGCAAAGGTTTCTGAAGAAACAGCATGGAGGCTCCTTCACCTGCCGGAGTTTACCGACGGCAGCCGGAAACAGCCGAAACCGAGAGGAGCCGAAAGGAGCCGAGTGGAACAACCCTGCCGGCCGGAGGAGGAGGATGAGTCCGCTGCTGCTGTGAAGGAGGATCAGCAGCAGAACCAGCCCGACAACGGAGCAGAACCGGACCCGAACCGGTCTCAGGAAAAGGTCAGTGTGAACTAACCCTTAATTAGCTTAGCCTAGCAGCAGCAGCCGAGCCGTGGGCCGTCACTCCGTCTGCAGATCCGAACCAGATCCGAACCAGATGAGAACCAGATCAGAACCACTGGCTTTCGGGCCGCAGAGCGATCAGCTGATGATAGAGGAGGGAAGGAGGTGCTGTAACATCATCTTCAGACGGTATGACGTCATGGTCCATCAGCTTTCTGAATATTGGGGGATTGGGGGGGGGGGCAGGTGATGGTCACGTGATGTCAGCCCAGACAGAAGCTGGTCAGGGGGCTGGAGCCACGAGGAGCATCAGAGGAACATTCCTGATGGAGGATGCTGCTGCAGAACCTCTCCATGACAACCTGGAGGTTCAGATGGAGGTTCTGGTGGAGGTTCTGCTGGAGGTTCTGATAGAGCTCTCAGACACAAAACAAGCTGATTTAAAGGTTTCTCCAGAAGTAATTTCAGCAGAACATCTCATCACAGGTGTGAACAAAACCTTTCGTGAGGAACGCCCGACTCCAGGATGATGAGCAGCGTTCTCCCCAGGTGCTGCTCATCGTCAGCAGGGGGGCGAGTCCGACATTCCTGGTTCTGGACCTGGTTCCGGACCAGGTTCTGGTTGTGGACCTTGTTCTAGTTCTGGACCTGGTTCTGGACCTGAACCGTTGACCTGGTTCTGGACCTGGTTTTGATTCTGGACCTGAACATAGTTCTGGACCAGGTTCTTGTTCTGGTTCTGGACCTGTGCCATGAGAACACCAACAGCAGAACTTCTTCAGATCTTCAGCCCATGGAGAGCTAAAGTAATCTGATTACTCTGCAGCTGCATCATGTGACCCCCGAGTTCCTGGGGGGGGGATGGTTGTCCTGGTGATGCTGCCTGAGACGTTGCCATGGTAACATATTAATGATGCTGCAGTGAGGATCTGAGATGATGAAAGATTCTGGAGGTTCTGGTTCTGATCGGGTTGGGTTCTAATCCCGTCGGTTTCTGACAGGGCCTAGTTCTGATCGGGTGGGGTTCTGAGCGGGTTCTGACCCGGTCTGTGTGGGCCTAGTTCTGAGTGGGTTCTGACCCGGTCTGTGTGGGCCTAGTTCTGATCGGGTCGGGTTCTGAGCGGGTTCTGACCCGGTCTGTGTGGGCCTAGTTCTGAGCGGGTTCTGAGCGGGTCTGTGTGGGCCTAGTTCTGATCGGGTCGGGTTCTGAGCGGGTTCTGACCCGGTCTGTGTGGGCCTAGTTCTGATCGGGTCGGGTTCTGAGCGGGTTCTGATCGGGTCGGGTTCTGAGCGGGTTCTGACCCGGTCTGTGTGGGCCTAGTTCTGATCGGGTCGGGTTCTGAGCGGGTTCTGACCCGGTCTGTGTGGGCCTAGTTCTGATCGGGTTCTGACCCGGTCTGTGTGGGCCTAGTTCTGATCGGGTCGGGTTCTGAGCGGGTTCTGACCCGGTCTGTGTGTGCAGGTGAAGGATGCCGCTGGTGAAGAGGAGCATCGAGCCCCGGTTCCTGTGCCGCCGAGCTCTGCCTGATGGGGTCGCTAGCGAGCTGGAGTGCGTCACCAACAGCGCCCTGGCTGCTGTCATCAAGCAGCTGGGAGGACTCAGTGAGTTGTTCTGACCCGGTTCTGGTTCTGAGGTTCTCCAGAACTTCTGGCGGGCCCTCCGGCTGAAGCTCTGGTCCATGAAGTTCTGCAGATCCGAGCTCTTCAAGATGTTAAATTTACTTATTTTGCCCTCATGAACTTTGACCCTACAGCTGACCAGAACCCTGATGCAGGTCCTGGTTCTGGTCCCGGTCCAGGACCTTCTGGTTGATCATCCATGTCCTCCTGGTGTCCAGGTCGCCATGCAGAGGACATCTTCAGTGAGCTGTTCGTGGAGGCCAACAGCTTCTACCTGAGGATGAGCAGCCTGCAGGAGAGAGTGGACCAGCTGGCTGTGAAGGTCACTCAGCTGGACTCCACCGTGGAGGAAGGTAGGTCCTCCCCCACCCAGGTCCACCCATCACACCTGAAGCCACACCTCGTCATCTCTGAAGTCCTCCTCTGTGGTCCAGTGTCCCTGCAGGACATCAACATGAGGAAAGCTTTCAGAAGCAGCACCATCCAGGACCAGCAGGTGGTGTCCCGGAGCTCCATCCTCAACCCGGTGCTGGAGATGTACCGTCGCTGTGATAAACCACCCCCCCTCAACATCCTGAGCCCTTACAGGTCAGTTTAAGCCCCGCCCCCAACATCCTGAGCCCTTACAGGTCAGGTTAAGCCCCGCCCCTCAACATCCTGAGCCCTTACAGGTCAGTTTAAGCCCCGCCCCCAACATCCTGAGCCCTTACAGGTCAGGTTAAGCCCCGCCCCTCAACATCCTGAGCCCTTACAGGTCAGGTTAAGCCCCGCCCCTCAACATCCTGAGCCCTTACAGGTCAGTTTAAGCCCCGCCCCCAACATCCTGAGCCCTTACAGGTCAGTTTAAGCCCCGCCCCCAACATCCTGAGCCCTTACAGGTCAGGTTAAGCCCCGCCCCCCAACATCCTGAGCCCTTACAGGTCAGTTTAAGCCCCGCCCCCAACATCCTGAGCCCTTACAGGTCAGGTTAAGCTCCGCCCCTCAACATCCTGAGCCCTTACAGGTCAGTTTAAGCCCCGCCCCTCAACATCCTGAGCCCTAACAGGTCAGTTTAAGCCACGCCCCCAACATCCTGAGCCCTTACAGGTCAGGTTAAGCCCCGCCCCTCAACATCCTGAGCCCTTACAGGTCAGTTTAAGCCCCGCCCCCAACATCCTGAGCCCTTACAGGTCAGGTTAAGCCCCGCCCCTCAACATCCTGAGCCCTTACAGGTCAGTTTAAGCCCCGCCCCCAACATCCTGAGCCCTTATAGAGTAAGGTTAAGCCCCGCCCCTCAACATCCTGAGCCCTTACAGGTCAGTTTAAGCCACGCCTCTCAACATCCTGAGCCCTTATAGAGTAAGGTTAAGCCCCGCCCCCCTCAACATCCTGAGCCCTTACAGGTCAGGTTAAGCCCCGCCCCTCAACATCCTGAGCCCTTACAGGTCAGTTTAAGCCCCGCCCCCAACATCCTGAGCCCTTACACGTCAGGTTAAGCCCCGCCCCCCTCAACATCCTGAGCCCTTACAGGTCAGGTTAAGCCCCGCCCCCAACATCCTGAGCCCTTACAGGTCAGGTTAAGCCCCGCCCCTCAACATCCTGAGCCCTTATAGAGTAAGGTTAAGCCCCGCCCCCCTCAACATCCTGAGCCCTTACAGGTCAGGTTAAGCCCCGCCCCTCAACATCCTGAGCCCTTACAGGTCAGTTTAAGCCCCGCCCCCAACATCCTGAGCCCTTACAGGTCAGGTTAAGCCCCGCCCCCCTCAACATCCTGAGCCCTTACAGGTCAGGTTAAGCCCCGCCCCCAACATCCTGAGCCCTTACAGGTCAGTTTAAGCCACGCCTCTCAACATCCTGAGCCCTTATAGAGTAAGGTTAAGCCCCGCCCCCCTCAACATCCTGAGCCCTTACAGGTCAGGTTAAGCCCCGCCCCTCAACATCCTGAGCCCTTACAGGTCAGTTTAAGCCCCGCCCCCAACATCCTGAGCCCTTACAGGTCAGGTTAAGCCCCGCCCCCCTCAACATCCTGAGCCCTTACAGGTCAGGTTAAGCCCCGCCCCCAACATCCTGAGCCCTTACAGGTCAGGTTAAGCCCCGCCCCCCTCAACATCCTGAGCCCTTACAGGTCAGGTTAAGCCCCGCCCCCAACATCCTGAGCCCTTACAGGTCAGGTTAAGCCCCGCCCCTCAACACCAGTTCTGGTCCTGTACAGGGACGACCAGAAGGACGGCCTGAAGTTCTACACCGACCCGTCTTACTTCTTCAGCCTCTGGAAGGAGAAGATGCTGCAGGCCACTGAGAACAAACGCAAGGAGAAGAGACGACACAAGGTCCGCCATCCGTCCATCCATCCATCCATCCGTCATCCATCCATCCTCTATCCGTCTGTCCATCCGTCCGTCCGTTTGTCCATCCGTCCGTCCATCCATCCATCCATCCGTCATCCATCCATCCTCTATCCGTCTGTCCATCCGTCCGTCCGTCCGTTTGTCCATCCGTCCGTCCATCCATCCATCCATCCGTCCATCCATCCATCGCGAGACTCCTTATCCGGTTCTCTCTGTGTCCAGGAGCAGAAGCAGGTGGAGGAGTCTTCTGGACGGGAGGTGAAGAAGGTAAGGACCTGGTTGAACCCCCCCCCCAACCCTCCTTCACCTGTGTAACCTCTTCTTTCTGCGAAGGTCCGGAAAGCTCGGAACCGACGCCAGGAGTGGAACCTGATGGCGTACGATAAGGAGCTCCGCCCAGATGCTCGGATGACGCCGTCACCTTACCACACCTCTGATGGCTCCATGTCACCTGACAGGTAGTCCCGCCCACACCTGAACCAGTCCGTCCTCCATCAGAGCTCGTCTCACAGGTCTGTCGCTTCCTCAGGTCTGGGATGTCTGACGACCCCTCCAGCCCCGGGCATGATGGGAAGGACCCCGTTTCCATGGTGACCAGTAGCAGCGGCCAGACTCAGTCGCTGGATCGCGCCCTGCGGCCCGCCGCGGCGTCCTCTGCGGCTGGCTCCGCCTCGGTCCGGCAGCACTCTCTGGGACGCAACCAGCCGCATCATCACCATCAGGTGGCGCCTGCCGGCTCAGCCAATCCGGACGCAGCACGGAGCAACAAAGCCAGGGAGACCAGGTACGGACGCACAGAGTCTCAGTCAGAGCTTGATCACCTGACCCCCTGGTCACCTGACCTCTGTCTCTATAGCGACCATCAGATCCCCCCAGCACCACCACCACCCCCACCTCTCATGCCATCAGCAGGACACAAGGTGCTTCCCGGCGTCTCCGCTCACGGTGCTGCCGTGGCAACCCAACTGCACCCTGCAGCTGCCCCTGGCAACCAAGGTAACACTCTTCACACACTGACAGCTGGGACCCGTCACCTGACAGGAAGCACCCAATGAAACATTACTCTACTCACCTGCAGGTGGCGCTGGCGTACTTTCCCGCCCTTACAGCCCCTCCCCTCCCCCTCCGGCTACCTACACCCCCGCCCGCCCAGCGGGTCAGGCTCCGCCCTCTGCCGCAGCCCCGCCCCCGCTGCCTCCTGCCTCTGACAGCAGGAAGCCGGCGAGCATGTTGAACGTCCCGATGAACGACGCCCGGAGCGACCTGCTGGCCGCCATCCGCAGAGGTGAGTTCAGGCTGCTGCTGGGTTGACTGGTTCCTGTGGGTTGGACTCTCTTGACTTTTACTTGCAGACAGAACCTTTCGGCCCAGCCACCGGCGCTGAACATCAGCCATCCTTAGAGGAAACACTTCGCCACAGGAAGCGGGCCTTGGCTTTCAGCATCTCCATGGAAACAGAGAGACACGCTCCCACCAAGTTCAGTTTCAGTGCTTAGCCGCCTCAAGTCAGTCATAGGTGCTGGTTCTAGAAGCAGGTCAGGCTCCTGATCAGGTCCGGTCAGATTTCACTGCTTCAACCCTGCTCTGGTTCTGGCTCAGTCTCCCCAGTGGGACCGGACCCTAACTGGTCTACTCTGGTCTGCAGGGATCCAGCTCCGGAAGGTTCAGGAGCAGCGGGAGCAGGAGGAGGCCAAGAAGCGAGAACCCGCCGGAAACGACGTGGCCACCATCTTGTCTCGCCGCATCGCCGTGGAGTACAGCGAATCAGAGGAGGAGTCAGAGCCGGAGGACCAGGACTGGTCCGACTGAGGAGGCGGAGCCTCGAAAAGCCACAGGAAGTGAAACCTCTGCTGACTCCACCCCCTCCCCTTCCTTCATCTCGTTAGCTAATGAACCAGGATGTTAATTAAGGTGGTTGTTTGAGAAGCTCCGCCCAGTTTAAGGACAGGTGAGTCTGAAGCACATGACCCTGGCGCAGCTCCATGAACTCTGAGCTGCAGAGGCGTGCTGTAGCGCCCCCATCAGGTCAGAGTTGTCATAAACAGCACTGCCTGTAGGAGGCTCCACCTATGTTCAGGTGGTCCAGCAGGTGGCGCTCCTCAAGACAGGAATGAAGAAATGCTTCTCTGTTCTTCTTCTTCTCTCCTTATAACACTTTTTTTTTTAACTTTAGTTTCACAGATTCAGCAACATATCTGAGCTATTAACATTAAAAAGATCTTCAAATTTTTAATCATCTATTTTGAAGTTAAAACCAGGTTATTGTAAAGTTTTATTTTATTTACTTTTTAAAGTTCTGTTTTTTTTTTTATTGAATATTTCTGTAAGTTTTTCCTGTTGCTTCATCAGTCGTCAACAGCTGGATCCACCATCCGGTCCATTTCTGTTGTTGCTATGGTAACTGGAGTAATCACTATGACCATCAGTTGCTATAGCAACCGGATGGCAAACATGAGTTTCTTCTTCTGTGTTCTGAAGCTGGCAGCGGTGCCTCTCGTGTTACTTGCTATGATGACATCATCCAGGAGTCAGCTGGTTATTTTTTGTGATGTCATCACTGCGCTCTGAAGGGGGCGTGTCCTTCCTGTGCTGTGGTTATTGATTTATTGTGTTTGCATGTTTATGACCAGTGATGAAAAGAAACAGGAAGTGTGACTCTGACTAGATGTTAAGCTCTGATTGGTCCATCCTGAGCTGCCATGTTGGAGCTGAAAACAGGAAGTAGTTCCTCTGCAGGAAACATTTGATCAAGAGATTTCCCATCCTGTTAATTACTAAATGCTCTGTTTTGGATTCTGATGTGTGTCCTGCTGTATTTGTTCCCATGTGAGGACCGTTAGTGGTTCCAGAGTCCTTGCTGGGACCACAGGGAGGACTGAACTGGTTCCCTGATTGCTGGAAATTAAAGCTCCTTTCTTCACCTTCTGGTTCTGGTGTAGTGAGATAGAACTTCAGCAGGAACCACGGATCATCCTGGAGAGAACATCTGGTGGTCTCCATGAGGACCTGGGCGGATCGTGGAGAAGAGTCGATGTTCAGCTCAGGAACTAGAGCTGATTAACAAAAACAAGGGTTTAAATTTAAGAATCAATGAGGACATTAGAAATATATTTTATTTTTCAGGATCAGCGTAGACCCCCCCGCGGGGGACAGGATCCCAGATCCGTCAGATCTCTTAACAGAACACTTGGTGCATTGGTCATAATGTTCTGCTGGGAACCTCGGGGCGCCCCCTGCAGGACGCTTCCCGAGAGACAGAGCCATCCTTCCTGACCCAGGGTGGGGGTAATGACCCACCCCAAGAGCAATTGTAATATTGATTGATTGAGAAAGAGAATAATGTTAAATATTATTTCATGGTTTCTGCATAAAAGATTTTAAGTTGTTTAAAATTTTATTTACTTCCTAAAAATGCAAAGAATAATCTTCATTGTTGGATTGTTGTTACCATGGTTTCCGTCTGGCGCTACGATTCCAATTCTTTGTGTTTGAGCTCAGTTTGATCATAAATGCTGCAGAAAATAACCAGATTAACGCTCAGCCAGTTGAACTGTTTGCGGTTGGTGGGGCCGAGGAGCCTCTAATTCTGCCCAAGGCCCCGTCCAGCCTCGGGCCAGCCCTGCCAGTGGGCGTGGGAGTGGGACCTTCGCCTCTCTCTGGGGTTCGGGCTTGATGGAGCTTCTGGCCCCCAGGCTGACTCAGCAGCTGGGTTCATATTGAACAGAACGTTCTCACTGGAAGCAGTTCATCACACACATCCAGCTCTATTATCGGAACCGTTTCGGGTTCTGGCCTCAGGGACCAGAACGGACCAGAACTTGAGCTCTTCTCCTCAGCCTGCAGAGGGCGACGCCGCTCCGCTCAGCCACGACGGTCAGGAAGAAGAAGAGCGGCCCGGACCACAGGACCCGCTGCTTCTGGACTCTGACGGGTCGGGTTCGGTTTCCCCCTGCATCGTTCTCTGCCTGCGCATGCGCCTGAGTTGACAGACTGCGGTCAGGGCCGAAACGACGTGGTTTACCTGCAGACTGACGGCCAGGTGAGCACTTCCGGTCATATGGGTCTGTTGTGGTCGGGTTTGGACCCATCAGCAGTTCGGGTCACCGGAGTTATTATCGGGTTCAGTCCAGGTGTTCTGCAGGTCCAACACGGTTCTGTTTCTAGAACCTGCAGATGGTTCTGTTGAACATCAGTTGCTCCAGCCGCTGAATCCACCAGTCTGGACCACACTTGGAACCAGAACCGGCCTCATTTTAAATTAAATGATACTGCCCGGTGTCACGTGGTTAGTCACGTGGCTCACTGCGCCCCTTAATCTGCAGGATCGACGCGCTTCTCACTGCGAAGCCTTGAAATGTGATTTCATGTTTTAATGGGACCTCCAGGTTCTCCAGAACCTCCAGGTCCGGATCTGGTGGTTCTCCAGAACCCCTGGACAGAGCAGCTGGAGTTGAAATGGCTGAACCCAGCAGGAACTGGGAGCAGGTCATCAGTGAGCTGGTTAACTGGGCTGTGGTGCCTGAGATCTCCCATGATGCTCCTCTGCAGGCATGTCTGTCCAGCTGTGGTGCCTGTCGTTCCGGCCGCCGTACGGCGGGTTGGTTCTGGACGGGGTGAAGACCGTGGAGAGCCGCTGGCGCCCCCTGCTGGCTCCTCTGGAGAACCAGACCCTGGCGGTGCACATCGCCTGGCGGGACTGGGAGGGGGAGGAGTGGCGGACGGTGCTGCGCGGCGCCTGGGGGATGAGCGCCGGTGGGATCCAGGAGCTGCTGGACTCTGGGGAGCGCTTCGGTCGGGGCGCGGTGGCAGGTAGGCGTTGAGCTGAATCTGGACTTCACGCAGTGCCCCTGAAGGCATCACCTGTCTGTTTCTTTGACAGGACTCGTGGATGTGGGCCGGACCTGGCTGTGCGCCGCCTCCACGCCAGAGGCGGCGCTAGGAGAGCTGGAGCGGGCAGCCGTTCTGATTGGTCTGCAGGACAAACACCTGACTCACCTGTCCAACCCCCGCTGGCTGAGGGAGCCTCTGAAGACACGAGGGGGGCGGGACCTCTGGACCGTGGAGATCCCCGCTGAGCTGTTACCATGACAACATGGGGGCTGCTGCTGTTACCACAGTAATGTCAGGGTCACCATGGCAACAGAAACCTGCTGAGGCCTGGCTTCCTGTCAGGGCTCCCCCTCCTCCTGACTGACCGGGTTCTGGTTCTGGTCTGCAGCTTCCTGCCCTGGTTGAGCCTCAGAACCGACCCGGTCCAGTGAATACTCATTATTACAGCTTTGATCATGTTTCATTTTTATGTTTGTGATAAAGTGTAGCTGAACATATTTCTGCTCATTTACATTTTTATTGGGGGGGGGTGCGTGACCTTTGGCACACAGGACACCCAACCACGCCGACACACCTTAAAGGGCCAGTATCATGTAAAACCAGCTTTGAGCGTCCCATCGTGTAAACATACCTGCAGCGCTGCTTTGATTCTTTCATGCATGTTTGAGAAGTCCTTTAATCTCCATGGCAACCATTCAGCTGAGCAAAACATCTGGATGGACCTAACTCCCTCTTCTAGAGGCGCAGATCCTCCTCGAAGCTGCAATTTGTAAGCTTCCACCTCACAGAGCCCCCCTCCCCCATGCCTTCCCCCCTCAGGTCCTCCAGACTTGCAGCAGCAGCAATTAGCAAACACCTGGTGGCACCGCACATCTGCTGAGCTCATGAGCTACTTCTCAGTGAAACACTGGTAAAAATGCTGTTAAAGGGTTAATAGCGGAGCGATGTGATGAGTGTGTTAGAGCAGGACTTTCTTAAAGAGACAGAGGCCCAATTTCAAGGCGTTAAATTACGTCAAATTTCTTTGCAGTCGTATTTAAGAGCTGAAGGTAGAAGTTACTGGCTGGAGCTGTAACATGATTCTGTGTGGCTGGAAAACACAGTGCTGCCCCTTTGACCTCAACCAGTGTTTTCCCCAACCCTGGTCCTGAAGGTTCTAGATGTTTCTCTGAACCATGCGTTAAAGCAGGGACACAGCTAGACCAAAGGCGTCCAGAGTCGGTCCTCCAGGGCCAGCGTCCTGCAGGTTCTAGTTCTCTCCCTGGTGGCAGCAACCTCCTCCTCAGCACCTCCACGTTCTGCAGAGCTTCTAACCAGCCATCATTGGATCCAGGTGTGTTGGACCAAGGGGAGAACTCCAACATGCTGCCGCCTTTGGGACCAGGGCTTAGAGCAGTGGTCTCAAACTGCATTCCTCTAGGGCCAGAGTCCTGCAACTTTTAGACTTCTCTCTGCTTCAGCACACCTGGCTCCAATATTAGCTCATTAGCAGAGCGCTGGGGGGGCTTGACTGCATGCTGGGGGGGCAGTTTCACCATGTAGTTCAAGTGTGTAGAACAAGGGATATTTTAAAGTTGCAGGACTCTGGCCCTCAAGGAATGCAGTTTGAGACCACCGGCTTGGAGCGACTAGTTAACCTACCAGCCATGGTTCCAGACCGTGGCAGGAGTACCCGGAGAGAACCCACGTATGGATGAGAACATGAGAGCTGCATGCAGAAACAGCCCAGGACCTGAACACTGCAACCTGGTGGTCTGGAGGGAACCAGGACTGAAGCTCTTCAGAGGTTTGAAGGATCCATCATAGCATCTGCTTGGAGACTGGAGGACCACCGACCCGGAACCAGCAGCTACACAGACTGGACCAGAACCACTTGGTCCTGATCTACTGGCTGTCGGCCGTCAGGTTCCAGTCCCAGTGTCCTACATCTGGACATGTCTCTACTTCGACCTGAATGAAAGAACCAGGTGACGATCCAGATTCTGTAGAACCCGACCTCATGCTGAGGAGGCCTTTCATCCGTTTGGACCAGAGACACAGAAACCCTGAGAGGACACCAGCCTTGGAGGGCTGGAGACCAACACCAGTGGTTCTGGTTCCTGGAGCAACGTGTGGATGCCCCCTGCTGGTCAGTCAGGGTATGGACCCCTGGAGCAACAGGAGCCCCACTGCTCATCTGCAGTTACCCACAGTCTGCCCGTTTGTGTCAGCGAGTCGGGTTAGTTCGGTTCTGACTGCGGTCACAAGCGCCGCCTCCTTCAGCAGGAAACATTCTCTCTGGTTCTCCAGAAATCCCACAGCGGATCCTGGGAAACACTCAAATCAGACAGAGCAGGTTCTGCTGGTGGATCAAACTTTATTCACCGAAAACCAACAAACACCAGTTCTAACAGAACACAAAGAGATCCCTTCATAACAGTAAGGGACTAGCCACGCCCCACATTAGACCCGCCTCCCACACTGATTGGCTGGTGTTTAGAACAAAGTCAACACCTTCAACACAAACTGAAGAACCTGGTAGCTACAGCAGGATTCCTCCATCTTCTAAATGTGATTCTTCTGAACAGGAAGTGACTAAGGCAGACAGGCTAACAGTTAGCCATGAGCTAACTGTTAGCTTAGCATCTCGTGTATTAGGTTTTTAGTTTGATCTACTTTTAGTCCATGGAGAACGGCTCACGAGGAGGAAACTGGATGAATTAGCGAAACTCATTAAAAATACAGGGTGCCATTGGCCATGAGCTAACACTTACATGGAGGGGGGGACATAATGGGTGGGTGTGTGGTGAGGGTGGGGGGCAGTGATGTAACCAACCACATGAGCAGGATTGGGGGCGGGGCAGTAGAGTCGTGGGGCGTGGCCTGAGGTTGGGAGCGGTCCCCAGTGAGCAGGAGGAAGACAAGGATGGTAGGAGGAGTGATGGGGCAGGTGGGGGGGGTGAGGAAGAGGAGGAGCTGCAGGCAGGTACCCAGCAGGGGGCGGAGCTTCAAAAGGCAGATGTAGCAGAGTGGGGGGAGGGAGCGCAGTCTGCTCTGTGTACAGGAGTCCAGAAGGGGCGGAGCCCGGAGAAGCTGGGGGAAGGATGGGGGATCCTTCCGAGGGGGCGGGTCCTGGCAAGTGGGAGGAGCATCAAAGGTTCAGACTTCCTGTTTTTAATCTTTAAAGTGAAGTTTGTACCGTCTGTACGGACCGCTGCCGTGTCCCTCCGGCTGGCCATCCGCCGCCCTGGAGGAGTCTGGGTAGGAGGGGGGGGGGCTGGTGGGGTCCACGACTGCTCTCAGGGAAAGACGGGGGGGCAGCTGGGGGCAGAAATTGCACAGGAAGGAATCAGCAGGTCAGAACATTTCATTCTGTCACATCCCAGTTCAGACTCCACTGGTTTTAAACCTATCCTGGTCTCAGGTGAGGTGGGTGGAGCTCACAGATCACTGGAGCACACCTGAGGAGGAGGAGCTTATCGGTGTCAGTGGGATCTAATGGAGCCAAACGACCTGGTTCTACAGGGAACCCCAAACCAGCCTGGAAGAACGGTTCCAGGAAGTTCTGAAGGAGAAATGTTCAGGAATGATTTATCTTTATCCTGGAATAATCCTGGAATAATCCTATCCTCAGTTTCAATTTGCCATCGTCAGTTTCCACAATAAATACTCGATGTAGTCAAACGCCATCAGGTTTGTCCCCATCAGGAACCCGTAGCTTAACATCAGGAGAGCGTTTAACATTGGAGGTTCTGCAGAACCTGACCCAGAGCTGCTCCAGTTCAGGTTCTCTTTCTAGCAGAACCAACCACTGTTGGTTCTGGTTCTGCAGAGTATCAGCCAGGTTCAGTGATTAAAGAAATCGGAACCAGTGAGAGTCTGTAACCGGGTCACAGCAGAATCTAGACTGTCCAGAAAACAGAACCTGGTGATAATCTTCTCTGGTCCTCCAGAACCTCAGCAGAACCAACCTACCAACAGTCATTAGCTGCTAGGACTGAACCGGGTTCTGGTCCAGTTCTACAGGTGGGACACGGAGGAGGCGGTCCAAATGGGATGTAGTTAGACTCTAAAAAAAACTCACATCCTGCCAGAAACAGGAAGTAGAAACATTCCTGTCACAACAAAAGCAAAACGAAGCTGTCAGTTCTGAACGTCTGGACCTCAAACCGCTCTTTACTTCCGGGTCCAGGAGCTTCTGGCTGTCGGGAAAATCTCCATGGAGGCAAGACCTCAGCTGGATGGAGTCGACTCAGGAGAAGTAAGTACACCCTCACCTGGCAGGTGTTGCCCAACTGACACCGCCCCCCACTGAGGACCTATTTTTAGTTCTGGTCCCCTGAGGACCGGGCTCTTGCTGGACTGGAGAACCAGAACCTCCTGTTACTGGATCACCTGAAACATGGACCAGAACATCTGAAGAACCGACATCCACCGGTCCTCCACAACATCTCTGACCTTTCACCTGAGGTACAGGCAGCTCTCACCATGGGAAGGGGGCTCCTGGCTCAGGTAGGGGGGGTAGTGTTGGTAGGGATAAGCCGGCTCAGGTGAGGTGGGGGTGTACACCTGTTGCTGCTGCTGCCAGCAGCTCTGATGGTACCACTGGGGGAAAACAGAAGGTGGTGTAGAGAGGTAGGAACTGGACAATCCCCAGTTAGACCCAGTAAACCCCCCCCGTGTGTGCTGGGCAGTACCTGAACTCCCAGGTTGTAGTAGTACTGGAGGACCCTGCAGTCTGAATACAAACATCATGAGATCTTACATTGACACCCCCCGTTAAATTGACCTGGAACCAAAACTGAACCAGTGACCTCTGACCTCTGGGTAAATCACTGCCGTTTGGGTCGTAGGAATAAGGGGGTGGAGTTACCACGGTGCAGAGAGGCTCACCCAACTCGTTAACGAACCAGGGAGCGGCAGCAGAGATCGTCATGGCAACTGAGGAGAGACAACAACCAGAGTTCACTGAACAGCGTTACCTAGAGATCGCAGGCGCACCTGGGCATGTCTGAACCTGTGGGGCGGCCGGGTGCGCGCATGACGTACCTGGGCATGTTGGGGCGCGTGATGTACCTGAGTGCGTGCTGCCCCGGGAAGCCCCGGCGCGCCCCAGGGCAGCACGCACTCAGGTACATCATGCGCCTCAACATGCCCGCGCGTGGTGTACCGGGCACGTGCGGCGTACCGGCCGCATCGGAGCGCACCGGGGTGTCCCAGGGCGAGTGTGGGGTCGTGGGGCGCATCGGGGTGCGTGGGGGGTACTGGAGCGTACCTGGGCGTGTCTGAGCATGTGCAGCCGGTGGCAGGTGAGCAGCTGCAGGGACTCGAGTTGGTGAAGGAGGAGAAGAGGAGGAGGAGGAGGGGGAGGAGCAGATGACCGGCAGGGGCTTGACCACCTGAAACAAACACACCTGAGACAGTTCACCTGGAAATTTATTTTATTTAAATTTATTTTATTTTCCCTCCGACAATCCCAAGGATGCCCTGATTATCGGGACGCTCTAAAGATGATCTGAGGCAATTTCCTGCCCGAATATGATGTGCAGACAATCAGAAAATGAGGAAAACATGGAGAGGAATCCTAAAGACAGAACACAAAACTACTCTCAATGCGGACCAGACAGTCCGGTGGACATCCGAGACGTCTTCTTGTCACCATCGACTTTTCCTCGTTGGCCATGTTTGTTTACTCTGAACTGAGAGGATTGAGAGACATCTGAATGGTGGTGAGTGAAAAATGCCCGTGCGGGCAGTACCCCAGACCAGCCAGCAGGGGGCAGAAGGTGTGCTTACCTGAGGTGTGTAGCTGTAGGACATGTCAGATCTGCTTGGAGAGCCGGTTGGACCTCTTTCCTGTTCGTGCTTTCACAATAAGACAAAGACACCTGTCTTCACAACCTTATGACATCAATGGTCATGTGACCTAATTACCACACACATCAGCACCTGCACATGAAGTGTTCATTTAACACCGATCAGTTTCAGTAAAAAGTTTTCATCTAAATAAAAATATTGAGGAAAAAGGAAGTAGGTGAGCTATGCTAGCTTGACTTTGACATCTTAACATGTTGCTGTGCTGCAGTTCAGGTGTGTTTCAGTTCAGTTAGCACTAAAATAAGCTGAACCCCCCCGTTTAATTAGCTAGTCAACCACTGCTGTGATTAATAAAATCAAAAATAAACATCAAGCCTTAAAACATTAAACTGTAAGAGTGAATGTTCTGGTCTTTGTGGGAAATGTTGCGTTTTTTCCTGATACACTTGAATAATCTCTGCTCTGTCTGCATGTAAAGCCGACAGAGCGAAAAGAAAGCAGAATACAAGTGGTTCTAAGTTGTTTTTCTGTAATTTTCCCTTTGCTGCAGCGCATTGCAGCTGCTCTAGTTTCTCAAAGTTCAATAAACAACTAAAACTAGACTGCCTCGTTATTCATAACTGTCAAACTGGATGAAATATTTCATAAAGTACTGAATAGATTTTGTCTCTAGCAGTGGCAATTACGTAAAGTCATTATTGTTCAATACAAAAGAGGAATTCGCTTAGTTCCTCTCTTGCATCTTGACAGAAACCTGTGTATTTATATCCAGGTAGAATACGTATTTTACATTGCAAAACATTAGCAAATTTCTCAGCTTTAACTGAAGTAATTTTATAGAACTCGGATAAGAAATTAGGGCGCTACGAACATATTTAACGGATTCCTGCTCCTCTCACATCGGAACAGTCTGCTTTTATGGACATGACTCTGCATGCTGCAGGTAGACGTCACGAGCTATAGCAGCTAACAGTCCTGTCCAGTGATCGATGTCGACGGTATGAAGAGGCAGCAGATACGCAGAGGACGTCCAGTCTGATTGGACCAATCAGGAAGGATGAGCCAGATCTGCAGCGCCACCTCCTGACCAATCAGGGACCTAATGCCTTGTGTGATGTCATGAGGAAGGAGGAGGCAGCCGTGTTACCTGAGTGGAGGTGGCCTCAGCGGCTGTGTAAACACTTGATGTCTGGTAGCTCTGATCTAAAACACAACATGATGTCACTTCCTGTTCCAGCAGGAAACATGGCAGCAACATGCTATGACTTACCCTGAGTGCTGTACACATAGTCCGCCGTGTACTCAGCTGAAACCGATCACATGACAACACACTCAGTATTGAGCTCCGCTTCAGGCTGTTATTTTGCAAGTTCAGCCAGAACTTACTCACCCTGGTCTTCTACGGTGCTCGCATCCTCCCGGTCCTCGGACGAGGAGCAGACCGGCGTGTTTCCAGGGGGAGATGCTGGGGGGAGGACCCCCGAGGCCCTCTGAACTCTGTAGGAAGAGCCTGTGGGCGGGGACAGGGCCCCAATGGGGGGAGTCACAGCAGGGCCCTGCAGAGCAGAAGGGGGGGGGCTCTAAGAGAATCTGGTTCCTGTAATGTTTGGGTAAAAGCGTCTGCTAAACACAGAAACCCAAAGGGATTCAACAATGGAGTTAGCATCAAAGCTAACATCAAGCTAGCTAGAAGGAAGACCGCTCGACAGGTTCTGTCAGAGGAGATAGTGTAGCGGCCAACGGCAGCCAAAGAGGGAAGGACAGAGCAGATGATGTTCTCTGAACACTTGGGTCATCAAGATAAACAGGGACGCCCTGGTTCTGGTCGGGCTCCCCAGGTCATTCCACCTTCATGACACCGCCCTGGATCGTCCACAGTGCGTTTCAGCACCGCAAGCAGACAATCCCTTGATGACCAGAGTCACAGAGTGTTTGGGAGAACCACCTCCTGGTCAAAGCTGCTTAAACCAAGGAGCTGGTGGTGCACCTCCGCAGGTGAAGCCCCACCTCACTGACACCGGTGAACACTCCCTGGAGTGGACATCGAGATCGTGGACTCTTATAAGGACCTGAACAATAAACTGGACTCATATCACTGATGCTCTTTCCAGGAAGGGTCGGCGCAGACGCCACCTGCTGAGGAGGCGGAGGTCTTCTGGACAGCAGGGGGCGCTGCTGAGGACCTGCTCTGACTCTGTGGTGGCATCAGCCATCTTCTCTGGGACTGTCTGTTGGAGCAGCAGCTTCTGTCCAGCTGAGAGGAAGCGGCTAGATCAGCTGACCAGGAAGGCCGGCTCTGTGCTGGGATGACCTTTGACCCCCGACCAGGTGGTGGGAGACAGGACTCTGGCTAAGATAACATCACTGATGGACAGGGTCCCCCCCCCCATGCATGAAGCTGCTGCTGAGCTGCAGAGCTCCTTCAGGGACAGACTGCTGCTTCCTAGGTGCACTAAGGAGCGTTCTAGGAGATCCTTCCTCCCAGCAGCTGTTAGGCTCTAGAACCATCACTGCTCCCAACAGAACCAGAAAGTGTTTATATCCCTGCTGGTATCTGAACAACTTCACCGGTTTTCCATCGTCACCAGCTGTAAATAGTTTGTGTTTTTAATGCTCAGAGACTTGTTGCACATCAGGTACGTTTTTAGGACATGTCAGGAGGACTACGGCCTCTGTGGTTCTGGAAATGCAACAAAAACCAACAATAGATCACCAGGAGAGGACAAGATTCGCTCCAACATCCTCAAGCCTCTCAATATGGTGGCGCTGTCGTGTTGAGGACTGGGATGACACCCGTGGAGCAGTAGACCGGAGCAGTTCTCCCAGTCTTTACTGGGACAGGACAGTGTGATTGGACTAAAGCGGGATCACTCTTCTCAGATGGTTTCAGTCGAAGACATTTGTCAGAAATCATCAGAGAGGCTCTAACATAAACCCAGTGATGCTTCTTAGGACTGGTCAGTGTTCAGTTTCATTCACACAGCTCATCCTGTTTTCACCCCCAGCAGGATGCTAACGCTACAGATGCTCCACAGGTGTTCAGCCTAATCTCTGATGATAGAAAGTCAAGAGAAGGTGACTCGCCCACATAATGCCGTGCAGAAATTGTATGAGACAACGGCTTGTGATTTGCTACCAGACTGTAATCCAGTCCACGATCTGAGAACGGGAGGGACAAATATGTGCTGTAATTCTTGTAAATAAAAGGAGAAATTTGGTGCTTAGAGTGAACTCTGATGTGGGATTTCTCCCTCTTCAAGGAACCTAAAACAGTCAAGGACCATAAAACAGCTAATCTGGGATTAGCAATCTAGAACCAGAGGTTATGGGCAATCATCTTGGTCCCAAACATATCTGGTCTAGGACCGGCTTTTTTATTATTTTTTAATTTTGCAGTTCTGAGCTGGAAAGCAACCTAGTTTCTCACCGGCAGGGGGGGGAAGACTGTTTCATTGGCGTCCTCCAGCTGGTAGTACGCAATAGGTGGGTCCAGATCTGCCGGTTCCTCCACCGCCTCCGCAGGAAACCCGAACTGACACTCCTTATTGACGGCCAGCAGGTGGCGCCGACTGCGACTGTGCAAACAATAGAAAAGATGAAAAACCGGTTCTGAAAAACCAGTTCTGGTTCCACTCAGCAGGTCCAGATCAAACATGGTTCTTTGAACTAAATATAGAAACATGTGACCAAATTTAGGAATAATTAATACCCCCCCTCCTCCCTCTGCTGTGCCCCGCCCTGAAAAATTAAGGTAACCATGACAACAGTCAAACTGGCTCTGATTGGTGGGTTCTTCTGAGAGAGGAGGTTGGTGAGTTTTAATCCAGACATGGTGACATATTCCTATGAGGCGGCTTCCCGCTTGAGGAGCGGGACATTAAGGTTCTGGTTCTGGTGAGCTCACAGATCTAGAACGGCTTTTCCATCATCATTAAAAAGATGGACGTGTCTGTTTACCGGGACCTGAAGGCGTAGTTCTCGTAGTCATGGTAATATCTTCTGCCTGGGTGATAATACGTCAGCTGTGGACCAATCAGTTGACGGTTCAGGAAACGTGCAGAACTTCAGACCAGAACCCCCCCCCCAGGTCGGGTCAGGTGGGCGCCGACACCAAAACAGAGAAATGCAAACAAATCAGCGACTGGCGTCTCTGAAGCACCAACCAATCTGCAGGACTGACATGGGGGGGGGGGCAGACCCACCTGGAGACTCCGTAACGTGGGGCTCTTGCTGCAGGAGGGTGGTGATGCGGGGCGGCATAGGGGTCGTAGGTTAAAGCCCCTGGTGACGGAGGTAGGGGTGGGCGAGGATGACCTGCGGGCTGGAAGCGGGGAGGCAGAGACGAGGGGGCGGGGCCTCCATAAGAGACAGGTGGCGGCATCAGTAGCTCCGCCCCCTTCACCCCACTGCTGCCTCGGGACTTCCTGAAGTAGCGATGGCGGTGATGACGCTGACCTCGAACCTCCGGATCTGGTGGAGAGACGACACCGTCAGCAGAGAACCCAAACAGAACCTGAACAGAACCAGAACCTTACCCAGATCTCCTTTCCTGGCAGGAGCTGCAACGTTCCAGGCAGGAACTGGGTTTACTGGTTTTAGGTCCGTCAGCGGGACGAGGTGTCTGAGTCACAAACATCAACAGGAACTTGAAACAACTGCTGCTGACAATATGATCCAGAAGCAGCTTCTACCAAGGTTCTGGTTCAGACCCGGTTCTACACGTCTTACTTCTCTCCCAGCTCCTCGATGAACACCGTGACGGCCGTCGAGTGCGTTCCCACTTCCTGGATGAAGGCGTTGTAGTACTTCCCTTTCGGTTCCAGACGGACCTGAAACCCAGCACACTGAAGCTTGTGGGAGCGGTTCTGTTGGAGCGTCGCTGAAAAGCTCAACATTCGGAAAAACTCAAAACCGGCAGAGATTCCTGATCCAGTCTTTCCTGGGATCCTCATCTTGATCAGCACTTCTCCAGGCTTTCTGGAGACCGTTTTGGTTTGAAGACCTTTGAAAATCCTTCAGAAAGTCTGAAGCAGCGCTGATCAGGAGCTCTTCTGGGGAACAAGGCTCCATTTGGACACAAATGTTTGTATGGAGCCTTTATTCTTTATTCAACCAGGAAATAAAACTCATGGACATTAAAAATCTCTTACCAGAGCGTCCTGGGCGATACAGCAGCAAAACAAGAGTATCTTTAAAGAATAACTGCTGGGTAATAACTGCCTAGTCTCAGGTCATCTCCGTTCCCGTGGAAACGACCTGAGGCCACATTACAGGGGTCATCATCTGAGGATCCAGAGCTGAAATCCACAAAATCATGAGACGGGAAGTGAGGCGTTACCTGGCACTTGTCTCCCAGGAAGTACTGCCGACCTGCAAACACCATGTAGTCCGTCTTCTGCATCTCTGTCACAGCAAAGTAATCAGATTACTACGGTCGTTAAAACCCACCTGACTTCATCCAGGTGTGTCCCACCTGTCATCAGCTGAGCAGTTCACCTGGGACAAACAGTTCAACAGAAAATATGTAGAAAGGAACCAGAACCATCTGAGCTAGATCTCAACTGCAGTACCACCCAGACACCAGCAGGGGGCGCCATGAGTTACTGCATGATCATCTGACACAGAAACCACTAACCACCGTTTCCTGTCTGGTACCTGTCAAAGGCCACCAGGGCCAAAAAAAAAAAAATCTCTAAAAACATTCTTCAGGTTATCATTCTGGCATTTCAGAGAAATATTCCCTTGAACTCAGTTCAACAGCAGAATCAACCCCTGAAACACCAGCAGGCTGTCAGCTGTTGCCAGATCATAAGGACGTGTCCTTATGATCTGGCAACAGCTGATGGATTTTGGGTGATCCGAGCTGAGGACAGCTTCAGTTAAAGATGGTTCCCTGATGGTTCCTTCAGGTGGATGTGGAACAGCAACCATGGTTGTTATAGACACACATCAGGTACCAGCACCATGTTGGTCTGGATCACCAACCAATCAAGTTTCACCAGGTGACTTGTTGCGTTACCTTTGCAGGTGTCCTGCCACACGTCGAACTCCAGGTTCCGGTAAACGTCTCCGTCCAGAGACTTCAGGACCTTGTAGGGCAAACAGAGTCTGCAGGTGGGCGGAGCCTCAGCAGGTGGCTAAACAACAGACACGACATCACTGTGAGGTCACACAGAGAACCAACACTGCAGGTAGCGCAAGGACATCACTGCCCTTCATGATCTGAGCTTCGCTCAAGCCGTCTGTTGAGTCATCGCCCCCCAGGACCAAGTCGCTCTTTGCTTTGGTGAAACCGTTTCAGGTCTGCTGGAAACAGGATCATCAAACGGCTCAAGGCAGGGGGTCAACAGCAGCCTGGTGGCCCTCCGGTTCTTCGGGAGGAGCCACCTCGAGCGGCTGGCGTGACCCACACCTTCACCTGCTGGAGCCTGCTTCTGGAAAGGTCCAGCAGCAGATCGCTGGTCCCTCCATGCTCCTGGCAGAACTGGGCCTCGGCCTGGACCCGGCCGGTACCACTCATCATCTTCAGCTCCCCCGATGCCGCTCTTCTTCAGCTCTGATAAGGTCTTATATGCTGTTTTTATATTTGTGTTCAGTTGAGGACGGTTTGAAATAACTTGGCTAGTTTTCCAGCTGGTCCTGAAACGGTGCCGTCTAACTCAGCTGCTCATTTCAAACCATCCAAATCATTCAATGCAGAAAAAATCTGGGGGTTTATTTTGTCCATTTTGTGTCTTTCTTGGTGTCTGAGTGTTTTTAGCGGCGGTCTGATCGGCTGAACTTCTCTTCCATCCACCGGAGCTTGTTGGGACAATTTGGACCAGACTCGGAGAAAACTCCTGAGGCGCGTGAGAGCTTCATCGGGGCAGAGTGTGAGTAAAACACCGAACAAGCCGTCAGCCTCACCTTGGGCTCTTCTGCTGCTCCGCCCGCCTCCGCCTCCTCCCTGCAGGTGAAACCACGCACGCTGACATCATGTGACGACAGAGATCCAATCAGAAAGCTGAAGTGTAGTCACCTGTGCGCCCGGTCCTCAGGCGCATCGTAGCCCACGTCGATGTCGCTGCACACCGACAGACTGTTTCTATAGCGACGACCTCCTGCCTTAAAGGCCTCCATGGCCTGCCAGAGCTCCGCCCCCTCCACGCCAAACACCTGAGTATAGAGCAGCTCATAGAGCAGAGCTGCACACAGAGACACACCTGAGCAGGTAGACACACCCTCAGCATCAGCTCTGACTCATGAGGCCACGCCCACTCACACTGGCAGAGCGCTGCTGAGGCAGGGTAGCTCCTCCCATAGATGATGTCATAGTGACCGTTGATGGAGCAGCACAGGGTTACCTAGGCAACACAGGGGGCTGAGGTCACTGGCAGCCAATCAGAGGCCAGTCTGAACACCTGACTTCAGTGACCTCACCTTATCCAGAAAGTGGTTCTCTGAGATGACGGTGGCTGGTTTCCCAGGGTAACGGTAGATCAGGAAGCACCGCCTGCAGGTGGAACACAGGAAGTTACCTGTAACCAGCTAGAACCATGTGACCCGCATTAGTCATGTGACTGGACCTTACCTGTAGAGCTGAGACAGAGCCTTGATCTCCACCTGACCCACCGTCTCCTGCAAACACACACACACACACTGAGCCCATCTAGTCCAGGTGAGCTCAGGTGTGACGGAAGCTCACAGGAACTCACCTTCGGATCCTCCAGACGTTCCAAGTACTTCTCAAAGGAACCTTCCACAAACTGCAGCGGGAACAACCGACAGGTGAGACAAGGCAGGGGGCGGGGCTTATACCACAGGTGAACTGTGTTGGATGATCTGAGTGTTGGCTGTAGTACTACTGTACTGTGGGGGGGGGTGTCAGGCTAACTTCAACACCAACCATAGTCTTAAAAAAGCCGAACAGAAATAAGGATCACTTTTTCTTCCTCAGTTAATCCTGATTAGTCAGCCATTAGTCACATGACCTAATACGGATGCCGATGCTCAACTCAACAGAAGCTAACGCTAGTACTTAGTCAGGTTTTCCTAGATCCTCCCGTTGTGTTCGGTAACGTCTGCACCTCAGTGCAGTGTTTTGATTGGTTATTTATCCCAGTGAATGCAGGATCTACAAGGGACATTCTGATTGGCTGGTGAAGTGGCTACAAAACTAAATTAAGCTGCGAGCGCAGACAGAACCAAGCGTGTCAGAACATGTTGACCTGTAAACGAACACGCCACACATTCTTGGTTCACAAGACATATGCGCTCACATCAGTGCTCTAATGTAACGACATACGCAGAAGAACATGCTAACACCCATGCTAGCTAGCTAGCGCTCGGTGGCGCCCCCCCTCGGTCAGCAGGTGAACCAGCAGACTCATCGTCTCCTCAGATTTCAGGAACAGAACGTTTTTGGTCCTTCATCCGTGACTTGTCGCTTTCCACCAGGAAGTTGTTAGCGCGTAGACAGGTACTGGTTCCAGAGTTGATTAAAAGAAGACACCTGACCTCTGACCCCCCCATGTGTTCACATACAGACCACAATACGCCTCTGTTGCACCTTCAGTCTTTTCACCAAAGATGCTCTTCAACCCGTCTTCGCCATCACTGTTCTCCAGACTCTGGGATCTTGAGGTCCAAATGAAATGAAAACTTGACTTTCATGTAAAAACAGGATTTTGGACCACTGAGCAACAGTCCGGTTCTGGTTCTGCTCAGCCCAGCTGAGCCGCTTGTAGCCCATGTCTAGTGGATCCAGATGTTCTGACTCCAGCCTCGGTCCGCTCCTGGTGAAGCTCCCGAGGTTCTGCTGAACGATTCTGTCACGGCTGCAGTTCTCCCTGGGGATGGTGGACCTTTTCCTTCCACTCAACTTCCTATAGTAATGCTTGGATAGTCCTCTGAACAGCCAGCTTCAGCAGGGACCTGTCGCGTCCTCGACCGTCTCCATCTGTCCAGTCAGCAGTCGTCTCCGTGACGACGTCCTGCGGGACCAGACTGAGCATCTGGAGGCCCTGCAGGTGTTCTGGGTCAAGCAGCTGATCAGGGTGGGGCACCTGGACTTTCTACGATTTCACAATATTCTACTGAGCGCCCCAACGTTACTCCCCCCGACCCAACCGGACTCTGGTTCTGTCCCTCTGCGGTCCATCGGTTCTGTCAGAACCGCCACTTTAACCCCCCGTCACCATGGGAACGGTTCAGTTTCAACCCAGACCAACAGAACCGTCCCGGTTCCACCCAGGGACACAGACATGCCCAGGTCAAAGGTCACCAATGTTCTGTGCTGAAGCAACATCAGATGATCCGTCAGAATCAGAGCTTTGGTACCAGAACCAGGGGGAGGGGTTCAGAGGTACCCCCCCTCAAGGACTGATGATGCTGCCTACAGCACCGGGAGGTTCTGTTGGACCCAGGACTCACCGGCTCAAAGTTGCATCTGTTGGCCCTCATGAAGCTGGCGCAGTCCAGCCGGATCTTCTGATGGTAGTTCTGGGAGAAGTACAGCTGCAGGACGGACAGAACCGAACAGGTCAGCACAGGGTGGGTCAAACCGGAAGCATCAAGAACACTGGTTCTGTTGTGACCCATTCATCGCCACCAGGTAACCTCTGACCCTGGTTCGGCACTGAAGGGCCTCTGAGCCTGACCCAGCAGAACCTCCGAACCTGCTGAGGTGAGTTACTAAACAGCCGCGTAACAGCCGTGTGAGCTCTTTAGCAGAACCCGAACCGACCAGAACCCGTCCCCGGCTCACCTGCTCGGACACGGCCCGGAACAGACTGGACGCGTCCCGCGCGACCATCTTCCGGTACAGACCCAGACTGGACAGGTACTCGTCCATATTCACAAAGTACTTCTTCAGGCCTTTCTGCATCCCGCCGAACCGAACCGAGTCCACGTGCACGAAACAGTCCCTCACCTCAGTGACTTCCGCTCAAGCGGCCGCGCGCACCTCCAGGTGACTTCAATCAGGTCTAATGAGCGCGAGAGCGCGCTTGTCACCGAGGCGTTCACGGACCGAGAGAGGCTCGGAAAGACCCGAAAAGAACCGTTCATGCGCTCGGAACCAGAACCAACCCGAAGCAAAACATTTTAAATGAAAGTAAACAAAGTTCAATGAGGTCAGAGGGCATATCCTCCAGAACCGCCCACAGAGCAGCCTCTTCTCAGGCCCAGCTTCTCCTGGACGACCAATCAGAACCTCACAGCTGGAAGATGTTCAAGGGACGGATCAAGGGAACGGATGAACTAATTTGATAAAGACCATCGTTTCATCATCATTTCTGCTGGATTCTTCATCTTCATCTCTTTAATCTGACACCATCAAAATCATCATCTTCAACAACAGCGGCCAACTGGTCCCAGTCAGGACCAGCCTCCTCCAGATGCCTTGCAGGAGATTCTCATTTATTTGAATAAATTAATGTTTTGCAGACATTGTGCTTTATAATAGAGCCATAGGCTCATATCAGCTGAGTTGTAATAATATTTGGGGGTTTTTATGAATATAAACAATACTGAAGTATTTGAAAATTATGAAGTTATAGTCATTATTTTGGGAACAACATGGAGCTGCTGGCCAAGGGACGCATTGAACCATGTATAGAACTCCCTATTAATGTTCTGTAATTTGCTTTAGCAAAATAATCTTTCTTTAGTGCATAGGGCACCAAAACAGTATCCGGCCCTGGATTCGGTCAGCCACAGAAACTCATCTGTTGAAACAACAATAACTGCATATGATACATGAGGTTCCCCGACGTGATGGAAGCTGTTTATGAAACAGGAGCTTTTTATTTGACTGTCATCGGACATATTTCAGTTCCTGGTTTCTTCTTCTGCTGTTTAATAAAAACTTGTGCTGTTCAGTTTTCTCTCACATTGAATAATAAAGAAAACAACAATAATTGCAACATTTCTTTAATCATTGATTAGTTCAGAGATGTCACAGTGTAAATACAAACATTAAAAGATTATTATTGTTTTTGGAGGACTCGCAAACACTCCAGGACTGAGTGGGAGATCCTGACTTTGTGAACTCCAGCAGAACCGAACCGAACCTCAGTCCATTCATTTGAGCTTTCTTCTTATTTTAGCTGCAGTAGCGCCAACCTACCAGCAGACGCCGCTGCAGCGAATCCTGTTCACATTCTCCCAGTAGAAGAAGAACTGAGTCACAGTGCGCCTGCGCCTGGAAGCAGCCTGTAGTCCTTGAGGCTGATCATGGTTCTGGTCCGGTTTGGTTCTGTGTCGCTGTGATCCAGATGCTCCGGCTGCTGCTCCGGAGGCTCCGGCGGTTCTCAGCCGTCTCGGAGCGCTCCTTCAGCGGCCTGCCCGCCGCGCAAGTTCGCCGAACCTTTCTGGACTTCTTCCGGGACCGACACCGACACCTGTTGGTTCCGTCCGCTCCGGTTCGGCCCAGAGGAGATCCCAGCCTGCTGTTCGTGAATGCCGGCATGAATCAGGTCAGTGTGGACCTGCGTGTCTGGTTCGGTTCGGTCCAGAGTCGCCGTCAGTCCAGTCAGGATGAACAAGACTTTGTATTCTGGTTCTGACCCAGTTCTACTCAGCTGGGTCAGAGACAGTCGCTGAAGACATCAGAATAAAATCTAACAAATAATATCAGAAAAGAAACTGATCGGTTCCGATCGGTCCCGTTTGGTTCGGTTCAGTAAAAGACTGAAACAGGGGTGTGGGGGTTCTGGTTCTGGTGTCCCGGATGTCTCTCTGGATCCACACTACCAGAACCTGAGTGGTTCTGATCCAGGTGTGTTCAGCAGGGACTCATCTAGAACCTGCAGGGCATCGGGTCCCAGCGAACCGGGACCGGTGTGATGGATTAACTGGTGGCGAGATTAACTGGTTGAAATCCATGCGCGCCGCAGATGTTTCTAAATTGTAGGTGGCTGCGTCAATGCCTGTTCAAAAATGCTGCCTATGTAACGAAACTGTTCGCAAAACTCTGTTATAAATCCCATTTGAGGAATATATTTCTCATGTCACACATGAACATGACGTTTCAATCTGTTATGTCTCCAGAGCAGCGGTGAGAACTCCGCCGCTGAGCATAACCGGATCATTTAGAGACACCCAGGTTCACCAGAATAAATTAATTTAAACTCCGAGGATGCACGAATAGCCGCAATGTTAACTTAAGTGGTCAGTCTCTGCTTTTTGCAACCAGCATTGATCAGAAAAACATTATAATTGGCACCCATTTCACGGTAAATGAGTTATTTTATCATACGCTGTGATATACCGCAAAACTCAGCTGCCACTAGATCCCAAATGTAAATCAATGTTCACCAAGTACCAGCAGAGCGAGCTGCTTGTTAAAACATTGTAGCTTGGTGGCCGTTTGTCTCTGGTCCTGAACTTTTTAGCGGCACTGTGTTCACAATAGCTTTAGTGAGGCTGGATAAAATAAAATTAAAATCACATATCTGCTGGTGTTGCTTATTGTGTTTAAATGTCCAAAAAGAGAGGAATAATAAGTAATGTCAATAAGATGGATTGCAATCAAATCTAACCTAAATAACAAAGTTAGCAGCCAGTGTTGTAGTTGGTGGAGATATCCAATGGGCAAGCCAAAAATAACAACACTGATAAACGTTCCTATATTACTGTCAAATACAGCTTAGATGTTATGAGCCATAGCTACAGTAACTCCCGTTTGTTCCCAGCGACAAACTGATTGTTGACGAGGGCAAAGAAACTTGGAAAACAACTGAGATTAACTGGCGATATCCAGGCGGGGTCCTCAACGCAGATGTTTGTAAAGATTAGGTGGCTGCGTCGTTTCCTGATCAAAACACTTCAAAGGTAAATAAACGGATGTGAAAATGTATATACTTTCTCTAATATCTCTCAAAAACATGTGCATTACTTGCATGTGAGGGAAAATTCAGTAACATATTGAATGTGATTTAAAGGTGACCAAAAGCCGCCTCAAGAGGAGATGGTTCTAAACAGCATCAAAGTGGACAGAGCCCAGATTAACTGGTGATGCACCAGTAGCTAGCTGGTGTTATTTGGACTTTAACGGGCTGAAAACACACAGATGGGCATTTAAAATGGATAAATTAGGATTCACATAGTTTAACAGTGGGAGTTAGTACTATCACCCAGCAATGTTGGAGTAATATGACCTCTAGCACCTTCAAACTACTTATTAAGACAACTCTGGGCTGCAGTCGTGACAGCTGAACTTGGTAATCGGACAATATTCTTACAGTTAAAGTTTGCCTGGCAAACCTGTCAAATTATATTATCTCAAAAATGTTGGCAGCTTGTGAATATCTGTTTTTTTTTAATACCTTGAAATAAACAGGCTCGAAAATCAATCAGACAAAACTTGGACTCGTACCAAGGTATGAGGAGCTGTGGCAGCCGCGCCCCCGACCTCTGACCGACCCAGACCATGTCTTCCGCACATGAGCGAGAAAGTTCAAGGAAGCCTCCCTCTTTAAACATCTGGATGATGTGGAAACACGCTTATTCAGCCATGCTGGGAAACAACACAGCACTTTCCGCATTTCGCCTCTCAAAATATCACAACTTTATTCTCTAAATATTTTGAATTTCAAGTTGAACATTTTCCTCCCCGTTTTACAGAGTTACATTTCAAGCGTTTCTTATTTTGTCGATATTAATGAAGAAGAATGAAAATTGTGCAAAACAGTTATTGTTTCCTGAGACCCTGATACTCCTTTGTGTCCTCTAAACTGAAATATGTAACATAAACAGTGTTTGAAAAAACTTGATTTTCGCTATTGTTTCAATCAATATGTAATTTAAATATATAATATGAGGGAGATATGCGAAATAATAACCCAGTTCTTTTCAAACCTTTAATTTCCCATGCTTCAACATTTATGTCGGCCTTCAGGGACTAATCGGTGCTTTGGGGTCTGTCTTAGGCACCTTCAGATCTACTTCGATCTTCCGCTGGCGATCTGCAGACTGAAACACAAAACAAGGAGAGTTCTGCGTAATTTACCCGCTCTGTGTCAGCGGCTGTGCAGATATTACTTCAAAACGGCAACATACAATATTAGAGCAATAAAAAGTCGTTCTCGTCAGTTATTCTTGAGATTAATGGATATTTTACGGAATCATAGTATTAAGCAAAAATTTGTAGTTCTTTAAGTTGAACTCCATTCTTTATTTCCTGGTCCGGTAACGGGGTCCTGTTAATCACACCGGCCGCCCCCTGGACCAGAACCGCAACAGAACCGTCCTGACTGAGGCTGGTTCTGTGATGAGGAGCTGTTCAGTTGTAAGTGATCCGGTTCCGGTGGTTTCAGTTCAAGCCGATCTTCCTGGGGACGGTGGACCCGCGCAGCCAGATGGCGTCCTACCGCCGCGTGGCCAACAGTCAGCGCTGCGTGCGGGCCGGCGGCAAGCACAACGACCTGGACGACGTGGGCCGCGACGGCTCGCACCACACCTTCTTCGAGATGCTGGGGAACTGGTCCTTCGGAGACTACTTCAAGGTGGGAGGGGCTCCTCGGATCACGTGACCTCACCTGCAGAGTGGGCGGGGCTTCAGTGTGTTTGTGTGTGACAGGAAGAGGCGTGTCAGATGGCGTGGAGCCTCCTCACAGAGCATTATGGGATACCAGCTGACAGACTCTACGTGTCCTATTTTGGTGGCGACGCTGCGTCGGGTCTGCTGGCGGACCAGGAGACCCGGGACATCTGGCTGGGCCTGGGGTAGGTCCACCTGAGTCTGCAAGCTGGTTCTGGGCTGGTTCTGGGCCACCTGACCGGGCCTGGGGCTGGTTCTGGGCCACCTGACCGGGCCTGGGGCTGGTTCTGGGCTGGTTCTGGGCCACCTGACCGGGCCTGGGGCTGGTTCTGGGCTGGTTCTGGGCCACCTGACCGGGCCTGGGGCTGGTTCTGGGTCCTCGGGCTGGTTCTGGGCCACCTGACTGGGGCTGGGGCTGGTTCTGGGCCACCTGACTGGGGCTGGGGCTGGTTCTGGGCCACCTGACTGGGCCTGGGGCTGGTTCTGGGCCACCTGACCGGGCCTGGGGCTGGTTCTGGGTCCTCGGGCTGGTTCTGGGCCACCTGACTGGGGCTGGGGCTGGTTCTGGGCCACCTGACCGGGCCTGGGGCTGGTTCTGGGCCACCTGACTGGGCCTGGGGCTGGTTCTGGGCCACCTGACCGGGCCTGGGGCTGGTTCTGGGTCCTCGGGCTGGTTCTGGGCCACCTGACCGGGCCTCGGGCTGGTTCTGGGCCACCTGACCGGGCCTCGGGCTGGTTCTGGGCTGGTTCTGGGCCACCTGACCGGGCCTGGGGCTGGTTCTGGGTCCTCGGGCTGGTTCTGGGCCACCTGATCGGGCCTCGGGCTGGTTCTGTGCTGGTTCTGGGCCACCTGACCGGGCCTGGGGCTGGTTCTGGGTCCTCGGGCTGGTTCTGGGCCACCTGACCGGGCCTGGGGCTGGTTCTGGGTCCTCGGGCTGGTTCTGGGCCACCTGACTGGGCCTCGGGCTGGTTCTGGGCCACCTGACCGGGCCTGGGGCTGGTTCTGGGCCACCTGACCGGGGCTGGGGCTGGTTCTGGGCCACCTGACCGGGCCTGGGGCTGGTTCTGGGGCCTCGGGCTGGTTCTGGGCCACCTGACTGGGCCTCGGGCTGGTTCTGGGCCACCTGACCGGGCCTGGGGCTGGTTCTGGGCCACCTGACCGGGCCTGGGGCTGGTTCTGGGTCCTCGGGCTGGTTCTGGGCCACCTGACCGGGCCTGGGGCTGGTTCTGGGCTGGTTCTGGGCCACCTGACCGGGCCTGGGGCTGGTTCTGGGTCCTCGGGCTGGTTCTGGGCCACCTGACTGGGCCTCGGGCTGGTTCTGGGCCACCTGACCGGGCCTGGGGCTGGTTCTGGGTCCTCGGGCTGGTTCTGGGCCACCTGACCGGGGCTGGGGCTGGTTCTGGTTCTGGGCTGGTTCTGGGCCACCTGACCGGGCCTGGGGCTGGTTCTGGGTCCTCGGGCTGGTTCTGGGCCACCTGATCGGGCCTCGGGCTGGTTCTGTGCTGGTTCTGGGCCACCTGACCGGGCCTGGGGCTGGTTCTGGGTCCTCGGGCTGGTTCTGGGCCACCTGACCGGGCCTGGGGCTGGTTCTGGGTCCTCGGGCTGGTTCTGGGCCACCTGACTGGGCCTCGGGCTGGTTCTGGGCCACCTGACCGGGCCTGGGGCTGGTTCTGGGCCACCTGACCGGGGCTGGGGCTGGTTCTGGGCCACCTGACCGGGCCTGGGGCTGGTTCTGGGGCCTCGGGCTGGTTCTGGGCCACCTGACTGGGCCTCGGGCTGGTTCTGGGCCACCTGACCGGGCCTGGGGCTGGTTCTGGGCCACCTGACCGGGCCTGGGGCTGGTTCTGGGTCCTCGGGCTGGTTCTGGGCCACCTGACCGGGCCTGGGGCTGGTTCTGGGCTGGTTCTGGGCCACCTGACCGGGCCTGGGGCTGGTTCTGGGCTGGTTCTGGGCCACCTGACCGGGCCTGGGGCTGGTTCTGGGTCCTCGGGCTGGTTCTGGGCCACCTGACTGGGCCTCGGGCTGGTTCTGGGCCACCTGACCGGGCCTGGGGCTGGTTCTGGGTCCTCGGGCTGGTTCTGGGCCACCTGACCGGGCCTGGGGCTGGTTCTGGGTCCTCGGGCTGGTTCTGGGCCACCTGACCGGGCCTCGGGCTGGTTCTGGGCCACCTGACCGGGGCTGGGGCTGGTTCTGGGTCCTCGGGCTGGTTCTGGGCCACCTGACCGGGGCTGGGGCTGGTTCTGGGCCACCTGACCGGGCCTGGGGCTGGTTCTGGGCTGGTTCTGGGCCACCTGACCGGGCCTGGGGCTGGTTCTGGGCCACCTGACCGGGCCTGGGGCTGGTTCTGGGCTGGTTCTGGGCCACCTGACCGAGCCTGGGGCTGGTTCTGGGTCCTCGGGCTGGTTCTGGGCCACCTGACTGGGGCTGGGGCTGGTTCTGGGCCACCTGACCGGGCCTGGGGCTGGTTCTGGGCCACCTGACTGGGCCTCGGGCTGGTTCTGGGCCACCTGACCGGGCCTGGGGCTGGTTCTGGGCCACCTGACCGGGCCTGGGGCTGGTTCTGGGTCCTCGGGCTGGTTCTGGGCCACCTGACCGGGCCTGGGGCTGGTTCTGGGTCCTCGGGCTGGTTCTGGGCCACCTGACTGGGCCTCGGGCTGGTTCTGGGCCACCTGACCGGGGCTGGGGCTGGTTCTGGGTCCTCGGGCTGGTTCTGGGCCACCTGACCGGGGCTGGGGCTGGTTCTGGGCCACCTGACCGGGCCTGGGGCTGGTTCTGGGCTGGTTCTGGGCCACCTGACCGGGCCTGGGGCTGGTTCTGGGCCACCTGACCGGGCCTGGGGCTGGTTCTGGGCTGGTTCTGGGCCACCTGACCGAGCCTGGGGCTGGTTCTGGGTCCTCGGGCTGGTTCTGGGCCACCTGACTGGGGCTGGGGCTGGTTCTGGGCCACCTGACCGGGCCTGGGGCTGGTTCTGGGCCACCTGACTGGGCCTCGGGCTGGTTCTGGGCCACCTGACCGGGCCTGGGGCTGGTTCTGGGCCACCTGACCGGGGCTGGGGCTGGTTCTGGGCCACCTGACCGGGCCTGGGGCTGGTTCTGGGGCCTCGGGCTGGTTCTGGGCCACCTGACTGGGCCTCGGGCTGGTTCTGGGCCACCTGACTGGGCCTCGGGCTGGTTCTGGGCCACCTGACTGGGCCTCGGGCTGGTTCTGGGCCACCTGACTGGGCCTCGGGCTGGTTCTGGGCCACCTGACCGGACCTGGGGCTGGTTCTGGGTCCTCGGGCTGGTTCTGGGCCACCTGACCGGGCCTGGTTCTGCTCCCCAGGGTTCCTCCTGGTCGCGTGCTGCCTTTCGGGCTCAAGGAGAACTTCTGGGAGATGGGGGACACGGGCCCCTGCGGCCCCTGCACCGAGATCCACTACGACCACGTGGGGGGCCGAGACGCCGCCGGGCTCGTCAACGGCGCCGGTCCGGAGGTGGTGGAGATCTGGAACTTGGTCTTCATCCAGTACAACAGGTCTGTGTTGACGCCCACACCAGTTTAAGCCACATCAGACCAGTTCAGACCACATAACACCACATAAACCTGTTCAGACAGCAGACCACTTTGAACCAGTTTAAACCAGGTCCGACCAGTTTACACGAGTTCAGACCACATCAGACCAGTTAAAACCTGTTTAAAAAAGTTCCAACCAGTTCAGACCAGCCTAAACTGGTCCCCGTCTGTTTCAGGGAGGTGGACCAGAGCCTGCGGTTGTTGCCCCAGTTCAGCGTGGATACTGGGATGGGACTGGAGAGACTGGTCGGCGTTCTGCAGGGTAAGCGCTCCAACTACGACACCGACCTGTTCCTGCCGCTGCTGGACGCCATCCACCAGGTGCGTACAGCCCCCCGTCGTCATGGTGACAGCTCTGTCGCCATAGTGACGTGTTTGCGTGTCCTCAGCGGTCGGGGGCGGGGCCGTACGGCGGCAGGATGGGGCGGGCCGATGAGGGCCAGGTGGACCGGGCCTACCGGGTCGTGGCCGACCACGTCCGGACCTTAGCGGTCTGCATCGCCGACGGGATCCATCCTGGGATGTCTGGAGCCGAGTGAGTGTCCGGCCAATCAGCTGGCGGCGCCGTGATGTCATCAGCTTACCCGTCTCTCCGTCTGTGGTTCAGGCTGGTGCTGAGGAGGATCCTGAGGCGGGCGGTCCGGTTCTGTACCGAGGTTCTGAAGGCTCCGCCGGGGGCGCTGGCCAGCCTGGTTCCGACTGTGGTTCAGACTCTGGTAAAATACATTTCCCATCATGCCTCTGGTCGGATCCGAATGGAGCCAGAACCAGATGGACTGGTTTTATTGGCTGACTGCTTGATTGACCTCTGCCGGCAGGGTGACGCGTATCCGGAGCTGTCCCGGGAGGCGGACCGGGTGAGTGTCCCAGCCACACGAGCAGCAGACAGGTGATGTCACAGGAAGTAGTCATCAGCGGCGGCGTCTCTTTCAGATCGTGGACGTGATCAACGAGAACGAGGCTCACTTCCTGTCGTCCCTGCAGCAGGGCAGCCGGCTGATCCAGAGGACCCTCAGCAGGATGGCGGTCCCAGGAAGCCCGTTCCCCGGTGAGTCATGAGGTACTGACGGGCGGCGGCGGCGGCGGCGGTCCGCTCCCTGGTTAACTTCCTGCTGCTGCTCCTCAGCGGCGGTGGCCTGGTCTCTGCACCGCCACCTGGGCTTCCCTCTGGACCTGGTGGACCTGATGCTGGAGGAGAGAGGCGTCCAGGTGGACCGCCAGGACCTGGACCGACTGATCTCCGAGAACCAGAAGGTGAAACCGTCTGCTCTTAGTGGACACCAGCTCCCATGATGCAGCTGGTTCCCTGCTGATCCTCTGCAGGTCGGAGGTCAGACTGAAACCTCTGACATCATGGCGGCTGTTTGGTTTCCTGTAGCTCGCTGATATTGGAGCTTTTATTGTGAAGGAGATGAGATGATGTCACCTAAAGACGTCGCCTGATTATGCTACTGATGACATCACTGATGATGTCACCTGTCCCAGATGCTGTCGGAGCAGCAGACAGGTGCGCGGCCCCGCCTCCTGCTGGACGTCCTGAGCCTGGCGGCGCTGCAGCGCGGCGGCGTTCCTCACACCGACGACACCCTGAAGTACGGCTACCGGCTGGAGGACGGCAGATACGGTACGCGGCCACCTGTACAGGTAACCAGGCGGAGTCTGTGATTGGTCGACAGCTTAAACTCCTCCCACTCTCTCCTCCCAGTGTTCCCAGCATGCCGAGCCACGGTTCTGGCTCTGTATGACGGTCAGGCGCTGGTTCCGGAGGTCGGCGAGGGTCAGCGCTGCGGGGTCATTCTGGACCGGACCTGCTTCTACTCCGAACAGGGGGGGCAGTCACATGACCAGGGATACCTGACACGGGACGGGCTGCAGGTGAGCCGAGCATCATGGGAAAACGCCCGGCGTAGCGTCCCCGTGACGCCCGGCGTTCCGTCTCGCAGGATGTTCCGTATCCGGTGGAGGCGGTGATCCGGGCCGGAGGCTTCGTGGTCCATCAGGTGACGGTTCCGGACCGCCTGAAGACCGGAGACCAGGTCCAGCTGCACCTCGACCAGGTACCAAGGAACCCAACATAGAGCAGAACCGTCAGGTCCGTACAGAGCAGAACCAACCAGTCCCGACAGAACCAGCAGAACCATCCAATTCCTGACTCAGACATCTGTTTGAATGTCCTCCTCCTCGTTTCTAACTGTCCCGGGCCGGGCCAGGGAGACCGGACCGGCCCGGCCCGGTCCTGTCTCTCTGGTCCGGCCCGGTCTCCCTGTCCTCTCTAACTGTCCCGGCCCGGTCCGGTCTCCCCCAGGCCCGGCCCGGACTCCCTGTCCTCTCTAACTGTCCCGGTCCGGTCCGGTCCTGTCTCTCTGGTCCGGCCCGGACTCCCTGTCCTCTCTAACTGTCCCGGCCCGGCCCGGTCTCCCCCAGGCCCGGCCCGGTCTCCCTGTCCTCTCTAACTGTCCCGGTCCGGTCCGGTCTCTCTGGTCCGGCCCAGTCTCCCTGTCCTCTCTAACTGTCCCGGCCCGGCCCGGCCCGGTCTCCCTGGCCCGGCCCGGTCCGGTCTCCCCCAGGCCCGCCGGCTGTCCTGCATGGTGAAGCACACGGCGACCCACATCCTGAACTTCGCTCTGAGGAAGGTTCTGGGCCGCTCCGTCCAGCAGAGAGGCTCTCACATCGCGGATGACCGCCTGCGCTTCGACTTCAGCGCGAAGGTTCTGACCCGATCGCCGGCCTGGTAGCTGGCTGAGCTGGGAAGGTTCTGCTGGTTCTGAAGGGTTCTGTTGCTTCCCCTCAGGGTTCTCTCAGCTCCTCCCAGCTGCAGCAGGTAGACAGGTGTGTCAATGACGTCGTCTCGGCCGATCTGCTCGTCCACAGCCTGGAGGTTCCTCTGCAGGACGCCAGAACCATCCCGGGACTGAGGACGGTGGACGAGGTGAGCGGAGACGTCCTGCTGGACACACCTGTCGTCTGACGCTGACGCTCCGCCCCTCCTGACTCCGCAGGTGTATCCGGACCCGGTCCGAGTGGTGTCGCTGGACGTTCCAGTACCTGAGCTGCTGGACGGGGGGACGGAGAGAGAGACGTCTGTGGAGCTCTGCTGCGGAACGTGAGACAGCACCCACCTGTCCCCTCGTTCACCTGTCCCCTCCTTCACCTGTCCCCTCGTTTACCTGTCCCCTCCTTCACCTGTCCACCTGTCCCCTCGTTCACCTGTCCCCTCCTTCACCTGTCCCCTCCTTCACCTGTCCCCTCGTTTACATGTCCCCTCCTTCACCTGTCCCCTCCTTCACCTGTCCCCTCGTTTACATGTCCCCTCCTTCACCTGTCCACCTGTCCCCTCCTTCACCTGTCCCCTCGTTTACCTGTCCTCTCCTTCACCTGTCCCCTCGTTTACCTGTCCCCTCCTTCACCTGTCCCCTCGTTTACCTGTCCTCTCCTTCACCTGTCCCCTCGTTTACCTGTCCCCTCCTTGTCCACCTGTCCCCTTGTTCACCTGTCCCCTCCTTCACCTGTCCCCTCGTTTACATGTCCCCTCCTTCACCTGTCCCCTCCTTCACCTGTCCCCTCGTTTACCTGTCCTCTCCTTCACCTGTCCCCTCGTTCACCTGTCCCCTCCTTGTCCACCTGTCCCCTCCTTCACCTGTCCCCTCCTTGTCCACCTGTCCCCTCGTTCACCTGTCCCCTCCTTCACCTGTTCCCTCCTTGTCCACCTGTCCCCTCGTTCACCTGTCCCCTCCTTCACCTGTCCCCTCGTTCACCTGTCCCCTCCTTCACCTGTCCCCTCGTTCACCTGTCCCCTCCTTCACCTGTCCCCTCGTTCACCTGTCCCCTCCTTCACCTGTCCCCTCCTTGTCCACCTGTCCCCTCGTTCACCTGTCCCCTCCTTCACCTGTCCACCTGTCCCCTCGTTTAGCTGTCCACCTGTCCCTTCCTTCACCTGTCCCCTCCTTCACCTGTCCCCTCCTTCACCTGTCCCCTCCTTCACCTGTCCACCTGCTTTTCTGTCGATTGGATCCTGGGTCCAGCGGGTCTGTGACCGCCTCCAGGGTTGCTGGTTCTGCTCTCTGCTCCTAACTGATCCTCACCTGACAGGTGAATAAACGTCATCAGGCTGTCGACCAGTCAGCCTCTGGCTGTTTATGTGTGGATCGCTCCAGAGCAAAATATTCCTAATGTGACGTTCGGTTCTGGTCGGGTAGCTCTGTAGCACCTGTGCAGGTGTGATGGATCACCTGTTGGAGCAGAACTGGAGTGAGATCAGGTGTGACGCTGGAACAGGTGTTCAGGTACACCTCAAAACGTGGAATATTGGGAACAAATTCAATCAACTCGTCCCACAATTCAGGAAGCGAAACGCATCGACTCTATAGATCTGTGACACATAGAGTGGAATATTTCAGCCTTTATTTCTGCTGGTTCTGGTGGTTCCGAGGTGTGTCCCAGGTGTGAAACAGGTGTGTTTCTGTCCAGCCACCTGCTGCAGACCGGCACCATTCAGGACCTGGTGATCATCTCAGAGAAGCAGCTGGTGAAAGGAATCAGCCGGGTCGTCGCCGTGACGGGACAGGATGCCGTGCAGGTGGGTTCACAGGTCATCCAGGTGGGATGCGACTCAGGTATTGGAAAGGTGTCGGTTCTGGTACTGTTAGTTGTCCGTTTTGAAGGAACCAGAACATTTTTGGACCCGTCCTCCAGCAGAATGTTTGGCTAGGAGAGAAATCCGAGTCACATGGATCCCAGTCGAGACTTGGGACCCGAGTTCTATTTCTGCACTGAGTCGGACCAAGAACCAGGAAAGGGTAGATCCTGGATAAAGACCTGCTGCTTTCAGGACAAAACTCTTTAATACTGAGTAGTTTTCAGACCGAGTGCTCATCTGCGTCGGAGAAGATCTTTGTCAGGAATCCTTTCTGGATGGGTCCACCAGAACTTCCTGGTCCATAAATTCATAACTCTAACTCCTGAAATTATTCCTGCATCTGTGGAGATCGGGGTGGATGGTTCCGTGCAGCTCAGGAACCGGACCCGGTCCGATTCTGTCCGACCGGACTGAACCGGTTCTGGTTGTCTCCTCAGGCGAGGGACGTGGGACAGGTTCTGTCCCAGGAAGTGGACTCTCTGTCAGCCAGACTGTCAGGCTCCGCCCCCTGCAGCCTAGGCTCCGCCCACCAGCTCTCCAAGGAGGCCAGCGTCCTCTCTGATGTAGGTGTCCTACCCATGATGCCGTGCAGCTGAGGAGGCCACGTGCCCTTAACCCTGTGCTGTGTCTGACAGGCTGTAGATAACACCCCCATCCCCCAGTGGCAGCGCCGGGAACTGCAGGTCCAACTCCGGGCCATGCTGAGGACCATCAGCACCGCGATCCGGAAGCTGGAGACCCAACAGGTGAGCACACACCTGGACGCGAGCGGTACCGGAGGACTCCGGCTGCTCTGACGCTGTCCCATCATGCTTTGCTCAGGCTGCAGGGAGCGCGGCGGTTCTGCTGCAGAAGAACGGCAGGAAGGAGCTGCTGGTGGACTCTGTGGAGACGGACTCGCAGTCGGTGGGTAGAACCGGGCCTGACGGAACCGGGCTCAGAACCCAACTCATAACTGGGTCGTCTGGCCCGTTTCAATCAAAGGCAGTAAATATTGGACGAGATCACGCTGTTCTGGTTCCACCAAACAGATCCAGAACCCAACACCTCTGGTTCTGATCCATTCGTGGTCAGATAATTAATAACTCTATAAATCAGAACCAAACTGGGCTGTGATGGATCCTCTGCCCAGTTCAGCCTGTGAACCGGTCCGTCATGGACTGGGCCTGGGTGGTACCGATCGGTGCCGTGACCCGCTCCAGTCTGTCGTAGATCGGCTCCGGGCCTGGGTGGTACAGAGCGGTTCTGGTTCTATTCCAGGTTCTAATGAAGACCGTCAACCAGCTGAGCGCCGCCGCCCCTCTGAGTCACGTCATGCTGCTCGCTCACCAGAGGGATTCTGGGAAAATTTTCTGTGCCTGTCAGGTTCCCAAGGTAACACTGGTGACATCACAGGGGGCGGGGTTATGACTGGATGTTTCTGATTGGTTGTCCTCTTTCTCTGCAGGATTCGCCAGCCTTCGCCGCCTCTGATTGGGCGGTGGCCGTGTGCCGCCGCCTCGGGGGGAGCGCCGGGGGCTCGGCTCTGGTCGCCAAGGGAACCGGTAACAGTGGTGACATCACAGAGGCCCTGAGGTGGGCTGAAGACTTTGCCCACAAAAATATGCAACTATGATGTCAGAGGCTCCGCCCCCGAGGGGCTTCCTGTGATTGGCCCGAGCCAACCAGGAAGTTCTTTAGAAAGTTTCTTTGTTTTAGAAGAAATAAAAGCAGAACTCCGAGTTTCTGAGTCGTTTATTGATTACATCGGTTTGTTTACAAATAAACAACCAACACCAAAAGAAACCAGAACATCTGCTGCCGTCTAGATCCTGGGTCAGAACCAGAACCGGGTTGTTCTTCAGAGCAGAGACACGTTGAGCCACTGCAGGAGACAAACATCGGTTAATGATCCGATTGGTCAGAACGACTAGAAACACAAAGCGGTTCTGGTTCTCCAGGAGGTTCTGGAGGTTTTAGCAAGGCAGAACCGGAAGAGTTTCAAAATAAAAGCATCAAACAGAACCTTATCTTGTGGGTTTGTCTCTTTAAATCAGCAGTAGAACCAAGAGTAGACCGGGCCTGGCTCGGTTAGCAGGTCATCGATCAGAGCTGTTACCCTTACAATAACAGCACCCCCTACTGGCCACCCCTCAAAATGTATCCATTTCCGTCAGTCAGATCATTCGATGCACTTTTATAAAACTGAGATTTGATTATTTAATCACGTCAGTTGAAATGTATGTTGCTTTATTTAATGTAGTCTCTGTTGGCCCTCCATACATATTTCACGACCCTTCGGGGGTCCCGACCCCCACTTTGGGAATCCCTGCTATAGAGTGCCATAGAGCTGCCCCTCCCCAACCCGTTGCTGGACACTGCTACTAAGATGGCTCAAAGAGGTCCCGCTCTTCTTTGCTGCTGACCCGATTAACCGACTTCCTGTTTGGAACCAGTCGGGTGGGTTGTGGGAACCAATCAGAGTCTCCAGGCGGACCAGGCAGGCCACGAAGTTATCGAAGTCCACGGTGAGGTCCGGTTCGCTGTAGCGGGCCACCAGAACCTGATGGAGAGGACTGCTGAGGCTGAAACCTGCACAGAGACCAGCGGACCAAGGTTCTGGACCCAAACAGTCTCGATCCCCCAGAACCAAAGCAGGGTTACCGGCTTTGTCCACCGCCACCCGCATCTCCGTGGAGCTCATGGTCCCAGAGTTGTCCGCATCCCAGGCCCGGTAGATTTTCTAGAACCCAGCAGGTGACAGGTGAGGCCGATGGACTGGGGTCAAAGGTTACCAACTCTCCGTCAACTCACCAGGAGGTTCTCGATTTTGGTCCACAGGATCTTAAACTCCACCAGACCCAGTTTCCCACTGCCGTCTTTCTGTGGACCAGTTCAGTAGCTGCTCAGAACCAGATGGAAACCATGGCAACCACCATCACCCTGCCCCATACTGGTTCCTGTTCAACACGGAGCACGCTTCCTCTCTGATGTCACAATAAGAGCCCCGTCATTAACTCAGAGTGCTTTCACAATAAAATCCCCGTCATTAAGTCGCTGCACTTTCACAATAAAAGTCCTGTCATTGACTTGCTGCCCTTTCACAATAAAGGCCCAGTCAATTAACTCATCGCGCTTTCACAATAAAAGCCCTGTGACTGACCCCTCTATCTGTGATTGGAGTAACTTTTATTTTGAAGGATACGTCCAGCAGGTTGACCATGTTGCGGCAGGTCTGCAGACTGAAGCCGCTGGTCTGGATGTCCGAACCTGTGGAGGACAGACAGAGGGGCAGCTAAACCCTCAGTAGTGACTGCAGGTAAGACAGAAAAGCGTCAGAGACAAGGGGCGGAGCTACATGCCCCCCTCCCCATGCCAAACGCTGATGGGGTTCCTTACGTTTGGTCACCACCTTGTTGAGGATCTTCTGCAGCTCGAAGGCAGAGATCTCACAGTCCTGCAGGGAGAATCCATCAGTTTGACCAGTTCTACGTCAGACTGCAGGTATTCTGATCGGCCAATCAGAAATCAGCTCACCTGTCCTGCTAGCTGTCCAAACAGACTCCTGAATCGGTCGTCCACATCGTCCTCATCGATCTCGATTTGCATCAGACCAGAATGTTTAGACCCCTTCAGATGACCCTACCCCAACCGACACAGGACTCTCACCTTCTCTACCCGGGACTCCACCGGGTCCTCCAGCACTCTGCAGGAACAAACAGGAAAAATCATGGACCTGCAGTTCTCCTGCCAGCCACCAGGTGCTGCTCAGACTGGGGAACCTACTGGAAGTCGGCCTGCTTCTCAGAGAACACTCGGACGCAGAAGTCTCCGTTCTTGTTGGGCTCGAAGGTGGATGGGACAATGAGGTACTCTCCTGGAGGCAGAACGAAGTGGCTGCAGACTTCCCGCAGGTTGATGAAAGTTTCAGACTGGGCAGTGGAGGCGTGGTGTAGGAAGAAGTTCCTGTCCAGGTGGATGTTCCTCTGACCAGAGAACTGACAGCAGACAGCAGCTTAGCTTCAGATCAGAGCCGAGTCCAGATTTAAAACTCACAAGGATGTCCTGCTGAGGGATGGTGTCCAAGTCCTACCTCATCAGGGACCTGCAACAGAATAAATCAGGCTGAAACCAGAAGTCCAGAACCAGGGTCAAAGGTTCCTGGCAGCTCTGAGGACCACAATCGAAGTTAAACATCTTGCTGGGACATCTGGTTTCTGAGTCGTTCTGAACCAATGAACATCCGGTCGGGTGAAGAACCGGACCCTCAGAGGTTCTGATCCATGGATGGTCCTCTTCTCACCTCATAGATGGCGAAGCCGATGGTGTGCATGTCTTCTCCCATCTTCCTCATCTGTCTGCGGTTCTTCTGGATCAGACCCACTACGAAGCTGCAGCCGGCCTCGCCGTCGTCCGGATCATCGTCCTCTTCCTCCAACCGGATCACAAACTGAGGGTTCATCCAGAACAAGTCTATGGGTCGCACACAGTAAGCCACCATCAGAACCACCACAACTGCTGGTTACATGCCACCAAACTGCAGGGGGCGCTGTCACTCACTGGGGTAGTTCCTGCAGCCCCCGGCAGTGGATCCCCTCCTCCAGTTGCCCTCAAACTTGGACAACGCCCACTTGGAGACGCCGTCGTCACTCAGAGCATCCGGCGTCAGGTTGCAGATCTCCAGGCGGGAATAGTGATGCAGGAAGTCGGAGAAAGACATCCTGTAAGACAGAACCGACGGTTTAACTAGCTGCCGATGATCCAGGTGATGCGGGGATGAAGAAAGGTGAGGTCTTACCAGAACTCCCCATCCTCTGAGCGATGGCTCAGGCGCTCTCTGTCCTCGTCGCTGATGTAACGCCACTGTGTTGAGCTGCAGACAGATGGTTGTCATGGTAACACGAGGTCACATTGTGTCACACACGGAGTAATTGTAAATATTAATTTGGTCTGAACATTTCTGATTTCAGGGCCTGACAGTCGGATGGAGATCATCAGAACTTTTCTCTGGCTCTACCACCACCTGGTGTTCTGCTGCGCTTTGGAAATAAAGTTTGGGTTAAATTACTTGTCGCTCCAGGCACCAGTCCATTCCACCTGACCCCAGGGGTTCCGGATCCGGATCAGCTTCTCCATGTCACCCTAGTATTCCACCTACAGCCAGTCACATGCAGAGTTACTCAGCTGGAACCACCTGTTCAGGGTGTTGGTGATGTGGGCATGTCCTCACCTGAGCTGCACCTGTCACAGAGTCGGCGTGGCCTTTCACCAGCTTCTGGGAGGTGATGGCTTCAGAGTCGGCTGAGCTGGTGATCTGAAACAGAACCAGGGTCAGACCATTAGTTTACCTGACTGCTGGGTCACCTAACCAGACCCGGTAGGGGCCCGGAGCCAATCGGGGACTAAACCAAGTAGGGGCCCAGACCCAGTAGGGGACTGGAGCGAGGAGGGGCCCGGATCCAGTAGACAGCCATTAAACCTGAACATGGTGTTCAGGAAACAATCTCCATATGAACAGTTGGTCAAATAAACCTCCCTGATTCCTCCATTTGGGTTCTGCCTCTTGGTTCTGACTACAGGTTCTTTGGTCTGCTGGTTTTGGGTTCTGGGTCGTGTTTCGGTACTCTGGGTTCTGCCTTGTGTCTCTGAAAGTGGTTCTGTCTCTGCATAGTGGGTCTGGGGTACAGGGCCAGTACCAGGTGTGGTGGGTCACTCACGTCAATAGAACAGCCCATCAGCGACCCGCGGCCCAGAGCTTTCTGGATGATATGGAACAGGTGCGGGTCGGGTTGGGTCAGCTCGTGGACCTCAGCGATTCCTCCGGTGAAGTCCTTAAATGCCTTCAGTGGTGCTTCCTCCAGACAGAGCCTCGTAGCACCCGTTCAATCTGCAAGCACAGGTCACATGGCATCATGGGGGGGGGGCGAGATAAGGGAAAAAAAAAAAAAACAAAAAAAAAAAAAAAAAAACGTAATTGCGGATATTGAACCAACTTCACCAAGTCTATATCCTGTTCATTCCTCCAGCCACTGGGGGCGCTGTTATAAAAGTGCTGGCTGTGCATGGCTGGAGTGGAGCTGTCCGCCTTTCACGTCCCAAAACTCCACGAAAACTTGATGTGGAGTTAACAATTTCAGTAATGAGTTGCTTGACTTTCACACTGTTTGGATCGTTTTGTCGAGGGTTGTTAATTTTACCGCTAGGATCTGGTTTTAGGTCCCGTTGTGTTCACTTTTGTGTTCATGGAACAGAACTCCACAGAGGAGTTTGGTTATTTTTGATAAATTTGTGTATAAAACTATTTAAGGTCCTGAAATGGGACTACTGATTATTTTTGGTTAATATTTTAAGGGTCCTTAACAATTCGGCTAAACTGCCATTGACCTATTTATTTATTTTTATGGTGTTTTTGACATCTTTGGAAATGGTAATACTTGTAGCATTGTTAGAGAATGCCGATGATGCCTGGGCTTATTTTCAGTTTATGCAGAGTATTGAATACATTTTAATAAATGACTTGATGTTTGTTGGGCAACAATAATTACTGAATGCTTGAACAAGCTAGTTTGTGATTAATGTAAAACTTAATTATTAATTTAATCCTAGGATTTGAAATGTTGCTTGTAACTATGTATTTGATTTGTTATCTGCTATCTACTGATTGCTAACTGCATTTTTTGCTGACCTAACACATAGGTCAGGTTTTCGTTGGACCCCAGAACCTCTGCAAAAAAAGAAAAAAAGCTACAAAGAAACCTGAACCTTTGAACTGCTCCCACAGTTAGTGGGGAAGGACGGGGTGGGGTGCTTTGTCTGTTCCTTCACCACAAGCTCTTATGCTCAGTCTAAAGCAGGTAAAGCTCAGAACATCAGTGGAACATGTATGAATGGAACATCAAGTATAGAAATAGCACAAAATTTACAGAAGTAAAAGCAGGGATGTAGTTGGGGGGGCTGCTCCTCCTCCTTTGGACGCCCCAGGTCAGGCTCAATGTCAGGGTCAACCAGATTCAGAACCAGCTCAGGATCTGATGGGTCCTTACTTGGCGTAGGCCTTCTCCAGCAGGGCACTCCAGAACTCTCTTCCCTCAGCCGAGTGGACGAACAGCAGCTCTCCATCTCTGGTGGGCAACTGGTCATCGATCACCACGTCCACCCACACCCCGTACTGCCAGAACTGAGGACAGACAGGACCAGAACCATGGGAGGATGGACAGACACACAGATGGACAGAGCGAGGGACAGGGACAGAAGGACATCCTCTGACCCGTTTTTCCTCCACGTCCCTCCAGTCCCATCTATTCCTACCTGGAAGTGGAAAATTCCAGCGTACTCCCCGTCTCCGAAGCTCTGACCGTGCGGGACGACTCGGGCCAGAACCTCCTCGTTGAGGGTCAGCGAGGCGATGGCCGCAAGCAGCCAGCAGTCACCTAGGTGACGGACAAAAAAGAGGCAGAGCCTGTGTCAGATTTATTAATCCATCACAGATCAGTTTGGATCAATGACCTAATAAGACCAGAACCTTGGGATCAGAATCTTGCTCTAGCTGAGGTTGACCCAATAACACAGATAAAGCACACACCTCAGAGGCTGCTCTGAGCTCTGATTGGCTGTTCTGTTCCTCTCTGTTACCATAGAAACGCTCTCAGCAACGTGAGGAAGTCCAGCTGAGTCATCTGCCACCATCTTGTTCAGTATTTACTATTTCTGACACGGCCATCTGAGAGGACGACTACGGATCTGGAGTCACTGGGATCTATGGAGACACTGGGAACTACGGAAACGCGAGGATAACTGGAGACACTGGGACCTGTGCAGCCAGCAATATTTACTCATTAAAGTTCTGATCCAGCATTAGTAGGTGGGAATGGTGGGACTGGAAAACATGGGAGTCCGCTGGGATGGTTGGGATACAGCAAACTGAAGGGTGGGTTCAGACACCCGTTCTCGAGGCCAGGTTCTCACTTCGGACCAGAGAGGTTCCACCTGGGCAGAAGGCAAGTGGTGGAGAGCATTCCAGGAAGAGGAGCAGGAAAACTGGAATCTGCTCTGCGAGTCAGCATCTGATATTCCCTCCAGGCCAGAACTCGGACCCGATCCAGCTGATTTCAACACGAGGAACACCATTGCTCTCAGGAATCAATGGCTTGTTTGTGGTGGAGACGTTCCCTCTAGAACCAGTTGTTCCGGTCCGGCTGGTTCTGGAAACAAAGGCTGCAGTTCTCACCCAGAGCGCCCTGGCAGACGTCCGTCCTGGAGGCTCCGGACAAGATGAACTCGGAGCCGAGTCCGGGTCTGGAGCCGGGTCTGGGTCTGGAGCCGGGTCCGGGTCCAGGTCTGGAGCCGAGTCCGGGTCCAGGTCTGGCTCCGACGCCAGCTCCTACAAGCACAGACACGATGGCGGTCCCTGCAGCAGAGGAGGACGCTCCGAGTCCGGGTCTGGAGCCGAGTCCAGGTCTGGAGCCGAGTCCGGGTCCGGGTCTGGAGCCGGGTCTGGGTCTGGAGCCGAGTCCGGGTCCAGGTCCGGCTCCGACGCCAGCTCCTGCAAGCACAGACACGATGGCGGTCCCTGCAGCAGAGGAGGACGCTCCGAGTCCGGGTCTGGAGCCGAGTCCGGGTCTGGGTCTGGAGCCGAGTCCGGGTCCGGGTCTGGGTCCGGGTCCGGGTCTGGAGCCGGGTCTGGGTCTGGAGCCGAGTCCGGGTCCAGGTCCGGCTCCGACGCCAGCTCCTGCAAGCACAGACACGATGGCGGTCCCTGCAGCAGAGGAGGATGCTCCGAGTCCGGGTCTGGAGCCGGGTCCGGGTCTGGAGCCGGAGCCGGGTCCGGGTCTGGAGCCGAGTCCGGGTCCGGGTCTGGAGCCGGGTCCGGGTCTGGAGCCGGGTCTGGGTCTGGAGCCGAGTCCGGGTCCAGGTCCGGCTCCGACGCCAGCTCCTGCAAGCACAGACACGATGGCGGTCCCTGCAGCAGAGGAGGACGCTCCGAGTCCGGGTCCGGGTCTGGAGCCGAGTCCGGGTCCGGGTCTGGAGCCGGGTCCGGGTCTGGAGCCGGGTCTGGGTCTGGAGCCGAGTCCGGGTCTGGATCCGGGTCTGGAGCCGAGTCCGGGTCCAGGTCCAGGTCTGGAGCCGAGTCTGGGTCTGGATCCGGGTCCAGGTCTGGATTCGGGTCCAGGTCTGGATCCAGGTCCGTGTCCAGGTCCAGGTCTGGATCCAGGTCCGGGTCCAGGTCTGGAGCCGAGTCCGGGTCCAGGTCCGGCTCCGACGCCAGCTCCTGCAAGCACAGACACGATGGCGGTCCCTGCAGCAGAGGTGGACGCTCCGAGTCCGGGTCTGGAGCCGAGTCCGGGTCCGGGTCTGGAGCCGGGTCTGGGTCTGGAGCCGAGTCCGGGTCCAGGTCCGGCTCCGACGCCAGCTCCTGCAAGCACAGACACGATGGCGGTCCCTGCAGCAGAGGAGGACGCTCCGAGTCCGGGTCTGGAGCCGAGTCCGGGTCCGGGTCTGGAGCCGGGTCCGGGTCTGGAGCCGGGTCTGGGTCTGGAGCCGAGTCCGGGTCCAGGTCCGGCTCCGACGCCAGCTCCTGCAAGCACAGACACGATGGCGGTCCCTGCAGCAGAGGAGGACGCTCCGAGTCCGGGTCCGGGTCTGGAGCCGAGTCCGGGTCTGGGTCTGGAGCCGAGTCCGGGTCCGGGTCTGGTTCCGGAGCCGGGTCTGGAGCCGATTCCGGGTCTGGATCCGGGTCTGGAGCCGAGTCCGGGTCCAGGTCCAGGTCTGGAGCCGAGTCCGGGTCTGGATCCGGGTCCAGGTCTGGAGCCGAGTCCGGGTCTGGATCCGGGTCTGGAGCCGAGTCCGGGTCCAGGTCCAGGTCTGGAGCCGAGTCTGGGTCTGGATCCGGGTCCAGGTCTGGATTCGGGTCCAGGTCTGGATCCAGGTCCGTGTCCAGGTCCAGGTCTGGATCCAGGTCCGGGTCCAGGTCTGGAGCCGAGTCCGGGTCTGGATCCGGGTCTGGATCCGGGTCTGGATCCAGGTCCGTGTCCAGGTCCAGGTCTGGATCCAGGTCCGGGTCCAGGTCTGGAGCCGAGTCCGGGTCTGGATCCGGGTCTGGAGCCGAGTCCGGGTCCAGGTCCAGGTCTGGAGCCGAGTCTGGGTCTGGATCCGGGTCCAGGTCTGGATTCGGGTCCAGGTCTGGATCCGGGTCTGGATCCAGGTCCGTGTCCAGGTCCAGGTCTGGATCCAGGTCCGTGTCCAGGTCTGGAGCCGAGTCCGGGTCTGGATCCGGGTCTGGAGCCGAGTCCGGGTCCAGGTCCAGGTCCAGGTCTGGATCCGAGTCTGGGTCTGGATCCGGGTCCAGGTCTGGATTCGGGTCCAGGTCTGGATCCGGGTCTGGATCCAGGTCCGTGTCCAGGTCCAGGTCTGGATCCGGGTCCGGGTCCAGGTCTGGATCCGGGTCTGGATCCAGGTCCGTGTCCAGGTCTGGAGCCGAGTCCGGGTCTGGATCCGGGTCCAGGTCTGGATTCGGGTCCAGGTCTGGATCCGGGTCTGGATCCAGGTCCGTGTCCAGGTCCAGGTCTGGATCCAGGTCCGGGTCCAGGTCTGGAGCCGAGTCCGGGTCTGGATCCGGGTCTGGAGCCGAGTCCGGGTCCAGGTCCAGGTCTGGAGCCGAGTCTGGGTCTGGATCCGGGTCCAGGTCTGGATTCGGGTCCAGGTCTGGACCCGGGTCTGGATCCAGGTCCGTGTCCAGGTCCAGGTCTGGATCCAGGTCCGTGTCCAGGTCTGGAGCCGAGTCCGGGTCTGGATCCGGGTCTGGAGCCGAGTCCGGGTCCAGGTCCAGGTCCAGGTCTGGAGCCGAGTCTGGGTCTGGATCCGGGTCCAGGTCTGGATTCGGGTCCAGGTCTGGATCCGGGTCTGGATCCAGGTCCGTGTCCAGGTCCAGGTCTGGATCCGGGTCCGGGTCCAGGTCTGGATCCGGGTCTGGATCCAGGTCCGTGTCCAGGTCTGGAGCCGAGTCCGGGTCTGGATCCGGGTCCAGGTCTGGATCCGGGTCTGGATCCAGGTCCGTGTCCAGGTCCAGGTCTGGATCCAGGTCCGGGTCCAGGTCTGGATCCGGGTCTGGATCCAGGTCCGTGTCCAGGTCTGGAGCCGAGTCCGGGTCTGGATCCGGAGCCGGGTCCGACTCCAGATCCGGGCAGTTTGGAGCTCCTCCCATCTCAACGGGGTCCAGTTTAACCCGGTCCTGTTTGGGTCAGGATCAGCGTCAAACCTACATGTTCCGACCGGTTCCGGTTGAGAAAAAGCCACATTGGGACTTCTGGTCCCATCAGACCCGGGTCGACCCGCAGAACTCTCAGAGAACTAAAGGAGCAGGGAGAAACTTCCTGATCCTTAAACAGGAAAATCACCAGATTCAGGAACCAAGGTTCTGCTGCGGGACGGGTTCTGTAGGTTCTCCCTCAGAACTTCCAGGCTATCGGAACATTGGCTGGATCCGGTTCTACTCATCAGAACCACAGAGCGTTTCTGTCTCCGGCCCACTAAATACATCAGGTCAAAGGTCACAGCCAACCTTCCTCATCAGCAAACCCAGACAGACGGCCCGGTTCGGTTCCCTGACAGAACCTTAAGGAATGTTTGGATTTGGGTCTGAACCCGACCCCATGAGGACCGGAGGTTCAGATGGGAAACTTTGGATCTGCTGCCAGGATTCTCTGGATCCCACATCCGGCTCCGCCAGGTCCAAAGTTCTTCACGGGGTTCTGTCCAGAACATCTGCTGTTCTGACTGAACACCGGATCAGAACCGGGCCCAAACATCAGCAACCTGACCCAATCAGATCAGTTCTTCTCAGTGTGTCTCTACAGCTACGGCCCAAACTGGTGACCGGTTCCGTTTAGGTCCCAGACTGGTTTAACTGGACTGGTTCTCACAGGGCTCTTGGCTGGTGTGACCCGCCCAGTTCAGCTGCAGACCGCCTGATCTCAGATCTGTCAAATGGGCTCCAGTCGGGCGGAACCAGGCGGAACCAAGAGCTCTTGGCCAGCCTGATAATCTTTGGATCGCAGCAGCGGAACCAGCCAATCACATCAAAGATTAAATTGTTCATCAGCCAATCAGATCAGAGTATCACCTGCGTCCTCACGATCTCGACCAGATGACAGAACCGAGTCAGAACTCACCGTGGGTCGCTTCCAGGACACCCCGCGGACCTTGTAGGAGTTCGGGCCCAGTTCGTTGAAGCCCAGAGAGGAGACCCGAGCCGGGAAGGTGTCGTCCCAGAACAGCTGGCCCGTTTCCAGGCAGCGTTGCTTCAGAACCTCATAGTCCTGGTTCAGGTACCGGACGGCCTGGCTGTTGGTTCCGATTCCCTGATCCTTGTCCCGGCGGCGCTGCAGGGTGGCAGCGATGCCCGACATGGTGCTGCGGTTCTGGGAGCGGCCCGGTCGGGTTACAGGTGAGTGATGGCAGGAGGGCAGGGCCACCTGGATCCGCGGCTGGTGCGGCCAGGTGAGACTTGACCCTCCAAAATAAAAGCTGTTTCCTCCTTGGTTCTAATAACAGTGTCAGAAAGCCGCAGATCAAGACCGGAACCGGAACCAAAGTTCTGTATAAAGAAGTTTAGACACAGCAGGAAGTGAATCCAGAGCGGAACAGAAAACCCAGAACGAAATCCAGAATCTAATGGATTCAAGTCCTCAAGGTTCCGACCCAGAAAGGGCCTTTGGGGCACTCATGCTTTTATTGTGAAGGGCGCTGCCAGCATGGAGCAGGAAGGGTGTTCCTGGTGCCATTCCCAGAAAAACGGCTTCATTCCTGCAGCCTTAGTCATGATGTCCCCACCCTGGATGTCCTGTTTGTTCCCAGTGTTTTAAGCATCATTCCCAGTTTAATCCCAGTTAAATTACAGCTTCATTTCCAGTTTAATCCCAGCCTTTCCCCCACTCTATTCTAAGATTCATTCCCAGTTTGTTTCTCCATGTTTTCCCAGTCAGTGTTACTGAGCTCCATGATTTCTGCTCACAGGCAGATGTTCAGAACATGGAACACCAGGGGGCGCCCTCAGTCCAGGTAGAGCCGAGCTGCACGGTCCTGGTCGGAGAAGAAGAGGACATCGCCCTGTGGCGGCGTTCTGCTGCAGACTGGGAACATAGGACCAGACAGGGAGTGGTCTGCAGAACGGGGGTCCCTCAGGGAACCGTGCTGGCACCCTTCCTCTTCACTGCAGGCGTCTCCATCATCTCCCCACGCTGCCACCTGCAGAAGCTCCCCGAGGACTCGGCCACAGTCGCCTCTCACAGGTGAGGACGACTCCGAGGACAGACAGCGGACTCAGGACTTTGTGGACTGGTCCCAGCAGAACCACTTCCTGATCGACGCTGCTAAAACCACGGAGCTGGAGGCGGAGCTCCGCAGGTGCAGCCCCCCCCCCCCCCCTCACCGGTGGACATCCAGGGAGCGGACAGGGTGGACTCTTCTCAGTCAGCTGAACCATAAACTGGACCGGAACCAGAACACTGATGCCGTTTCCATGCATGGAGCTGCAGCTGAGCTGCAGAGCTCCTCCAGGGACAGACGTGCTGCATCCCAGGAGCACTAAGGAGCGTTAGCATAGATCCTTCCTCCCAGCAGCTGATGCGGTCTCGAACCATCGCCGCTCCACACGTTCCCGTCCTGGGTGGTGTCTGCGTGGCTCCGCTGCTGCTCTGTTTTCCGGCTGTAAATAGTAACCCTAACCCTGGACCTGCGGCGATGACCTGGTCATTCAGCCTCGTTTATTCATATGTTGTCGACCTCGGGTTGTTTTGTTGCGGTCGTGCGCTTGTCTTGGTGTTGTGTCTTTTTTCTGCCTCGCTGTGCGGAGAGCCCCCCCCCCCGCCCCCCCAGGGACAAGAATAGAGTGATGCTGACGAACATTTGGTTCATCCCTTGAATTCTCCAGCTCAGCCGCGCGTTCTTGGGATCAGGGTTGCTGGTTTCCATCCCTGCTCAGTGTTCATGCTGGGATCTTTGCGTCTCTGTTCACCTTCTCATTTTAAAACTTTGATCTTGCTGCGAAGCTTCACACCTCGCCGGTGTCCGGCCCGGTCCGGTCCGACCCGTTCACGTGAGCCTGAGGTTCTCCTGAATCCAACCATGTTCTGCTGACGCAGCGAGCAGCATCATAGCTCTGAAGTGTGTGTGTGTGTGTGTGTGTGTGTGTGTGTTGGCTGAATAAACAGAGCCAGCCTGCAGAGCAAACAGAGCAGCTGAAAGAGGTTCTGTTGGGCCGACCCGTTCTGCAGTTTCCAGCCAGGATTCTCCTCCCTGTGGAAGTTTCCAACGTCCATGGAGGATGTGCGGGGCTTCCTGGAGAAGCTGGAGGTTTCATCCTGAGGGGGCGCAGTTAGAACCTGGGGAAGAACATTCCCAGTCTTGCAGGAGACTGAGGAGAGACCTGGAGGTTCCTTCTCCAGCCTCTGAGCTGGAAGCTGTGGAGAAATTCAGCTTCTTCTCGGATCGAAGTGAAACAGAACCGCGGCGGGCAGAGGACAGATCCTGACCGGGATTAAGGGTTGGTTCTGGTGGAGCTGAACATCAGAACTTTGGTTGCTTTGCTTCATCTAATTTGTGAACCAAGTCCAGGTCCATAACCTGCAACTGGGTCAACACACCAGAACCATCAGGTCATTAGCAGAACTTTGGAGAACCTGAGGAGGCTCAGGTTCATCTGGCCCGTCCTCAAGGACTGGAGTCGGATATCCGTCAAGGAGGGGGCGCCTTAAATAAGGGACGGATGGATGAACGGATGAATGAATGGATGAATAAACAGATGAACAGATGAATAAACAGATGGATGAACGGATGAATAAACAGATGGATGAACAGATGAATAAACAGATGGATGAACGGATGGATGAACAGATGGATGAAAGGATGAATAAACAGATGAATGGATGGATGAACAGATGGATGAAAGGATGAATAAACAGATGGATGAACGGATGAATAAACAGATGGATGAACGGATGGATGAAATCGTCAGACTAATCAGCTCTTTTTCAACATCAGCAGCTGAACTGTGTTCAGGTCCGGGTGTCAGCCGGTTCTGGTTGGGGTGACAACTGGGTCAGTGAGCAGGTTCTGGATCTGGTTCTGGTTTGTGCAGGGAGTCAGTGAGGAGGTTCCGGTTCTGGTTTGTGCAGGGAGGCTGATCAGAGCCAGGCTCCTCCTCTCAGGGAGGAGGTCTCACTCTGACTCAGACTCCGAGTCCAGCAGCAAAACTTTTTCCGCTTGGTTGCGAGCCGGTTCGGTTCTGTTCTGTTCTGCGCCATCATGTCCGGAGTCGCCTCCACTCTGGCCAAGAAGCGGGCCCTGGCCGCGGGGTTCGGCACCAACTCCAACGCAGTTCGGTACCTGAACCAGAACTTCGAGGCCCTGCGCGCTCAGTGCTGCTCCTCCGGACAGCTCTTCTGCGACCCCACCTTCCCGGCCGGACCCGAATCTCTGGGCTTCAACGAACTGGGTCGGAACTCCTACAAGACCCGCGGAGTCACCTGGAAGAGACCCACGGTAAGAACCGAGTCCGAACCGAGCTGGATGGGGGATTTGGGGAGGTGGGTGGGGCCGGCCCCTCCCTGCAGAAAATCCTTCCGATTTGTTCTGGGTTCGGGTTCGGGTGAAGTTCTGACACGGAGAAAACGAGACTCTGAGGGTTTATCTGCGGGGTTGAACCGGAACCCTAGAGATAGTTTGAGCAGGAAGTCAGGCAGAAGCAGAACATCAGGGAGAAACTAGAACCGAGTCAAACAACCGGGTCAGACGGGACAGAACGAGTCACAAAGGGCAGAACCGAATCAGACAGGAACAGAACCGGGTCAGTGAGATGAGCAGCAGTTCCAGGTGGTTCTGAGGCGGCCGGTTGATCTGGGTCTGCTTGGTTATCTGAACCAGAACCTCTCAGGTGAGACTGTGGTGTGTTCAGGTGCAGCAGCCATCTTTGTTACCGACCCGGTTCTGTTCCGATGAGTCCGTCAGATCTGGTCCAGCATGTTTTAGAAAATAATTCCATGATATTCAGAAGATGCTGAGGTAGAAACAGACTCCATGAAACCATAAATCATCTGGAAGCAGGCGGGGGTGAAAGGTCAGCCTATCATCCCTCAGGGTGAGCTTCCAGCTGACGTCATTAATGGACATGAGAAATAAAAGAGGTGAGAGGACACATCCCTGAGGAGTCCCAGTGGAGGAGGACATCAGGACGTCTGGAAGGAACGCACGGTCTCTCCGCCATGTTCCAGCGTCCATCAGACCTGCTGCTGTGATCCTGCTTTCCTTCAGTCTCCATGGCAACCGGGAGGGGGGGCAAACGCTGCTCTAACAAAGCTCCTCCCCCATTCAGCTCCTCCAGACTAGTGGCAGCAGCAACTAGCAAACACCTGGTGGAGCTGCTGAGAACATCATCATGGAGGAGTATTGTTGTGATGACGTGCTGAAGGGGGAGGAAAGAGCGGGAGCTTCTTAAAGAGACAGAGACCAATTTCAAGGCGTCAGGCTGCATGTTTGGTACCTGCAGTGTCTTAATAACAGCTGAAGGTGGCGTGGTTCCTGGACTGAGCTATGAAACGGCTCCATGTGCCCCCCACCCCCATTGCCCCCCCTGGAGGCCGGATGCAGGTAGAAGCAGGACAGACGTCAATAAAGAACAGGTGATGAAGCCTCTGAGTGTTTAAAATCTGATCTAAGAGTGTTGCTACATCCTCCGCGTCCTGCCGGGCCTGCGGTCCATGTGGGAGGAGCTTAGCGGTCCTCTGACAGAACCAGAACCATTCCTGAGGTAGCAGCTGTCTCACTCTGTTCTGTCCTCCCCCAGGAGCTGGTCTCAAACCCGGAGTTCATCGTGGGCGGAGCCACCAGAACCGACATCTGTCAGGGAGCTCTGGGTGAGTTTTACATGCTGTCCCTGAATACAGCACAGACAGAGGTCAGAGGTCACAGGTTCCTCTGCTGGGTCCAGCCCAGTAGAGCTGGGTCTGGTGCAACCGGGTCCACAGAACCGAACCAACAACCCTGCAGGTCCATGATGAGGAGCCAGGGGAGGAACCTGAGGACCAGCAGATGTTCCACCAGGTTCTGGACCAGGTTCTGATCCGACTCAGAGCGGATCCAGAGAGCAACCTGGAATCAGCAGAACCACCTCCGACCTGAGTGGAGGTCTCTGATTGGCTGACAGGGAGGAGCAGCGCAGGAAGAGAAGCTGCTTCAGAGGGAGCGCTGTCGGCCAATGAGGACGCGCCGTATCACGCGCACCTGTGAGTCATCGTGAAACCACAGCAGAGCTGCAGCTTGTGTAACCCGGAGGGGGAGATCTGCTCCCACACGCTGCAGCCAGGAATTTACTGCAGAGTGAGACCTCCTCCTGACCGCGTCTCTGTGGATGTTTGTGGTCCAGCCTTTAATGAGGAGAAGCTCGTTAGAAGCAGGGTCAGAACAAACATGCTGGGAATATGATGGTTTCCATGAGTTGTTCCTGAAGTTTTCCCAGTTTTACCGCCAGCATTGCCAGTTCTAATTCCCGGTTCCATGTCTATCAGAAGAGCTAAACGTTTTCAAGCCCAGCTGTTCTTCCTGTCTCTTTAAGAAGCTCTTCCTGCTCTGATTGGTCAGGAATGATGGAGATGTTTGGGAGAAGCTGTGACGTGCTTTGTTTGCAAAAATCTCTCCAGTTCCATAAACCTGGAGTTTCGCTGCGACTCCAGAAACTCAGGAAGTTTTGGTTTCACGCACCGCCGTAGGGAAATGACGCTGCTGCTGGGAAGTGACACTGATGGCAGGAAGTGACGCCGCCACGGGGAAGTGACGCCGCCACGGGGAAGTGACGCCGCTGTGGGGAAGTGATGCCGATGGTGGGAAGTGACGATGCCGATGGCGGGAAGTGACGCCAATGGTAAGAAGTGACGAGGCTGATGGCAGCAAGTGACGTCGCCGTGGGGAAGTGACAACGCCGATGGCGGGAAGTGATGCTGCCATGGGGAAGTGATGCCGATGGCGGGAAGTGACGCTGATGGCAGCAAATGATGCTGCCGCGGGGAAGTGATGCTAATGGCGGGAAGTGACGCCAATGATGGGAAGTGACGCTGCCGCGGGGAAGTGACGCTAATGGCAGGAAGTGACGCCGCCACGGGGAAGTGACGCCGCTGTGGGGAAGTGATGCCAATGGTAAGAAGTGACGAGGCTGATGGCAGCAAGTGACGCCGCCGTGGGGAAGTGATGCCGATGGTGGGAAGTGACGATGCCGATGGCGGGAAGTGACGATGCCGATGGTGGGAAGTGACGCTGATGGCAGCAAATGATGCTGCCGCGGGGAAGTGATGCTAATGGCGGGAAGTGACGCCAATGGTGGGAAGTGACGCTGCCGCGGGGAAGTGACGCTAATGGCAGGAAGTGACGCTAATGGCGGAAAGTGACGACACTACTTGGACGTTCCATTGGCATCTAAAACAGACCATGAATTTCAACAAACAGTTCCCAAATTCCTGCTGGGAATGTTTAAAGAGCTGCAGTCGGATCAGGTCTTCAGGAATCCTCAGATCCGGTTCTGATCCATCTTCATCGGCTCAGTTCTTCATGAGATTCTGGAGATTAAAAACCCTCCAGAACTGATAGCGTCACTGACAGGGTGGTTCTGATCCAGAACAGAACCCTGCCCCAAAATAGGAGCCATGAGACCCAGCAGGGCCGGCCAGCAGGGGGAGACAGAGAACCTGTCTGTCTGTGAGGGACTTCATGGTGTTACTGAGGAACTCCTGTAGGGTGCAGCAGTGAGTTTAAAGAATACCAGGTTACAGATGCTGTTTCTTGCTTTACCATTTATGAGCAGCTACAGAATAAATAAAAAATAATCAGTGTTTACAGTAGCAGGCCTTTTATTATGGATACAAGTTTCATTGTAGAGAATATAGACAGAATTTATCTAGTTATACATTCTGCCATCTAGAGGAGCTCCACTACATGTTATGACATGCAGGATCTGCTACCAGACCCCTCTCATGAGACACAGTGTTACTGACTGCTTCCTGTAGGGGCAGCAGTGAGTTACGGTATCTTTTCTGTCTTCCAGGTGACTGCTGGCTGTTGGCCGCCATCGCCTCTCTGACCATGAACGAGTATGTGATGGCGCGAGTCGTTCCCACAGACCAGGGGTTTGGAGACAACTATGCAGGAATCTTCCACTTCCAGGTACCGGTTGTGCCAGGTCTTCGGCTGCTTCCGCTGTCACAGGAAGTGTCTCAGATGGTCTTCCTGTCTGTCTGCAGTTCTGGCAGTTTGGGGAGTGGGTGGATGTGGTGATTGACGACCGGCTGCCGGTTAAAGATGGAGAGCTGCTGTTCGTCCATTCGGCAGAAGGTCGGGAGTTCTGGAGCGCCCTGCTGGAGAAGGCCTACGCCAAGTAAGACCATCCAGAGCTGAGACCTAGTTACACTGCAGGGGGATGGGAGGAGGTCTTATCCCACAGGAACCTGCTGGGGGTTGTCCTCCTGGCTAAGTCCTTCCTCCATCATCTGTGTAGAAACACCTGAAGAAATGTAACCTAGAAGGATACATGATCAACCTGTCACTTTAATGTTCTGCCTGCAGGGTGAACGGCTGCTACGAAGCCCTGTCTGGTGGTTCCACAACTGAGGGCTTCGAGGATTTCACCGGAGGCATTGCAGAAAACTACGACCTCAACCGGCCGCCGTCTAACCTGTTCCAGATCATCAAGAAGGCACTGGAGGCTGGAGCTCTGCTGGGGTGCTCCATCGACGTGAGTTCTCAGCAGGGGTTGATCGCGGTTGACTTCCTGTCAGGAGAACATCACCTTTCTTTAACTGAACCATGAGATGATGATCTGCTTGGTGTTGCTGCAGATCACGAGTGCTGCTGACTCTGAGGCTGTGACTCGTCAGAAACTGGTGAAAGGCCACGCCTACTCGCTGACGGGGGCCGTGGAGGTAACGTGAGCGCCTCGAAACGAGGTTCTGTCAAACGGAGGCAGGAGAAAACACAGTTCTGGGTTCTGGTTGCAGGTGAACTACCGCGGGCGTCAGGAGAAGCTGGTAAGGATGAGGAACCCCTGGGGTCAGGTGGAGTGGACTGGAGCCTGGAGCGATGGGTGAGGTTCTGAAACCAGCTGGTGTCATGTTCAACTCTGTTCATGATGAGTTCAGAATATCTGAAACCAAAAGGAGGTTCATCAGACTTTATTCCTGTAGCGTAGTGTCGAACAGCACCGTTTCTTCTCCATGCAGGTCTTCTGAGTGGAGCCACGTCCAGGGGGAATGTCCTCATGCCAACTCAGAGGACGGAGAGTTTTGGTAGGATGAACAGAAAGTCACAGCAACAGCCATGAATTGATCTAAGTGCAGAGTGAGATCACATCTCTGTTCCTGTCTTGTCAGGATGTCGTTCAATGATTTCCTGCGGCACTACTCCCGTATCGAGGTGTGCACTCTGACCCCCGATACAATAGAGGACGACTCTGTCAAACACTGGAGCGTCAGCAAGTTCGATGGCACCTGGAGGAGAGGCTCCACGGCCGGAGGGTGCCGGAACCACCCCTGTTAGTACCCACACAACACACACCTCTGATGGTCCATACGGTATGGTACTGATGGTATCGACGGTCCTGACGGATTTAATGGTTCCCATGGTCCTGAGTTTTCCCAGAGGACACTGGTCTGAAGGCGATGCTAAAATCAGGTCAGAGTTTCCTGCCTGAAGCACATGACTGGACCAGAACTGCACCTCGGGTTCAGGTTCTGGGGTGGTTCAGTGAAGGACGGGATTGTTCTGCCCATGACAGGGAAGGTTCTATGAACCGCTGCTTCTGTTGAGCCAGAGGGAACCACGTGGTGATTCATGTCCGCTGGTCTTTCTCTGCAGACACGTTCTGGACGAACCCTCAGTTTGTGATCAAGCTGGATGAGGAAGATGATGACCCTGACGATGGTGAGGTGGGCTGCAGCTTCGTGGTTGGTCTGATCCAGAAGAACCGCAGGAAGCTGCGCAAACAGGGCGAGGATATGCACACTATTGGCTTTGCCATCTACGAGGTCTGAAACGGTTGGTTCCAGCATCAGATTCCAACATGAATCCAGGATTTTAACTCTGCTTTGTTCTTCCAGGTTCCACAGCAGGTGAGTCCACCCGGAAGCCTTCATCTCTTCACCTTCATCACATAGAAACATGGAAAAGCGCTTGCTGGTTGGGACTCGGGTGTGGTTCAGGCTGTTCCTGGTTGGGGTTAGCTGGTGAAACCAAAGCTGGAGAACTTCACGGCCCTGATAGACGTGTTTCCCTGGTAAACTCAGTGTTATTGACAGCCTCCAAGTTCCTGGAAAGACAAACAGAAATGTTTATGACTCAACCCGCCTTGCAAGCTAACGGCTGTTGGGCAGAGCCTAACTAGGCTGCAGGAAGGGGAAACACCCAGTCTGGCCTGATCCAACAGGAAATTATTAACATCTTTAGGCAAACACAAGGTTGCTGTGTGTTAGAAAGCATCAGTTCCTGGTGTTAGAGTTTATGTTTACTAAAACCTGATCAGATAAAGATCTTCCTCCCATACACAGGTTGGTTTCAGTTCAACACCCATTGTTCTCCATGAAGTTCTTCTTGAGTCTGAAGCTTAGGAGGAGGAGGGGTGGGGCTCCTTATAGTACATGTTGTCTTCTCCAGTGGCTTGATGAGGCTCTACCCACATCTCAGCATCAGCTCTGCTGTTATTGAAACCTCAGTTTCATTAAGATGAGTCACCACATCCTCCTGAAGGTCTTCCTGGAAGTTCTCACCTTCAACAGCTTCTAGGAAACCTTGAACAGTGATGTCTTTTCAACTGTCGGAAAACATCTCTGACCACAGCAGCTGCCCTCCTGAACTGGCACAAGTGAGTTTTAGAGCTTTGCTGATTGGCTGTTTCTCTGCAGTTCCACGGACAGAGGGAGGTCCACCTGGATAAGAACTTCTTCCTGACCCACGCTCAGACAGCGAGGTCAGAAACCTTCATCAACCTGCGGGAGGTGAGCTCTCGCTTCAAGCTCCCACCTGGAGAGTACCTGATCGTCCCGTCCACCTTCGACCCGCACCAGAACGGGGATTTCTGCATCCGAGTGTTCTCCGAGAAGCAGACCGAGACCGTGTAAGTTCAGAACCCCCTCTGTTCTCCATCTGACCCGTCCCCATCCTGTAGAGCAGGGCTCCTCAACCCCAGCCCTGGAGGGCCTGTGTCCTGTGACATTTAGACATGTTTTTGCTTCAACACACCCAAGTCACATAAGGAGGTCATCAGCAGAACTCTGGAGAACCTGACTGAACACTGAGGAGGTGAATCAGGTGTGTTGGACCAGGGACACGTCTCACAGTTGTAGGACACGGGCCCTGGAGGCCTGGAGTTGAAGACCCCTGCTGCAGAGTCTCTGACTGTTCGGAAGTTCATCAGTCCAGAATCTTGGTTCTGTGAGTTCTGGAAGGTGCAGAGGAGGGGAAGTGGGTCTGGATCAGAGGGGATGAGAATGTGGTTAGAACTGAAAATAACGGGAACCGTTTGTTCTGTTTCAGGCCCTGTGATGACCCGGTTAGCGCCGACCTCAGCGACGTGAGTGATGCTCCACCCACATATGCAAGTTAACAGGTTCCAGCTGTTAGCTGGCAGGGAACAGCCGTTAGCCAGCAGGTAACAGCTGCTAGTTAGCACGTTCCAGCTGCTAGTTAGCACATTCCAGCTGTTAGCTGGCAGGGAACAGTCGTTAGCCAGCAGCTAACAGCTGCTAGTTAGCACGTTCCAGCTGTTAGCCAGCAGGTAACACCTGCTAGTTAGCACGTTCCAGCTGTTAGCTGGCAGGGAACAGCCGTTAGCCAGCAGGTAACAGCTGCTAGTTAGCATGTTCCAGCTGTTAGCTGGCAGGGAACAGTCGTTAGCCAGCAGGTAACAGCTGCTAGTTAGCACGTTCCAGCTGTTAGCTGGCAGGGAACAGTTGTTAGCCAGCAGGTTCCAGCTGTTAGCTGGCAGGGAACAGTCGTTAGCCAACAGGTAACAGCTGCTAGTTAGCACGTTCCAGCTGTTAGCCAGCAGGTAACACCTGCTAGTTAGCACGTTCCAGCTGTTAGCTGGCAGGGAACAGCCGTTAGCCAGCAGGTAACAGCTGCTAGTTAGCATGTTCCAGCTGTTAGCTGGCAGGGAACAGTCGTTAGCCAGCAGGTAACAGCTGCTAGTTAGCACGTTCCAGCTGTTAGCCAGCAGGTAACAGCTGCTAGTTAGCACATTCCAGCTGTTAGCCAGCAGGTAACAGCTGCTAGTTAGCACGTATTTAACCTTGAAAAACTTTTTAAAACTTTAAAGTTCTAAAGTGTCAAAATATTTTGCTGTACAATTATGATGTTTTTCTGTTAGTATCTGGAAGTCAACAGTTCCAAGGTTTCACTTGGTAAAACAACAAGAACCTCGGGGTTGCTTTAGGAACCCTGGCTGGAAAAATTGGAGGTTTCCAGATTTCAGCATTCAATGCCAGAACCTAATATGACTGCGGCATATAAAATATAGAGAAATTACATTTTGCATAGTGGTTTTCAAGGCTGGTAGTGTCCCTTTGAAACAGACCTAGAGGATCGGTCGTTTTCAGAATTGGGTTCAGGCATCAGAGCTAAAAGAGTTATATTCCATGACATTATTCCCAGATCCGAGAACAGACTTCCCAGATAAATCGAATCACTGTTATCTCTGTGTTTTGTTCTGACTGTTGTCATGGCGACTGCGTCCAGGAGACGGTGTCGGATGATGAGGTGGAGTCAGGGTTCAGGAACCTGTTCACCAAACTTGCTGGAGCTGTAAGTCTCTCAGTGACTCGCCACCCCCAGCAGCTGTTTACCGCCTGCTGATCGGCTGCTTCTGTTTCAGGACATGGAGATCTCTGCCTACGAGCTGAGGACCATCATGAACAAGATTGTTGCCAAACGTGAGCCGACGCTTCGACACGTTGAGCACGTTAAACAGGAGCTGCTGCAGGCATGACTTCCTGTTTGTTGTTGTTTTAACAGGAACTGACATCAAAACTGACGGATTCAGCCTGGAGACCTGCAAGGTTATGGTCAACCTGATGGATGTATCCTTTATCGGCATTCCTTGGAGGGAATCATCATTAATCCCAAGCAGTTTGGTTCTGGTTCTGGTCGAGGGACACGGGACCGGGTCTACCCCCTCAGCAGGGTCCATGGGAGTTCACCCAACCAGTTCACGTGTTTAGATGAGCTGTGATTGGTCAGCTGACCCGACACCTATGAGTGATCCTTAACCTGCAGCAGGACAGCGGGAACGGGAAGCTGGGCCTTGGAGAGTTCGCCACGCTGTGGAAGAAGGTGCAGAAGTACCTGGTGAGCTGTGACCTCTGACCTGTGAAGGCTGGTGTCTTCCTGCTTTTTGGAATTCTGGGAATGTCTCAGTGTTTTCTGTTCCTGCAGTCCATCTATAAGCAGAACGACTCGGATAACTCTGGAACGATGAGCACTCCAGAGATGAGGGTGGCCTTTAAGGATGCAGGTAGGGCGGCAGCATGGAGACTTCCTGTCTGCTGCGTGCTAAGCTTGCTGTCTGCTGCGTGCATGCAGATGATGCCAGCTGCTGCGGTCTCTAACCGTCTCTGTTGTGTGATGTGGTTTGGTACTGAAGCTCTGGCTGACTGATCAGCTCATGGTTTCAGTTCTGCCCTCAGACCTGCATGTCTGTCCCGGTTCTTCCTGTCAGCAAGCGCTCCCTGCCGCCGTGCATTATGGGGCGCCGCGTCAACACCACGAGCTCACTGAGAATCCCGTGTTTTCGTCCTCGCTGCATGCTGTGACCTCAGATCAGCTCCCATCAGAGGTCCTGATACAGAACAAAACCTAAACTGGTCCTTCTTCCTCAGAACTTCCCTCCTCACCTGTCCCATAATGCAACACGGCCAGCAGGGAGTCGAACCGACATCCTATGAACAAAAGGAACAACTTCAGGATACCAGAACCCGGAAGTTGGGATATGATATGATGTGAGAGGGAGAATCTGAGACTCTGGATTTAACAGGGAGCCGATGAAGGGAAACTAAAATAGGAGAAATCTTGAATTTTCATTTTCATTCAGGCTGATTGATCCCTAAAACTGCCTGTTGTCTCCTGAGAATCAAGGTGGACAGGTGTCTCGATGTCCTCCATGTCTTTATTCCTCTGTGGGTCCGACTTCCAGCTGCACCCATCAACACATGAGCAGCAGATCTTCGCAGTTTCTTCCTTCTGATGGGAATGTTCCAACCCCCCAGAATGTCAGGAAAAACTAGCGCCAACCAATCAGTAGCACAGAAGGTGATGTGACTCAGTTAAAGCTCAGTGGGCGGAGTCAGCGTCCAGCCCCTCGTCTCCCTGGAAAAACACCAGCTCCGTGGAGTGGGAGGGGCCGCTGACATTCCTGGGATTAGCCGCACACACCCCTCTGCGGTGGGGATGAGTCATGAGCCGGGAATCCGGACTCTGGAGCGTCAGATCGTTGTTGGTGAAACTCCTGATCCGGAGCCTCCAGCTGGAACCTTCTGCTGACCAGAAGGTTCTTCTGCTCCGCAAAAACATAACGTCTGACCGAGTTGCTCTGTCTGGTTTCGACGGCAAACACCTCCGAACCCTTGAAAGAAGACAGAACTGACCTGGAAATAAGTCCTCAGCAGATATAGGAGCTTGTTTCAGGGCAATAATTCTGGCTTTCACTTATAACATGACAGGCGTCTTGTTTCACGTGTTGGGAGATCTTTGCAGAACCCAGGCAGAAACCCAGCGTGGTTCTCACAGGAACCCGCGTCTGGAGCTGTGGAACCGGCAGCTCTGCACATCTGGACCGTTCCTATAGCAGATGTTTACAGTGAAAACCCATTTTCAGCCACCGGTTCTGGAACCTGATGTTCTATCTGGGACTTTCCTGTTGACCGGAACCAGCTCCACAGTTACCAGTCTGACCAATAAGGCAGGGGGGTCCAGTCTGTCCGGTTCTGTTAGAGTACGTCCAGAACTTCACTTCCTGGGAGATCAAGCACGTTCAGCTGCTGCAGAGTCCGGTCCGAGCTTTCAGAACGGGTCGGAACTATTCTGGGTGATCCGGATATTTATAGACTCTGGACCCAGTTTAAGCAGATTGTTCAGGAGGCTGGTGTGTGTTGAGAGGGATGCTGGGTGATGCTGGTGTGTGTTGAGGAAACTGTGAGGAGAACTTCCTGTTTGTCGCTACCTTCTTCTTCTGCAGTGTTTTTATCTAACGTGTCTTCCTCTTCTTCTCTGCTGCTCAGTCAGCTGATGGCGACGGTACGTCTCCTCCCCCCTGTGTTCTGTTAGAACTTCTTCTCTGTCCATGTTTGTTTCAAACTTTCCTTTATTTTCTGCTTCTGTCCTCTAACATGAAGTTGGGTTCTGTTCAGGTTCTGTTTAGCTAACATTCATTGTAAATTGGACTCAGGCTGGTTCTGCTTGTTCAGGAAAGCTTCAAGCAGCTCCTGCTTCAGTCTCGTTTTTATTACTGTTACTGTACTAACCCTAACCCCGCTGCAGAACCCGCTGCATCTCTGATTAGATCATTGTAAGACGTTTATCTTTATTTTGAAAGGCCAGGTAAAACCTTTTCCTGTTTGGACTTCTGATGTTTCTGGACTGTATAAACTAAATTCTGCAGAACAAGCCCGGTTCTGGAGCTAAAAAAGTTCTGATCAGGAAAATGCTGAGTGAGTGGTTGCTATGGTGATTCCCTCCTAACCCTCTGTAGGAGGCGTGGCCTGCAGTATCACTGGTTTTATTGACTGGGCCGACGGAACCGTTGACCCGTCTCTGCAGTCCAGGCGGGTCCAACAGGAAGCTGCTGGACGTCCTCCAGCAGTCGGAGACGTCCAGCTGTAGCTGTCGTGGCTAAATTTAAAGCTAACTCTGTTAGCTTCACCTGATGGTCCAGTTGAACCATCAGAAATCTTCATGTTGAGCTTTATTTCTCTTTAACTCCATCACCTCATTTTAAAAGTGAATAATTTTTTCCTGTTTAGTTGATAAATCAGCTGTTTTATCATGTCTTCATGTTAGCATGCTGCTAGCTAACTGCTTCCGTGGTCCTCCTGCAGGTTTCACGCTCAACAACGCCATCTACCAGCAGCTGGTGGCTCGATACTCCGACCCAGACATGACCATCGACTTTGACAACTTCGTGGCGTGTCTGATGAGGCTGGAGATGATGTTCAGTGAGTGTCACCTTAGAGCAGCGCTAACAGGAACACCAGCAATGCTTCCTGTACCTGAGAACCTAATGCATTAACTGAAACCAGCATCACTGTTGTTCCACATCCAGCCTGGTTCAAAATGCCGTTGGTTTCAGTTCGAAACTTTCCATATGATCTGAGTAGATCAGGTAAAGATCTTCATCGCTGTCATTAACATCCATCTTCCTCCTCAGAGATCTTCAAGAAGCTGGACCCCCACGACAGCGGCTCCATCGAGCTCGACATGAACCAGGTGAGGCAGAAACCTGTTCGGCAGCTAGTTAACAGCGAGTTAACCGCTGATCAGCAGAGTTTGAGCCCAGGAACTGATTCTCTGTGTTTCTGCGCTTGCCTTGCAGTGGTTAAACTTCGCCATGATCTGAACCAGAACCGGTCTGCATCACGCCACCCTACCGTTTCCAGCTGTAGCTTCTCAGTTTCTGTCTCTGTGATCAGTATTGTATCCTCTACACCACCTGACTGTCCCGTCAAACCAATAAACGAACCTACAACACGTCTGGTCTCTGTGTCCTGATGCTCAGCGGGTCTCAGGTCCGTTTGGGAGCGGCTCCAGACGGAACCTGTTAGCATAGCTTTGATCTGAAGCTCAGACGGCTTCCTTCTGCTCTTTACCGGAACATTACAGTCATGCAGGGTGGAGCTGCGGGGTGGAGCTGCAGGGTGGAGCTCATCCAGTGTACAACCCAGACATCTTCAGCACCAGACAGCAGAACTTTGGTCTCTTGGGGTAAAAACCCAACCAGAACCCTGAACCCAAACATCCCGTTTGGCCTTTAATCGGCCCCCATCTACCTTCATGTCGCTGCTGATGCGTCGTTGCTGCAGAGATGCTGATGCGTCGTTGCTGCAGAGATGCTGATGCGTCGTTGCTGCTGATGTGTCGTTGCTGCAGAGATGCTTCATAGATACAAACAGCTGAAATGAAACAATCTGAATGTAGTTTTTCATGTTTAAAGTCACCGGATTCACTTCTGGTATTTTATTGAAACAGCTCGGATTCATTGCAGACGTCATTTGAAGGCAAAAACAGCTGCTGATGTTCAGAACCGCTGGTCCAGAGGTTCTCCACCCTGGTCCTCAGGGACCAGCAGGGGTTGGATGTTCATTTTCTCACCAAGAACCAGGGACACCGTTGAGGGACCCAGGGTTTCCCTGCTGCAGCACCTTCTGTCTCAGGAGGTTCTGCAGTCATTTGGATCAGGTGGTTCTGGAGCAGACACACATCTCGCAGGTCCTGACCCGTGACTGATCCTGGTCTCTTAACCATGCCGTCAGGTTCGGTTTCTTCTCACTGGTGAAGCCACGGGCAGAACCAGAACTTTCTCTGGAAGGTGCTGCAGGAGGGCGGGCCATCTTGTTCAGGACTCCCCAGGTGTCTCTGGAACGCCTCCTGCATTCCCTCCAGCCGCCAGCAGGGGGCCTGGAGAAGCTGCTGTTTCAGCTGCGGAAACGTTGCCCAAACCTCCGCTGTGAGATGGGGTCAAAGGTGAGCACTTCCTCTGAGCTTTTGTTGTTAATTCATGACAACATTCATAATAATTGACGGTTTATTCGGGGTTGCTGTTGCTTTTCAGGTTAAACATAATCATCACCAGACTTTATCAAACGTAACATCAAATTAACGCCACAGAATCGGTTCTGCAGGAGGTTCTAAACGGCACAGACCCGGTTCTGTCCTCCTCCAGAACCTCATCCTTCTGCTTGTGTTTCCTGAATGTTCCTCTGCATCTCAGCCGGTTCTGTTCTGATGAAAAAAAGACCAGAACCCCGCCCAACCAACAGGAAGCCATGAGTTAGAATCAGAACCAGCTGGTCCTCCTGCTGGGGGCGCCCTCTGACTCGCCCTGGTGATGTGACGTCATGGGAAGCGCCGCCCCTCCCGCCGGGCGGGGCTGAGTGCTGCAGTGAAGCATCCTCAGCATCATCGGGAACCAGAACAACCAGAACTCCGAGCGCATCCCGACACCGATCCGGTGGAACCACAACAGCAGGTGGGTCACACACTTAAATCAGAGCTGTGGTTCGGACTGGGAGTTCTGGTCCGGATCAGCTGATTTGACCGTTTTCACTTTGATGAAAAGCATTTGAACCAATCAGAGCCGTCCTCCCGCTGCTGCGCGCGCAGACAGGTGCTACCTGAGGGTTCCAGACGGAACTCAGGTCACGTGATGCTGGTGGAGGTTCTGGAGGTTCTGCAGAACTTTGTTCCAGTCACTGTTCCTCACAGCCTGGTTCCGGATCAGCGGCAGAGTTCTGCTCTGGGGTCCGGTCCAGACGGCTCGGTTCAGGGCAGAAGACCCGGACGGGACCACTCTTCTGGTTCTGTTGTTTGATCTGGACCAGTGAGTTCAGAACCTGCAGGAGGTTCTGCTGCTGAGCTCAGAACCAGTTAGAAAGGTTCTGGTGATGGTGTTTTCTTCCAGGTCCGGTCCGAATGGACCCGCTGGTTCTGCTGCTCCGTCCCAGTTTTGATTCCAGTAGAGCTCTGAATGACCAGAATCAGAACCAATAGCTTTAACCCGTCTTGTGGTCCGAACCGTGGGACCTGCAACAGACCGCTCCTGTCCGGGTATTCCCGTCCAGAACTCGGAACCACTGGGTCCAGTTCCAGTTTTGTAACCAAACTGAGGCTGGGTCTTTAGACAGTAGACGCTCCAGCTGGTTCTGGTTCTGATCCAGTTCTGACTCAGGAACCGTGAGAGTCGAGCGGCCAGAACTCAGGAGCTTCTGCACATTTAAAGCTTCCAGTTAACCGGTTCCAGTCATCTGGACTGGTTGCATACATCTGGACTGGTTCTGATCCAGTTGTTTTGTTGGAATCCTGGTTCTGATCTGGTTCCAGTCATCTGGACTGGTTCTAATCCGGTTGTTCTGTTGGAATCCTGGTTCTGATGTGTTCCTGTCTGGTTTCGGGTCAGGATGTTCAGCAGCATGTCAGGACGGATCCAACATGACCGGGACCGAGCCGGAGGTTTGGGCTCGGTCCAGCAGGCGGTCCGGTACCTGAACCAGGACTTCCAGGCCTTGAAGGAGGAGTGCCTCCAGAACCGAGCCCTGTTCCAGGACCCCATGTTCCCAGCAGAACCCGCCTCGCTGGGCTTCAAGGAACTCGGACCTCTCAGCGCCAAGACCAGAGGAGTGGAGTGGAAGAGGCCCACGGTAAGAACCAGAACCAGTTACCTGTCAGGAACAGGAAGTGAGGTCATGTTGATGTCACCGAGCTGGTACTGATGATGCTTGTCTCTGATTGGCTGTTCAGGAGCTGTCAGCTGACCCTCAGTTCATTGTGGGCGGAGCCACCAGGACGGACATCTGTCAGGGGGCGCTGGGTGAGTCTGTCTGCAGGTCACGTGTTACCATAGCAACCACTGACCCCAACAGCAGCTGTGGCAGGACGTGTAACCATGGCAACCTAAGATCCCAGCATCAACATGCTCAGTCAGTTGAACCATAATCAGGTGCTTTTATTGTGAAAGGGCAGAGAGGAGACGCTGCAGAGCCAGGGCGGTTCTGGACCCGAACCCAGTCCAGAGTTCTGGGATCACTCAGAACCAGACCCTTTTCTGTCCCATTCCGGGTCATCCAGAACTGGACCGTGTTTCCTTCCTGTGATCCAGGAACTGGTTCTGATCCACAGTTCTGGGCGTTGGCACATTGAACCTGAATGCGGATCAGGTTCTGCGGGCCGTTTGTTTCCGTCTCAGTGGGGAATTAATGTCAGATCATCTGCTGTGTCAGAACCCTGAGCGGGTCGGTTCTGTTCTGCAGAACCTGAACACCCTGAATGTCCCACGGCTGAAGCAGCTGAACATCTGCTGCCGGAGTTCCCAGCATGCACTGGGACAGGTCCAACATGTTCAACGGGTGGAGCGCGGCGTCGGCGTGACGGCCACTCTGTGGAGGGCGGGGCCATGGGGGCGGAGCCGCTCCATGTTTGTTAGAAAGCTACAGGTGAGGCTGTTACTCCACCTGAGAATGACATCATCATCACCTTCATCCTGTCCCTGAGGTGCTCACCTGCACAGGTTAGGCTCAGCAGCTGATGAGTCAGTCAGGAGGAAGCTGAGCATACGCTGCGACCCTGCTGCTACAGCACCAGACACTCTGAAGGGTGGGGCTTGTTGCCTTTTCTGGGCGAGGGTGGGAAAGTTGTTAACCCCTCCGGGCTGAACATTGACCCCAGCTCAGACAACAAGAAGCCAGAAACATCCAGGGGCCCAGAACACAGCCCTTTACAGCACGTCATCAGAGAACAAACAGCGGTCTGGTTAATAATTCATGTTTCCCAACAATCATTAATCATGCATCAGTCGCCACTCAGAGCAGCCCCGAGCCCACATCACATCACATCACACACTCGCTTCCTGTTTACCTGCAGCCTGAAGAAGTAAACATCCGAGAAACACTACGTTACAGAGGGCACCTGAAGGCAGCACGCATTGATCCGAGGCTGATGGAGCCAGCGCCATTAGAGGAAACATCTGCAGCCTTCAGCTGAACCTTAATGAGACCATCAGGATGATGGACGCCGCGGCAGAAACACTTCCTGGAATATCAGCCCCCCCCATCAGAGATGAGTTATTAACATCGACTGATGGCCGTCTAAACTGGCCCGGTCCACCAGAACCAGCTGCTCCCTTCTGAGGCGCAGCGGCATCTCCTCAACCTGTTGACCCCCCCAGCCAGGGCGCCGCGGCAGCTGCCACTGGAGGGTTGGCCCCCATCCTAGAACACGGTGCTCTGTGGCTGTGTAAATAAAGTCGCTCTGAGTGAATGACTGAATGAAATGGTGCTTTGAAGGCGGCGAGGTCGGATCGTCCGTGCAGCGGCGGGAAGTTTGCGGCGCTGCAGCATCGCTCTCTGTCACAGCAAAGGAAGCTTCGGCCTGATTCTTGCTTGCTATCTCAAGCTAACGTTGATTCTCGGGGCTTAACGCTAATCAGAACTCCAGATTCGGGATCTCAGAGAGCTGGAATATGGTGTTAGATATATTTAGAAAGGGAAAAATTAGCTGTTACTTCAGAATTTACTGAGAGCCTGAATCTACCAGAAAGGAACTGAAAGAGTGAGAAGGACAATAACTAAATATGTTGCAGTGAATCTGCAAAATAACCTGAGCTCCACTCTTGGCATGAACATGTAATTTCTGCTACAATGTGGAAGTTATTAACAGTTCTAACTGAAAGGACTTGTGGGTGGTTGTTAACACTCTTGTTTAATATCTGGGAGCACAGAAGGACGGTGCTGAGGAAGTTTCAAGGATCCAGAAGAAACAGTCTGGACTTGATTGATTTCAAGAGAAACAGGATAAATATAAAGAAAACAAGAGGATCCATTAAATGTCTCAACATAGATTAGACCGTCTAAAGATAGGGTTTTAATTCATTTAGGGTTTTTTCCTTTCTTTAAATGAAAGTCTCTTTCACTCTTGGCTGCTTTGGTGCTTCATACTCCAGATCTGCAGCAGGGGGCAGCAGCTGGTAGAAGGAGATGATGGAGAACAGCAGCAGCTGTGGTTAAAGGCCACGACCTCACCTTTTCATCCAGGTCTCTGTTTATTGGGGACATGACAAGATGTGACCAGCAGGGGGAACCAGTGAGCAATAAACCATCCAGTCATGTGTTGAACTGGAGCACATAGACAGGTGTCCACAGTCACAGCAGCACTGATATGTCCCCTAGTCTCAGCTGGAAGACCTGTACAGGTGAAAGGTCAGGTTCTCACTGTGTCCGTCCTCCAGGGGACTGCTGGCTGCTGGCTGCTATCGGATCTCTGACTCTGAACCAGCGGCTGCTTCATCGGGTGGTTCCTCATGGCCAGAACTTCAACCATCAGTATGCCGGCATCTTCCACTTCCAGGTGAGGTTCTACCTGTCAACAGGCCACACCCACTGACCTATAGGGAAGGGAAAGGAGGTTGGACTAGTCTATCAGAATGGATCACTGGTGTTGGAGTCTACAAATCTGAGTTTGGTAGACAGAGTTTGATTCAGTCCATCTGTCTTCCTGTCTGTTTGTCTCTCCATCCGTCTTGCTATCTGTCTGCAGTTCTGGCAGTTTGGGGAGTGGGTGGATGTGGTGATTGACGACCGGCTGCCAGTTAAAGATGGAGAGCTGCTGTTCGTCCACTCGGCAGAAGGCAGTGAGTTCTGGAGCGCCCTTCTGGAGAAGGCTTACGCCAAGTAAGGACTGGAGCCATCCAACCATCCATCCATCCATCCATCCAACCATTAATCCATCCACGCTTGTTTGTGTTTTCCGAGGTTGAATGGGTCATACGAGGCTTTGTCCGGTGGCAGCACCACTGAAGGTTTTGAGGACTTCACCGGAGGCGTGGCTGAGATGTATGAGCTGAATAAAGCTCCCAGAGATCTCTACCGGATCATCGGCAAAGCTCTGGAGAGAGGATCGCTGCTAGGGTGTTCTATAGACGTGAGTCAGTGGACTTGTTCCCATCCTCAGCCTCCAGAAACTCAGGGACTCCAGAGTCTACAGATAGCGGCCCCTAAACCCGAGTCTGCTGGGCCTCCTTGTAGAAACAAACAAAGTCTGAGTGAGTTGAAGGACAGTTGGTTTGATTTCAACATAACTGAGTGTGCTCCGTCCTCAGATCACCAGTGCCTTTGACATGGAGGCCATCACTTTCAAGAAGCTGGTGAAAGGCCACGCCTACTCAGTGACTGGCATCAGACAGGTAAGCTCAGGGTGGGCACTCGTGATTAGACAACCCGGTATTAGAATCTAAATGCTACACTGAGCTCACTGACGTGTGCTGTCTTGTGGGTTTCTCTGGCAGGTGGAGTACCGTGGGCGCCAGGAACGTCTGATCCGGATCAGGAACCCCTGGGGTCAGGTGGAGTGGACTGGAGCCTGGAGTGACAGGTCAGTGCTCCACAAAAAAGGAAGTACATTGAGGTACGAGTTGGATCACTGAAGGGAATCTTGATGTTTCAGCTCCTCAGAATGGAATGCCATCGATTCTGCAGAGAAGGACGAGATGCTGTGTAAGATGGAGGATGGAGAGTTCTGGTAGGCTGGTACTGGGAGATACCTCCAAGTCCTTAAACTCCAGAATGTACCAACAGGTTGTTGTTCTGTGTCAGGATGTCTTTCCAGGAGTTTCTGCGTCAGTTCTCGCGTCTGGAGATCTGCAACCTGACTCCAGATGCACTGAGTCAGGACGCCACCAGCTTCTGGACCACCGTAACATATGAGGGCAACTGGAGGAAAGGAAGCACAGCTGGAGGCTGCAGGAACCACCCCAGTGAGGACAGAGGGCTTTAGAGTCAGGGTCCAGACTTGAGCTGCACCACTATCATAAACCTATCTCTGATATGACTTCATTTCCCATGATGCCTCTCTGCAGACACATTCTGGATCAACCCTCAGTATAAGATCTCTCTGCTAGAGGAAGATGATGACCCTGAGGATGACGAGGCTGCCTGCAGTTTCCTGGTGGCCTTGATGCAGAAGGACCGCCGGCGGTACCGCCGCCATGGCCAGGACATGCACACCATCGGCTTTGCCATCTATGAGGTCAGAGCTGGTACAGTCTTGTGACATTTCTTCCATTGCCACAAAATCACCATGTTCTCTGAGAACCGCATGAAAAACATCCACCCTTCCAGAAATACCACCTTTAGTTTCCACAGGCAGACTGTGGAGAAACTCCTGATTCAGCCCTGGTTTTCCCTCCCAGCAGCCAAAATCCAAAAAGCCTGGAAAACTCTTGATCAAAGAAGCTTCAAAACACCAAATGTACCAGGAAGCAGCAGCCATAGTGGACCAACCTTCTTGTTTATTGAGGGCAAAAACAGGTCTGAGGTTATCACCAGCACAACTAGAAACAGTTGGTATTCCCACAGGCCAGGAAGACCCTTTCAGGGTGGCCGGACGGAGAACGGAGAGACCTGAGCCCTGGATCAAGAGTATCAACCAGGACTGTAGGAAGCCATCACCTTGGTACCGCTGCTGTTCGTTCAGGCATCACCTGGTAACGCTGGTGATGCTGGTGCTTGTTTAGGAATCACCTGGTACTGCTGGTGCTCATTCAGCCTTTAGTTGGAACTCATAAACATCTTAGGTTTGTTGTATTTGTTGGGGATCGATTTAATCAGGCAGAACCAAACATCAGAACCTCCCGCCAGTCCTGTAGGACCACACTGAGTTTTGATGACTCAGCAGTAAATTCCTGCTTTATCATTACAGACAGTTCTGTTGACTCTGTCAGTATTTCAGGACTACTTCTTTCTGTCTCTTTCACAGATTCCTAAGGAGGTCAGTTCTTCAACCCATATCATTTATTTCACATTTGTTGTTTTTGGGATTAACACTGATGCCCCTCCATCCGGTAACCCTGCAGCTCCAAGGTTCTCCAGGTGTCCACATGAAGAAGGATTTCTTCCTGCGGCGCTCCTCCTGCGCTCGCTCTGAAACCTTTATCAACCTGCGAGAGGTGAGCTCCAGGTTCCGCCTCCCACCTGGAGAGTACCTGATCGTCCCGTCTACGTTTGAACCCTCGAAGGAGGCAGACTTCGTCCTCAGGGTTTTCACTGAGAAACAGTCTGAGACCGAGTGAGTCTGTCAGAAACCTGGAGAAGGTCTGGTTCTGATATTCAGTCTTCTCTGAGTGATGCTCATGTGAATCTTTGCAGGGACATGGACGATGTCTTGGTGGCAAACCTGGATGAGGAGGTGAGAGATAAGGTTGCTGTTTTTTGAAGATGTTCCATGTGTTGATGTTGGGATGATGTTCCCTTTGGTGTTCACAGGAGGAAATCTCTGAGCACGACATTGACGAATCCTTTAGGTCCATGTTTGCTCAGCTGTCGGGAGATGTGAGTTCAGTTCCAGAAGCTCCTTTAATGGCTGCTCAGTCTGAGCATGCTCAGAAACCTCTTCAGTATCCACTTTCTATTCTCAGGACATGGAGATCTCAGTGCGGGAGCTCAGAACCATCCTCAACAGGGTTGTCTCCAAACGTGAGTCTCCTTAAAATCTGCACCAGTAGGGCAGGTCACCCATGTTTCTGCAGCCAATCAGGTTTAAGATACTACTAGGTGTAGATGTTCTGGGTCTGTGCTGTAGACCGTAGTCAAAAACTTATCTGACCTCAGCTAAGAGTCTGCTGGTCATCTCATACCAGTTCCTGCACCATCTTCATCCATTCCAGGGTTCATTTGACTCTGTAGGAACAGAGTCAAACTGAACATTGACATTCAAAGGGTCTGAAGGTCTCAGGTTCTACTGTCTGAAGGTCTCAGGCTCTACTGAATGAAGGTTCTTCTTGTTTTGTGGTTATCTTTGCAGACAGAGACCTGGAGACTGATGGATTCAGCATGGAGTCCTGCAGGGCCATGGTCAGCCTCATGGACGTATCCTCCCTCTGAATGATGGGATCAGTTCTGACCCAGCCTAAACGAGGTCCTGGCTGGGTCAGACCTGGGTTCAGTCCAGGTCAGAACATGTTACTGGGTCTGGGTCAGGTCCAGTCAGGTAAACCTTAACTGGACCTCAGAAAGATGGCAGTGCTCGGCTTGGTCTGCTGGAGTTTCAGATCCTCTGGAACAAGATTAGGAAGTGGCTGGTGAGTTGATGGAGGAATCAGGCTGGTTCTGACCAAAACGGCTCAGGTTTATGGACCTGCTGTTTCCAGTTTAGGTTTTCAGGATTGATAATGTTGTTTCAGGGAATCTTCAGAGAGTTTGATCTGGATAAGTCCGGCTGCATGAACTCCTACGAGATGCGTCTGGCGCTTGAAAATGGCGGTGAGTTTTATTTCTCTTAAAGAAGTTTGGGTTGGATCGGGCTTGGTTTGCTGGGCCTGACTCAGGTTCTGCTCTGCCTGCAGGGTTCAAACTGAACAACAAACTGTATCAGATGTTGATAGCTCGATACGCTGACAACGAGATCATCGACTTCGACAACTTCACCTGCTGCCTGGTCAAACTGGAGACCATGTTCAGTAAGTCCAGAGCCCTGATCCATGAGCCAGTTCTGTTCATGTGGTCCTGAACTGACCTGGAGTCTGTTTGTCAGAGACCTTCCAGGCCCTGGACAGAGACGGGACTGGAACCGTGGAGATGAACCTCATCGAGGTACCAAACTCTGTCTCTTTGCTTTACAGCTTGGTTCTGGTCCATTTGACTTGGTCCAGTTAGCCAGTATCATGACTTCCTGGGTTCTGATGATTCCAAACCCTTCCTGTCGTTCCACATGGATGAAGGGACGTTATCTTCCTCCGAACCTCTCTGAGACAGAACCAACGATCTGGCCAATCCAAAACATACAGCTCAACAGGACAGGAAGTGTCGTGTTGTTCATGAACGATCATTTGAGTGAACGAATTGAAGCAAATCACTTCATGAACTGATTCGTTCGTTTCTCAGTTCAGATGAGGTCAGCTCAGTCGGGTGGTTCTGTGACCCGCAGAATGTTTGATAAACATTCATTTAGTGAGGTCACGGCGCCACCGGGTCACGGTCTGAGTCGCGCAGTACGTAGACTGTGCTGCAGGAGGTGCTGTTCTGCACGAATGAACTGTGTGATCTGGTGAACGGATCAGTTTAATGAACTGATTGCACAGATTCAGTCCACTCACATGAACTGATGTTCCCATCACAACAGGACAGGAAGTGCAGCCACCAGGGGGCGCCTTGAATTCACTGTTGTCTGTTTGCTTCTTCTCTCCAGTGGCTCTTTGTGACCATGTGTGGCTGAAACCCAGAGCGCCCCCTTCAGGACGGATGAGAGCAAAACAACCAGACTGAGAAGAAGCTGCTTCTCCACTGAACCACAATACTACCACAATAAAATGTAGCATTGCAACAATACTACAGTAATGCTACACTTGCACTATGCCAACAGAGCCTCAGTCTGATTTAAACTTATTTATTCATATTAATTCATATTTATCTGTTAACCATCATAACCTTTTACTAACAGCATGAATCCAAACAGCTCAGTTTAACCTCAGAAGACTCACCTGGTCAGGTGAGATAGCTCATCCAGCAGCAGACCCATCTGAAACGTTGTCTCTCGTTGGATACTGAGATCAGGCGGGTCCACCTCAGAAGGTTCTGGTTCTGGTGTTCAGCTGCAGTCAGAGTTTCTCAGTAAATCAAGACCTGAAGTCATGAATGGTGTCAGGATGAGCTGCTTTCCTTTTCAGACTTGATTTAAAATACCTTTGCTTTGTCTGAGGAAAGCTGACGTTCCATATTAAACGGAGCCGAGATTAAAGCTCCATTCATTTCTCTACTGACCTCCAGCTGAGCCCCTCCTGGCTTCTGGAAACCGGGACCAGAACACTGGTGGACGTGAGTGACACCTGCAGTTCGCTTCATCTTCATCACTCATCAGTTATCTGCAGGAACATCTTCATTCAGGTCCCACTCCTCTGCTGTACGACAGACCTGTAATCCTACTGCACCTGAGCTGTGACCTCCTTCCTGCAGTACCAGTCTGTACTGATGGAGGGCGCTGTAGCTACTCTGTATTTATGCCTCCATGCCTGTGAGAACCTGCTCAGGGTTCATTTAACCCACAGCTTTAATAAAGTGAAGCAGATCAGATCAGCTGACTGTGTGTGATGTTTCGCTCCGACATGGACATGTGTCTACGAACTTTAACCTTCTGAATACACAGGCCCAGAGGGCCAACAGGGTCCCATCAGGGCTCTTACAACCCAGAACCTGCTGCCTTGATCCGGCTCCCTCCAGCTTCATAAATCCGTTTTTATCCGAGTTGCTCCTGAAATATCACAGAGGGTCAACATTTCTCAGTCAGGTCAGAACCTGAAAGTCCCAGCAGGTCCAAATCCAGTCTGCCGGTTCTAGTGAAAACTTTATGAACCAATTTACTCCATGATCAAAATCATCTCTCCAGGTGTTTCCAGTCGGGTTTTGGACCACAGCACCGAGAAGTTCTGGAGAACTCTTGTCTTGGTATCATTGGATCAGTGCTGCGTTGGACCCAGCTAATCAGAACATCCTGACAGATGGGTTTGAGAAATGGGTCGGATTATCTGGTTCTGATCTTACTGGGTTAGTTTGGGTCAGACTTCAGATAAACTGCAGACAGAAACAGTTCAATACTTTTAAATATATTTATTCTGATTATTTTACACAAACTTGATTTAAAACATCATTTCTGTTTTTAACTCTGCGGTCTAGAACCTCAGAGCTCCAGAACCAGAGCTGTTTCTTGTCCCATTAACGTTCAAGTCCCGGTTTCGGCTTTAGCCATGGTTCCAGTCTTAGTCCTGCCCCCGTTTCTGGGCCTCTCGTCCCTCCAGCGGACCTAGCAGGACCGCCTGGGCCTCCAGCAGGGTGGTGTCGGTCTTGGCTCCCAGGAACCGGGCGGTGAGCTCCGGGTCCAGCACCTTCAGCCGGACTCTGGAGCCCCGCTGCAGCCGCTCTCCACCGGCCGCGGGTCTCCGACAGACGCAGTGAAACTTCCCTCCGAAATCGATGTACAGGTCGTCACGGACCACATGGAAGATCTTCCCGACCAGAACCTTGTCTCTGACCGGAACCGCCTGGAAGAGCGAGGCGAAGGTCTGCTCCTGGCCGGAGATGGAGCCACTCTGATCAGTCAAGGAGCTCTCTGCTTCCCGCTGGAGCTCCGCCTGCCGCTGAAAAGCTGCTGCGAAGCCGGACCCGGTTCTGGTTCCGTCTTCACTGTCCGAGCTGAAGGAGGTCCGAATGGAGATGGAGGAGGAGAACCGGAACGCGGGCCGACACCCGAACCTCAGCCTACACAAGGCCGCCATGTTGTCCTCCAACACCGGAAGAAAACGAGTTTCCTTTGACTTCCTGTTCAGCAACAGTGTCCTCCTCACCAGAAGGTGGCTCACGGCTGAGTTTTGAGATTAAAGCAAATATGGACATGAGAGTTTACATAGTTTCATAAACGTAGTTCTGTTCCCAGTAGGTTTTAAATATTTATTTAGTTGCACTGGTTCGTGTTTGGCTCCAAGAGCAACGTTTCTGATCCTATCCGCCAGGAGGAGCCGAGGAGACGGTCCTTTAAAGCCTTGCGCCTGCGCAGTGCGCTCTGTGGTGTAACAAACAGAGTCAAGATGGAGGTGTTTGTTGTTGCTCCGAGCGTCAGGTGTTCTAGCTGTGAGTTCCCACCTGGTTCTGTTGTCAGAGACGTTCTGGAACAGTTCGTCCCGCAGCAGGTGAGTGTTTACATCTGACCGAACCGGAACCAAAGTTTAAGCTGGGATAAAGGGGTTGAACTCGGAGCTGGGACCCAGAGTTAGCTGCTGAGCTAGCGAAGGCTATCGTGGAGAAGAAACTGCGTAGATTTTATGATAAAATAATTCAAACACTTCAACCTGTTTTGGATCATCGGACAATAAATAACAGCATAAAGTTTCTTGTTTTAACTTCAGAACTATGTTAAAGTTAATTTAAGATGTCTTAGTTTCCCAGGAAAAGTGATCAGATTGGTGAGTTCCCCCCCCAAAAAAACCTTTATTTATAACATGATTGTGAACAAGAACACGTGACAGTAATTAAAAAAAAAAAAAAAAAAAAATATATATATATATATATATATATATATATATATATATATATATATATATATATATATATATATATATGTCTGAGAAACACGAGTATAAATCAGCAAAACTAGTGTCCAGAAATTCCAACATGACCTCAGGCAAATATTAGTTTGATTTTTGTTGCTTTCAACAAGAGTTTCAAGTTTGTCCTAAACAGTGAATTCTCTTGTTTAACCTTCATTTTGAGTTAATGGCGTTTTACAGGAGGTTCTGCAAATCACCGTACCTGTAGACTTGATCAACATTAATGAGGTTTAAAATGGAACCAAACTGGACCTGAACCAGCAGCTAAACTGGTGACGGGTCTTCAGTTCCAACTCAGATGCGGTTTGTTGGAATATTTACTAATCCAGGTGTTTCCCGTCAGGACTTCTACGTCACCACCAACGGCCGGCGGTCCCAGCTGGAGGACGGGCTGCAGGATGGAGCCGTCTACCACCTGGAGCCCCGGCTCTGTGGAGGGAAGGGAGGTCAGTTCCAGGACATAGACTTCTCCCTGGTTGGTTAATGTGTGAAGGTTCATGTTATGGGTTTTCCAGGTTTTGGCTCCATGCTCCGAGCTCTTGGAGCTCAGATTGAGAAGACGACCAACAGAGAGGCCTGCAGAGACCTGAGTGGCCGGCGCCTTAGAGATGTCAACCACGAGAAAGAGTAAGCTCCTCCCACTCCTGGGGATGTAGGCTCCGCCCCCTTCCTTCTGAATGCTGCAGAGCTTTTATTGTGGAAGATCCAGAACCTAGACTGGCTATGAGGGGCAGAGCCTAATGGCTCCTCTGAGGTTCTCCACCCATCTCTAAGGATGGTCCGTTTGGTTCTGTAACCTTGGTTCTGGTTCCGTTTGGGCTGCAGGATGGCGGACTGGCTGAAGAAGCAGGCGGAGCGTGAAGCAGAGAAGGAGCAGCGGCGTCTGGAGAGGCTGCAGAGGAAACTGGCTGAGCCCAAACACCAGTTCACCGACCCACAATACCAGCAGCAGTGCCATGACCTGAGCGAGAGGCTGGAGGACTCGGTTCTGAAAGGTGACGGGTCAGAACCAGCAGCAAGTCCAGAGTCCAGCTGCAGCTGTGTTATTAAGGTGTGTGTGTTGCAGGCCTGCAAGCGTCCTCCAGTGGACAGGTGAAGGTGGGAGACGTCTCGGCTGCCAAGAGACCCAACCCGGATCAGAACCAAGCCTCGCTGAAGAAGAGGAGGACAGCGGCGGCGGCCGGGTTCTGGTCAGTATGAAATGTTCTGACCATGTGATGAAGGAAGCAGAATCTGATGGGTGGTGATCTGTTGCCATGGTTACAGGACAGGGCTCGACGAGCTGCTGAGCTCAGAGGATGAAGATGACGACGATGATGAGTCTCCATCCAGCAGCAAAGGAGCTGCTGTTACCATGACGATCCAGAGGGAGGAGGCAGACCCTGAATCCAGCAGCAGGTCCGTTAAACACAGATCATGATCGGGTTGACTGGTTCTGGATAGTTATTGGAGCAGAACCAGCAGCATCAGAACCTGAGGTTCTGGATAGACTCTGTACCTGTCTAGAACCTGATCAGGACCTCCTCAGACTCGTCTCTGGTTTGGGCCTGGGCTCTCACTTCTAAAGCTGGCGTTCGCACCGAACGGGCCTGAAACCTGCGTTCGCCACTCTCCTCGCAAAGGATTCATAAAACCCAAACTAGACGTGAAAATGTGCGGCCCCTCGCGTGACCTCTGATAGATGGCGCCGGGACACCTGCTGCGTAAAGCTGCGCCATGGATGCACTGGTGCTGCTGGCTCTACTGGGAGGATCGGGAGGGAGCGCGTTTTCAGGGAGCACCAAGATCTTCTGCTCCATGACGACGACTGGCGGACCAGCAGATTGAGACTCCCTGGAGCGTCGCTCTGGGATCTACGAGCCGAACTGGGTCCAGTTGTGGAGAGGGCGACCCTCCAGAACCACGCCATCCTGTCCAGTTCCAGCTGGTGACCTCTCCGGGGCTCCTGCTGACGGCTCCTTCCAGCGGGAATTAGCCGACAGCTTTGAGTTGGAATGAATGAAACACGACTGAGCTGCCAGCCTGGAGCCACTGAGGAGCAACGTCTGAAGTTCTCCGTGGGTCTGGGAGATCAGCGCCAGCGCTGAGCGCAGCAATGGCCGCCGCCCCGGATGGCGTCGCGAACACCACCAGCCCATGCATCGGATTACCTCCACCACGGGAGAACAGGGGTCCTAAACGTGAATTTGTGGAACCCCAACTATTAGGGCCTGATGATGCACTATTCCCCTGTAACCTGCAGGGGGCGGTGGCCCCCCCAGCTCTCCACCTCTCAACGCTTTCTGCCTCGGAGAAACTGCGTTTCCTCTCTTTCCCCCATTAATCATGAAATACGGTCGATCAGTGGCTCACTGAAATAAACGCCGACGTTCATGAGCGGCTTTGACCGTTTATGTCTGAAAGTGGGCGTGTCCAGGGCACAGCCTGGGCGGGGCCTTGTAGCAAAGGTTCAGCTGGGATTTATGACGGAGAGCTGCTGCTGCTGTGCTACGCATGGTTTACAGATCTGGATTTTTATTGCCGTGCGCCATGTTAGCCTTTCCGTGTGGATCCTACGCCATCCTTCAATGAGCCCAGAACCGTTCTCCTGGCCGGGTGACGCTCCGCCCACCCTTCACTGTTCTCACTCTTTAATGGTCCAAAGAGCTGGCCTTTCTCTTCAGAACCAGCTGTTCACTTTAAACAGAACCAATATGAACACCTGTGATCCAGCTGGTGCAGGTTCATCCATCAGAACCAGAACCAAACGGCTGCTGTCTCAACAACACCTGGATCCACATCCAGCCTCAGATTAACAAGATCTGTCGTCTCTTCCAGCTTGCCTTCAGCTGGTCCAACCATCAGAACCGCTGAGGAGCAGAGACCCGGACCTGCGACAGAACCGCTGAAGAGCAGAGACCCGGTCCAACCATCAGAACTACTGAGGAGCAGAGACCCGGTCCAACCATCAGAACCGGCTGAGGAGCAGAGACCCGGACCTGCGACAGAACCGCTGAGGAGCAGAGACCCGGTCCAACCATCAGAACCGGCTGAGGAGCAGAGACCCGGACCTGCGACAGAACCGCTGAAGAGCAGAGACCCGGTCCAACCATCAGAACCGGTTGAGGAGCAGAGACCCGTGCCTGCGACAGAACCAGCTGTCGGACCACCTGAGGACCAGAACCCTCCTCAACAGGCCCACGGGGAACAGCAGCAGGTCAGAACTTATAGCAGAATCCCGATATTTAGGGGGAAGACGTTCCTGATTTGAGAGCAGAAATTTGAAAGGTTCTGACGGGTTCTGAATGTTGTGTCTCCGCAGCTGGATCTGTCCTCGGTGACGTCCGTCCAGCAGCTGGAGGCTCTGGGTCTGGATGTTCTGAAGGAGGAACTGATGAGGCGGGGGTTAAAGTGCGGGGGAACGCTGTCAGAGCGCGCCGCCCGCCTCCTCTCCGTTAAAGGCCTGAGTCCAGATCGGATCGAGCCGGCGCTGCTCGCCAGACCCGGCAAGGCCAAGAGGAAGTAGAGGAGGGGTTTTATTGGACGTTAAACGGACGGGAAGTTCTCTGATCCTGATGTTTTACAATCGTTTTATTGAACACGTGAAACCATTGTTTTCATGAAACTAATAAAATGTTCCCAGAACCGAACCGAGTCATTTCTGAGTCTGCTGTTCTGATCCGGACCACGGAACCGTCAGAACCCAGGGTCCCAGGAGGTGACCTGAGGAACCTCCAGCTCCTCGAAGCACACGATGAGGTCGCCGGCGCTGAAGTCCACCTGGCCGTCCGCCAACAGGCCGCACTCCATCCCTGCCTTCGCTGTCGCCACGTCGTCCTTGTGGTGCTTCAGCGTCGACACAGAACCTGCAGGAACACCAGAACCTTCAGGAGCGCCTTGATCCAGAACCGTCTGAGCTTAACTATCATTATTTCTGGACCTCAGAACCGGTTCCAGTTTCACTCACCCTCCCACACGGTGTCCCGTCCTCGGATCAGCCTGAACTTCAGGCGTCGGTCCAGATGACCTTTCTGGACCCGGCAGCCAGCCACCGGAACCTTCTTCTTCCCCACGGAGACGTCAAAGGTGGCGAGGACCGTCGCCTCACCTGCAGCAGAGGATGGGGGACGGGACAGATGGTGACATCTGATGAAGACCTGCTGGAGGTTTCTATCCTCTGGACCTTAGAAGGTCCAGAAAGTTCTGGGAAGCTCCCAATGATTCTGTCTGAAAAGATTTCTGGTTTGGAGCCAACATTTCATGGTTCTCCTGCAGAACCAGCGCTCTGAGTTAGAACGGTTTGGATCAGAACCGGACATCGTCGGCTTTACTGAGAGGACGTGTCCAAGGAAGACATCCAGAACACTTGGTTCCAGCAGGCCGACCATGTTCTGAGCCCGGTTCTGCTGTTAGTCCAACATCTCCACCGTGTTAAGGTGGCGACACTGCAGCCCTGGAATTATTTCAAGTTAGAGTTTCCCCTAACGAGTCAAAGGTTGTAATGGGTTAACGGTCCCCCCCCCGACGGGTTTAAAGCTCTGACGGGTTAACGGTCCCCCCCCCCCCGACGGGTTAACGGTACCCCTCCCCGACGGGTTAACGGTCCCCCCCCCCCGACGGGTTTAAAGCTCTGACGGGTTAACGGTCCCCCCGACGGGTTAACGGTTCCCCCCGACGGGTTTAAAGCTCTGACGGGTTAACGGTCCCCCCCCCCCCCCCCGACGGGTTAACGGTACCCCTCCCCGACGGGTTAACGGTCCCCCCCCGACGGGTTTAAAGCTCTGACGGGTTAACGGTTCCCCCCCCGACGGGTTAACGGTCCCCCCGACGGGTTTAAAGCTCTGACGGGTTAACGGTCCCCCCGACGGGTTAACGGTCCCCCCCGACGGGTTTAAAGCTATGACGGGTTAACGGTTCCCCCCCCGACGGGTTAACGGTCCCCCCGACGGGTTTAAAGCTCTGACGGGTTAACGGTCCCCCCGACGGGTTAACGGTCCCCCCGACGGGTTTAAAGCTATGACGGGTTAACGGTACCCCTCCCCGACGGGTTAACGGTCCCCCCGACGGGTTTAAAGCTCTGACGGGTTAACGGTTCCCCCCGACGGGTTAACGGTCCCCCCGACGGGTTTAAAGCTCTGACGGGTTAACGGTCCCCCCCCCCCCCCCCCCCCGACGGGTTAACGGTCCCCCCCCCCCCCGACGGGTTAACGGTTGCTCCCGACGGGTTAACGGTTCCCCCCCCGACAGGTTTAAAGCTCTGACGGGTTAACGGTTCCCCCCCCGACGTGTTTAAAGCTCTGACGGGTTAACGGTCCCCCCCCCCCCCCCCGACGGGTTAACGGTTCCCCCCGACGGGTTTAAAGCTCTGACGGGTTAACGGTTCCCCCCGACGGGTTAACGGTCCCCCCCCCCCCCCCCCCGACAGGTTTAAAGCTCTGACGGGTTAACGGTTCCCCCCCCGACGGGTTTAAAGCTCTGACGGGTTAACGGTCCCCCCCCCCCCGACGGGTTAACGGTTCCCCCCGACGGGTTTAAAGCTCTGACTGGTTAACGGTTGCTCCCGACGGGTTTAAAGCTCTGACGGGTTAACGGTCCCCCCCCCGACGGGTTAACGGTCCCCCCCCCCCCCCCGACGGGTTTAAAGCTCTGACTGGTTAACGGTTGCTCCCGACGGGTTAACGGCCCCCCCCCCCCCGACGGGTTAACGGTCCCCCCCACCCCCCCGACGGGTTAACGGTTGCTCCCGAGGAGGTCTCACAGATGATTCCAGGCAAGACAACCTGTTGTTGGAACCGAGGTTCTCAGGGATCCTCGTCGTATCCCAACCTCAGAAACCAGGACGGTTGTGATAAACGGAACCTCTCGACTGGCAGCGACAGAACCGGACCAGAACTCACCGACGGTGTTCTGGGAGACCCGGGGCGGCAGCTTGCTGCTCAGCTCCTCCTTCAGCTGATCGACCAGCTTGTAGATGACGGAGTGAAGACGCAGCGCCACGCCCTTCTTGGCCGCCAGCTGCTGGATGGAGCGGCTCGCCGCTACGTTGAAGCCGTAGATGGACCCTGAGGAAGAGGAGGATGAAACTGGTTACCACGGCAACACCAGTCCTGCTTCTGACCGAGACCAGATCCGACCCGTCCAGCGTCAACTGCTGGTCCTACCTCCAAACATGGCGGCCATGTTGACGTCGTTCTCCGAGACGTCTCCGATGCCGAAGTGGACCACGTCCAGCTGGCACTGGTCCTGGGCGTCGTAGCCGTCTAGGATGTTCAGGAGCGTCTCCACCGACCCGTCCACGTCACCTGCAGGTCAGAGGTCGCTCGCTCAGTGATGTCACGGTGGGCGGAGCCTGTCAGAGGCTGGTGGCGTGCCTACCTTTGATGATGAGTGGCAGGCTGAGCTCTTGGCTCTCTGTCCTCTCGCTGGGTCTCATGGAGAACCGGGTCTTGTTGGCCCGGTACAGAGCCGCCTTCCTCTGCCTCCAGCTCAGGTGGGACAGCCCCTCCCGCTCCCGGCGGTACTCCTCCAGGTGGAGCTGCTGCTTCAGCTCGATGGCGCTTTGCTCCTCCAGGAGCTTCTGCTGCTCCTCCTGGTGGCTCCTCCACTCCACCACCTCCCTGGCTCGCTGCTGCACAGCCACAGGCAAGACGGGCTTTTACTGCCGCAGTCCCAGACAGGAAGCAGCTCAGACGGATGAGCCGATGATCAACACTGATTTATTCATGTCGAGGTTTTAGGAACCAGAACCGCCCAGAACCTGTTGCTCATTAACTGGTCTGGGATCAGGTCTTTCACTGATCTGGGACCGGTTCTTCCCGGTCTGGACCTCACCTCAGACTCCACCTCCAGGACGGTCTCTCCGGCGGACGGCAGTTCCTTCCAGCCGACCACCTGCACCGCAGCGCTCGGCCCCGCCTCCAGCACCGCCCGCCCGTGCTCATCAAACAGGAAGCGGACCTTGGCCCAGCACCGCCCTGCTACCAGGACGCAGCCCCGCTTAAGCGTCCCCCTCTGGACGATGGCCGTCGTTACCAGACTGGGGAGATAAACTGGGACCAGTTAACAGAACCAGCCATGAGAACCAGCACCGGTTCCGGAGGACTCACCCTTTGCCTTTGTCCGTCCGGCTCTCAATGACGAGGCCCTCCACCGGACCGTTCGGGTCCGCTTTCAGCTCCAGAACCTCCGCCAGCACCACCGTGGCCTCGGCCAGAGCCAGCAGGTTGTCGTCCTGGAAACAGTGACATCATTAGTGACATTACACTAACCTGTGGTATTTGGTATAGTCCTACACCAGATCCTGGTGTCAGTTGGACCTGGGTGGTTCTGTTGGTGTCGCGTCACCTTCAGAGCAGAGACGTGGATGGCCTGAACGTCTCCTCCGAACTCCTCGCAGACGACGTCGTGGGCCAGCAGCTCCTGCTTCACCCTCTGAGGGTCGGCCTGAGGCTTGTCGCATTTATTGACCGCCACGATGATCGGGACTGATCCACAGAGCGGAACCAGAACCACACAGCGGAACCGGGAAGGAAACAGAACATCAGAACCATCTTTCAGCCTCCAGCCTCCTGATGAGCTCAGCTGCTACCTTTGGCGTTCCGGGCGTGCTGGATGGACTCCACGGTCTGGTTCATGACGCCATCGTCGGCCGCCACCACCAGGATGACGATGTCGGTGGCGTGGGCTCCGCGGGCTCTCATGGAGGAGAAGGCGGCGTGCCCAGGCGTGTCCAGGAAGGTGATCCTTTCTCCTGTAGGCAGCTGGACTGGGAGATAAAAGGTCTCTGACGGTCAGGAGCTCCACAGGGAACCTTGTGGGAACGAGCTGCGGTGCAGGAAGTTACCTAGAAAGGCTCCGATGTGCTGCGTGATGCCGCCGGCCTCCGTGGAGACGATCTGGCTCTTCCTCAGGCTGTCCAGGAGCGTCGTCTTCCCGTGGTCCACGTGACCCATGATGGTGACCACCGGGGGGCGACTCACCAGGAGCGAGGGGTCAGCGGGGGGTCTGCAGGGTGAGAGCGGGGTTAGTTCTGGATCAGGACCCAATCTACCAACTCACTGGGGTAGAGACACGGCAACAGACTCGGCAGCAGTTTCTGCTCCGAGTCTCTGGGTGACGGGTTCTGATCTCTGGCTCAGAAAACTGACAGGTCAAAGGTTCTCCTGACGAGTTAACCAACTATGGAAAACTCAAATAGACAGTTTCATTCATGTCCAAGATTTACTTTCATTTAACCAGGAAGTTACCAGAGATTAATCTGATTGGTCCGTCAAATACTTTGCGCTCTGATTGGTAACTTTATGTGTAACTTTCTTCAGACCTGATTGGCCCGATGCAGTCAGTTCTGCTGGTACCTCCTCTGGACATCTCTGTTGGGTCGCTCTCGGGTCTCGCTCAGCTTGGCCCATCTGAACTTCATCCCTGACCGGGTCACCACCTCCTTGATCCACTTCTCTTCCAGAACCGAGTCGGGCCTCAGAGAGTCCAGGTCCACAGAGGTGTTGAGCAGAGCCTCTAGAACGTGATCTTCAGGAGAACCGGGCCATCAGTCAGACAGACCCACTGAGGAACAACCTCACGGTTTACCTGAGGGTCCCTACCTACCAAAGTCTCTGTTCATGGCTGCCGCCAGCGCCGCCGCCGTCATCCCCTGTCTGATCTCCACTTCCTGCTTGTCCACTTTGGGCTTCAGGTTCTGCTTCTTCTGACCTTTCACCTGGAGCAAGTGATTCATGAGTCAACGTCTTTGTTCCAGCCCAGGAGAACACGTTCAGACTGAGGTTCAAACCGAGCAGAACATGTCAGCTAGAACCTGGTGATGGAGGTTCTGACTGAGATGTTCTGCTCAGGAAATCAACCAGAGCCTAATTTAGCCTACAAGCTGCTGGGACAGAGACTTACCTGTTTGGAGGCAAACCTTCTGCTTTGAGGCCAGGTGAGCAGGGGGGCGGGGCTCCTTACTGGACAAAGAAGGAGGGGCAGGTTCGGGTAGATGAGCCGGCCAGCGCCCCGCATCACTGACCACATCACGTTCATAGCTGCAGGGGGACACAGGTGGAAGACGCAGGTGTTTCTGTTCAGCCTGAGGACAATCACATCATCAGCTCGGAGAGCCAATTCTCACTGAGCTGTGAGGAGAAATGCTTTTATTTTGAAATCACAGAAACCCGGTGACTGGGCTCAGTCACCGGGTTTCTGGAGATTAAATCGAACCCGAATGAAAGAAAACATTTGAACTAAACCAGCAGATATGAAAACAATAATATTCAGACTAATGAACATAATCAGGGGCCAGATCTATTTAAAATTGAAACGAATTTGACGAAAGTTCCTCCAGCTCAGTAAAAGCAGCTCCTCGGGTACCAAACTGATAACCGGAATAATTAATGAGGAGCTTCTGTCTAATCACAGCTCACAGGCGTGTTTAGTTCAGATCTGCTTACCTGCCGAACAGAAAATTTCCCTTTTTCTGAATGAAGTCTGGTTCTGTTCTTCTGCTACTAGAAACACGGACACGAAGTCCTCAGCGCGAGCTGGCTGCGGGGCGCCTGCCACGGTCTCTGTCTCACCTGAGACAGGTAATCTCTTCACCTCATCCTGCGTCACCGAACCACGAACAGTCTCACCGTGAACAACACCTGCAGCTGGGAGCCGCCATGACAGTTAGCTAACAGAAGAAACAGGACAGGGACGACGCCACCTGCCTGTCCGGAGGGGAACTGTTGGTTCTGGAGCCGTTTGACAGACTCTGGACCCGAACCGGAACTTCCGAACAGGACTGTCTTCACTTCCAGTGTCAACAATTATTCAGCGATCCTGAATGAGTCTAATAATCCCTAAATAGTCTCCAATAGTCAGGTAAAGTTCCTCTTTCTGTCCAGCAGGGATCCTCGGTCAATATGTTCTGCTTTATCCTGACAGGGTCCAACTGGGTCAGAGGCCCACAGTGGGAGGTGCTGCAGAGCTTCGGCTGATTTCCACAATGGAAGGATGGAGTGGTTCTAGTCCGTTTGTAACTGGGTCGGTTCCTTCACAGCCAGCTGGGGAATCAGAGGAGGCTGTGTTGTGCTGGTGGGAGGAGTCAGATTAAATCAGGGCCCTTTAAGGTCCTCATATCACTAACTCCATCATCAGAAAGGTGTCGTTTTCAGACCTAAACTCTCTGACATCACCCTGGGGTTCCTCATGTTCTGTAGATTTCATCCATTTTGTTCAACCATGATACCAAAGTTCCTGCTGGCATCATCTCAGTCTCATGGGTTCCAGAGTTACATTCAGTGCTGCCTCACTTACTGGGGATGAAGTCATCACATTCGGGAGGATGCCAACTATTTTATTTCTAATAGATCAATTTTATTTAAAAAGAATCCCATAAAGTCATTATGGCCGAGAGCTGGGGGATCGATGGCTCAGCAGAACTATGACTGTGGACGTTTGGCAATTGTACTAAAAAGGAACCTAGGATTATTCCTATTCTCCTCTATTAATGATGAAAAATACAATGTTCTAGCTTGGTAAAGGGTCTTTTTATATAGCTGTAGACTATTTTTCCAAGCAGGATCCCTCTAGATGTGTGAAGCGCCATTTCTCTCCAATTTCCTAGTGTTCTGCTTCAAAGTACACAGCTCTGAATTAAGCCAAGGAGCCAACCTCCTATGGATAATTACCTTCTTTTTTAAGGGGGCTGCATTGTCTAAAGCCACACGCAACGAGGAAGTAACGCTATGAACAAGAAGATCAATTTGAGCAGAGCTGGAGATTCAACTGCTGCCTTCTACTGTGTCTATCTGAGATTCTGAAGAAATTAAACATGGAACAGATTCTTTAAATGTTTTACAGCATTGTCTGATAAAGCTCTTCTATAATGAAGTTCTCTCAGGCTTGGAATAATCAGTTAAAATAAATTCAAATGTTATTAAAACATGGTCAGACAGCACAGGGTTTTGGGGAATTACTGTTATTTCTTCACACTCAATGCCATATGTCAGCATAAGGTCTAAAGTATGACAACACGAGTGGGTAGGACTGTGGATTCTTTGAGCAAAGCTAATTGAGTCTAAGATAGCATTATGGGCTACGTTTAGACTGACCCTCAGTGTCAACATGAACGTTAAAGTCCCCCACTATAATGATCTTATCAGTATTTAACACAATATCAGATAAAAAAAATCTGAGAAATGATCTAAACATTGAGAATGAGGGACTGGTGGACAATGCAAAATAAACAAAAGTGGTTTTATTGCTTTGCTACGAGAATGAGGAAAACTAAGGGTTAGATGTTGAAAGGAACGGTAGCTATTAATAAGTGTAGGATTAATTAATAAATCTGAATGAAAAATGGTTGCTTCTCCTCCACCTCGCCCTGTACTTCAAGGACTGTGAAAATTCAAATAATTAGAAGGGGTCGACTCATTTATACTAGCATAATCCTCTTGCTGCAGCCAGGTTTCTGTGAGACAGAACAAATCAATCAGATTATCACAAATCAAGTCATTAACTAGCCAAGTGTTTGAAGAGAGAGATCTTATGAGATCACTCATAGCTCAGAAGAAGCTCATTTCAGCTGCTGGCATCCAGAGGTGAGATTAAATTAATCCATTACGGACCATAGTTCCACAACTAACAAACAACTATGAGCTCAACCCCCACAGCGCCATCTTGAGTGCTTGGATCAGCCTAACCTGCTGCTCTCTGGCGGTTCTGCTAGAACCTCCCTAGTGTGGCTGTTGGGTGAATCTTTGGTTCTGTGTTCCTCATGAAGTTATAAAGTGTCTGGGTTTTACAACATGGTTACCATGGTGATTCTTGAACTGGTCCTTGTCTCACCTGTTCTACTGGACCGGAAAGAATGGGGGCTGGGATGCAGCTGGTTCTGAAAATTGACCCAAATGTTTTCTGATGAACCAAGTTGGTGGTGAGAAGATGACCATAAAATAAACACCGAGAAACACTCATATTGTGCTCTTATATAACAGTTTTATTTATTAATTCTAACTCTTCAACATTTAAAAGGTTCTGAGCTGAGTCGGTTCTGATCCGGGGAGTGAGTCCCTCAGCTCTTCTGGGATTCTTTAGGAAGCATGAAGGTCAGTTACATGATGGTTCTTTACCTCAACCCGGATCGGACCACAGAGACGTCTTTGTCCTTTAGACGGTTTCCATGTTTAAATCTGAAACTCAGTAAAGAACAAAGACGTGAAGTTCTCCAGAAGAACCTGTCCTCCTGGTTTCCTTTCTGAACAGAGGTATCGGCTCTGACCCGTTCACAGAGCTGGATTTCAGCAGCGCTACATGAGGCGGTGTTGGATCACAGCTTTGCTTCTTCACAGTGTCAGATTCAGCCAGAAGATTCTATTCACACCAACATTAAGAGTTTATTTCCCTTTAAATGTTCAGGCAGCATTAGAGGGAGAAACAGCACCACCGTGTGGCTGAAGACGTCACCTACATCTATTTTCTACACGTTTTTTTTTCCAGAGGTAGAAATCTTTACAACTAATTTCTACAGATGATCTCAGGTTTTAACACCTGAGATCACATGGATCAAACACTGATCCATCTTCCTTTTTTTATCTTCAGCGCAGTGAACTGCATCATCATCTTCATCATCATCACATGACACAAACACAACAACAGCATCCACATGTGAAAGCCCTAAAAGATTATAGCACCACAAGTAAAATAAATCAGTATCAAATGTTTGGTCAGAGATTTTAAAAAAGGCACAAACTGACACCAAAACACACCACATGACAGCAACATGGTGGAGATCAGACATTTCTCCACGAATCTACAGACTACAGCTAGGAACCAGAAACACAATGTCGTCTCTTTCATTCGGTGCATCTGAATGACCTTTCAACCCTCCATCTACTGCAGGAAACTGATCAGAGGTCTGGATGTTGGCCGCACGGTCCTTGCAGGGCTGAAAGAGGAAGCTGAGGGTGCTACAGCAGAGGAAGAGGAGGAGCACTCCTCCAGTAACCTCACTGACATCTCCACACGAACAGGCTGCAGAGAAAGAACAGAGATGAGTTTCTAGAAGAGCTCCAGGAGATGTTTCCTCCTGCAGGAAACTCAGTTTCTTCTTCTCCATAAAGTGGAACTAACCCCCAAATCAACTGCTTTTGTTGATGTTTATTTATGTTTCTGTGCAAATTGTGAAATTTTTGTGTACATTTGTTTAGTTCTGCAATATTTTGCCTCAAACCATTTCAGTGCTGCCCTCTTTGGGTTTAACCTGGTAACCTGCACTGCAAGGCGGGGCTAAAAGGCAGAGCTGCAGCACAACAGAGAGGGATGGGAGGAGCCTGAAGTTTCTGCTTTAATGAGCTTTCATTCAGTAGATGAATAAGAAATCCTATAACAGACAGCTGGTTCGGTTCTGACCTGCAATCGCTACCTCCGGCGCTGATGACGTATTTATCATCGCAGGAGAACCGGATGTTGGTGACATGAGCCGAGTGACCGAAGTAACGCTTGTGCTTCGCCTGGAGGAACAATCAGAGAGAGGACAGGAGGTGATGGGATGACCTGGTTCTGCCAAATCCAGAACAAATTTCAGTCGAATCGTTCTCTTACAAATTTTTCAGGGCAGGGGAAATCAAAGAGCTTGACGAGGCCGAAGTCATCTCCGGTCACCAGGTTGAGGCCAGCGTGGGAAACACAAGCGCAGGTAACGTCAGCCTTGTCGGCGTTCCGAGGCCAAACGCCGAGAACTTCGTCACCAAAGATGCTGAAGAAACAAGAGAAAACCAGAACCTGTCAGAACCTGAGGAATCTCTCAGTGAGACCTTTAACTTCTGCAGCAGCCATGTTGATCCAGAACTTCTACAGTAAAACAAATGATAATACAGTGATGACAGAACCAGCAGGACGGTTCTGATGTTCTCTGCAGGACGTCTTTGGTCAACATTAACAAGTAAGCAGACGGTTTGTCTTTCATACACATCAATAATTCAGATCTGAATTTTACCATATTTTCCCATAAATCTTTTAGTGAGCCGTTGATTCTTCAACATGACCAGAAGTTCATCATGGTTCTGTGCTGAAAGATGTACCGACAGCTGGACCGGACCTTTCAACCTCTTACTGATCCAGTCTGTGTTCAGGCTCAGCTCTTCCTCCTGTTTAACTGGTTCAGTTTGAATCTTTTATTTGTTGTAAAGATGTCCAGAATAATCATAGGGCCAAGGCTTGAAGAACTGGTCCAGTTCTACAGAACCAGAGACACAAGGAAGGCCACAGCTATCCTTGCTGACCCAGAGCATCCTCTTCATCACAGCTTCAGGTTGCTGCTCTCTGCTGGCAGATATGTGGTACTGAAGTGCAATAAAAAGTGCAAAGGTTAGTTTGTCCCAGTTACTGTCCTAATTTGATCCGATCAGTCCAATAGAGACTGTAGAAGCTCGGGACCGTAGAGGAGGGGTGTTTGTATTTCATCCTATTTTTCGTGGTGTTGGTGGTACCTCAGGGAGCTATCTCCTTCAGGGGGAAAAGCTGAAGTTGTTCCCTTCACATTTTTGGCTTCTCCTTGATTCCTCAGCGAGCCTATAGGAGTTATCCAACCAAAGTCCCTTCTTTCCTTTAGGAAAAGTTGTGGAGGACCTTCAGATTTGGACCAGAACTGGGTTAGACATCAGGGTTTCTCACTATAGGCACCAGATGGACAGAACTGCTACTAATCCATCAAACACTGTTTCCCAACCCTGGCGCTGGTCTTACCTGGTCCAGGTTGCCCATGTGATCCTTTCAATGACGGGCAGCTCTGTGACGATTTTCCCTGAGGGGACTTCATGGACCTGATGAGTATAGGTGCTGGTGGACACCTGAGAACAAGATGAACATGTCAACTGTTAGAGGCAGCAGAGATCAGTCAAACTCAAACATCAGAAACCTTAAAGAGGATCACCTGGATGTGTTTGCTGTCAGCTGAAAAGTCAATGTGGATAACAAAGCCGGGGATGTCCTTACAGTACCCGATTCGATTGAGTGATGGGCCAAAAGTAAGATCATAAAAATCTATCGCACTTTCTACCGAGCCCACTGCCAGGAACCGGTTATCTGGACTGAACCTGGACCAAAAGAACCCTCAGATGTTCACAGATACCACAAAGAGGAGTTCAGCACTGATGCACTACTTTACTTACCGGATATCCTGGATGGAGACACTGCGGTCTCTCTTTTTCCCCCAGACGGTGAGGGAGTTCACCAGCAGCACGATGAACTCGCCATTCTCCATGCCAATGGAAACCATCTCCCCATTGGGGCTGTAGGACGTGCACTTGGCAGGGTGACCCAAACTCACCTTGTTCAGGAGTTTCTAAAGCAGAAAACCAAATTAATATTTGGACCATATGAAATCTGAAGGCAAGACTGGAGTTCAGTACCTTGTCAGCCAGGTCCCATATGCGGATGGTCCCATCATCACTGGCAGAGATGAAGACATCTTTGAAAGGGTGCGATGCTAAACCCCAGATTCCTCCCTTAGTGTGACCGTTGATCATGGTGTTGGAAGCAGCATTCTTTTCTCCAACCTCTATGATCTCCCCATCTTTGGTTCCCACCAGAATTTTACCCTGCAGTAAACAGAGACAGAAAGGACAGGAGGTTAAATAAGGTTAGGACCTTTGATTGAACATGGATACTTAGACAATGAAGAGCGTGTCCTTACAATCTTACACCACCTACAGATTAAAAGTGGACTGTGGGCTTTACCTTCCCTCTGCAGACGGATCGGACGTTCTCCACTGGTTGACCCGTCTCCAGCTGAAAGGCTCTGCAGCGCTTCATCTCCTGGTCCCAAAGCTTCACAGCTCCTCCCTCTTTAGTCCTGTGAAATCCCAACAAACACCCTGATGGAGTACAAAACCCACTCCTCTGGAGACCGAGTAAGTCTTTCTTAATAAAAGATCAGGTCTTCACATCCTACACTGACAGGTACAGAGCCAACAGGACTAACAGCTGGATCCCAGAACAATGGGAATGCAGATAAACTGGACCAGTTTCAGGTTCTCAGAGATGTTTCTTTCTTCTAAAGCATCTACAGAACACCAAAAATAGTCAGGGGTCTTGTTAAAGACCAGATTTAAAGCAAACAGAACATTCAGGTGCAGAAGTTAGTCTGTTGCATTGAGAGAATATACACCTGACCCTTAAGTCTATAATGAAACAAGAACATCACAACAGCAACTGACACACGTGTAAAAAATCGTTACGATAACCTTCACACTGGGAAAATCTAAGTCTTAGTACTCTGAATAGAACCCAATTAGGACTCTAAAAGTGAGTCAAATTACTTACGGCCTTTCCTTCCCTCCAGTGACGATGAGTCCGTCCCGTAGCGTGGTGTACATGGTGAAGACAGGACCGCTGTGTGCTTTTGCCACTACTCGGACCAGAAGGTGTTCCCTCCAGACGTACACATCTCCATTTATTGCACCAGTGAACGTCAGGTTGTTCTAAGAGGAAAACACTGATTCACAAAAAAAGTAACTAAAACTTAGTAGACATGTATGGACTAGATATAACTAAGACTTACAGCACCAAAGGCGACAGACAGCATGGTCTGCATGCGGCCATCCTCCACTGAGCCAATCACACCTTTCTTATACATGAGGGAGCCACCAACCAGTGTCCAGAACTTGATGTGTTTGATTCCCACCGACACAAATTGGGTGTCGGAGTCAGGTCTGAACTCCACCACAAAGATCCGCTCAGCATGGCCACCTTTACTGGTCACCTTAGTGCCTGTCATGGAGGTTGTCATTGGTTCATGCAGAAGAGACTAAAAAGGTAACATTTCTTCTCTAATTCAACAGATGCTTTAGCAGGATTTATACTGCAGTTCTGAGTTTTCAGATGTTTGAATGTCAAATAATACTCAGACTACTGGTCCATGACCACAGAAAGATGTTTCCATGTTTCTACCTTCAGAACTTACCTTCTTGCCATCTCCACACTGTGATGGTGTGCTCAGGTTCCACTCCCACCGACAGCAGCAGCTTCCCTGTTGCGCTAAAGTTGACATAACCTACGCCTTTAGCATGGGAACACCGCAGGATGGAAAGAGTCTGTTTGGTCATTGCATCCCATATATGGATGGATGGAGCAAGCCCTGTGAGAAGACACCAGAACCAGAGACACCACCAAACTCAGAACCTATAAAACAGTGGATCTTGAAGCACAGAGGTTGTGCTTGAGTCAAGGAACCACACAATCCAGAAGGCCCAGTAAGACATAAACTCACTGGTAGCCCTGAAAAATGGTCCAAAAGCTTTCAAGCTGGCTGTTAAGTAAAGAACCAGAGGACCAAGTTACTAGACCTTCTGGTCACCTTCCTTAAGATTGTTGAACGTTGATAATCAAAGTCATTGTTTCACAGGTTATTGGTACTAACAATTAATGAACCAACCACCAGATGGTTGAGGTGGTCATGTCACTTCCTGTTAGCTTGTGGTACATGGTGGAATGGTTTCAATTTTGTTGATTTTCTCAATTTAATTTTATTTCCCATTACTGTGACACTTCTTTCTTTTCAAAAACCTTTTTAGGCTCTAGTGACTTTTATTGAATAGTACATGGACAGAATATAGGGAGGAGAGAGAAAACGGGAAGACATGCAACAAATGGCCCGAGACCAGGAATCAAACCCAGGACAACTGACTTGAAGACTGTAGCCTCAATAAAAAATGTTGACACTGAGGGACATAGCCTAATTGTACACTTTAATGGTATCTTAGATTCAACTGGCTTTCTTCAAAGAATTCACAGTCCTACCCACGATTGTCATCATACTTTAGACCTTGTGCTGACATATGGCATTGAGTGTGAAGAAATGATGGTACTTTCCCATAACTTTGTGCTGTCTGACCATTTTTCTGACAACACTGAAGAAGGAGACCAGTGAGAGAGGACACCAGGACACCTCTTACTACACTGAAGGAGCTACAAGTTTCAGCAGCTGAGATGGGAGAGACTCTGCAGACAACAACTGTTGCCCTGGTTCTGGACCAGTCAAAGCTTTATTGGAGAAAGCAATGAGAAGGCCACTGTGAGTGTGGGCACCGCTAACTAAAATGTTAGCTGTGCTAATCCTAAAGCACTAATCATAAACATTAGTTCTGCGAAAGCACTATAGCAACAAGGTAGTTAGCAGAAGCTCATGCTACACTGTTAAAGCACTAAATTTAACCATGTTCATACCCACTATGTGTCACTGACACAACACGTGTTATATTCCCCTATACAGGGTCAAATTTGGGGTTGGTCGTCCAACTCCAACCGGAAACCGTTTTGATTGGATAATCCTTCTCCTTCATTCCAAATGTCCAGTTTTACTCTCATAGTGGTTTTACTCCTGCAGTAAAGTTGGTTTTAAGTTGGATATTTGACAGACATTCTCTCTGTGATTCACTGGGGGCAGCGATGCCTTTTCATGCCAGGTGCAGAGACAGCAGTTAGAGAGACTCTGCGTTCTCACTCTAGAATGCATTGGATGTGTTGGTTCTGTTGGACCTCAGCGCAGCATTTGACACTGTTGACCAATGATGTATTATTATTATTGAAACGACTGGAGAGCTGGTCAGACTCGCTGGTACGGTACTTAATTGGTTTGAATCCAACTAAAGAACAGGGATTTCTTTGTGTCAATAAGCAACTTTTCATAGGAGCGGACAGAAGTCACATGTGGAGTACCCCAAGGTTCAATCCTGGGACCCCTCCTATTTAATATCTACATGCTCTCACTAGCTCAGATTATAACAAGTAATAAGATCAGTTACCATAACTACGCAGATGATACACATCGCTACATTAAGATGTCACCAGGTGACTCCGAACCATCCAAGCACTGAACAGATGCTGAGAACAAGTCAATGTATGGAGGTACCAAAACTTTCTCCAGCTGAACAGAAACAAAACTGAAGTTATTGTCTTTGGACCTAAAGAGGAACGATCTAGAGTCAGCGCGCAGCTTCAGTTATTACAGCTAGAAACTCGTGATCAGGCCTGAAATCTGGATGAAGTGATGGATTCGGACCTGAACCTTCAGAGACACATAAAGACAGTTACAAAGTCAGCCTTCTATCGCCTGAAGAACATTTCCAGGGTCAAAGGACTAATGTCTCAACAAGATCTAGAGAAACTCATCCATGCATTTATCTTTAGTCGCATTGATTACTGCAACAGTGTCTTCACAGGTCTGCCTAAAGAGTCAACCAGACAGCTGCAGCTGACGTGCTGCTGGCGTTCCCAGTAAAACCAGGAAGACAGAGCACATCACCCCAGTTCTAAAGTCCTTCCACTGGCTCCCTGGAGATCAGAGAATAGACTTTAAAATACTTCTGGTAGTTTATAAATCACTGAACGGCTTAAAGACCTGTTGTCATAGCAACCTTCCAGACCGCTCAGGTCTTCTGGTTCTGGTCTGCTCTGCATCCCCAGAACCAGAACCAAACATGGAGAAGCAGCTTTCAGTTTCTATGCTCCATAAATCTGGAACAAACTTTGAGAAAACTGCAAAACAGCTGAAACACTGAGTTCCTTTAAATCAAGGCTGAAAACCCACCTGTTTAGAGCTGCATTTGATCCATAGTAAGAGGAACATTGATCAATATTTGCTTGATGATATTTGCTTAATGATCCTAATGATTTTGATGCATTGATATTTGCGTGATAATTTTGATAATTTTCTGTGTTCCTAATCCTTATTCACAATGTGCGACCCAACAACAAAGTGGTTCTGGCCACATGCTCTTTGGACAACAGGAGTTCTGATTCAGCACATTAGAAATCAAGGCAACCTGAGAGGAACAAATTAACCAAATGGCCAAAGGATCCAAATCTCACCAGCAGAAAACATCTTTAACCTGCAAGAATCTGTCCAAGAAATATTTCAGTAAACAGGAGGCTCAAAGGTTTACAGAACCAAGGAGAAAACGAGGAGACAGACTAGGAACAGATTAGGGACAGACTGAGGACAGCCTAAGTATAGACTAGAGACATATTGGGAAAAGACTGGAGACAGATTGGAGACAGACTGGGGACAGTGGAAGGAACAAACAAAGCAGTTCAGGTGGTGAGAACGCCGATGAGGCAAAGCAAAGATCAACAGCAAGGCGGGATGAGGGATGAATGTGGAGTGGGCCGGGATCCAACGGAACCCGTCATAACAGTCAAACTGGAAACAGGAAGAGGAGATGTTGCATACCAGCTCGGATCAGAACCACCAACAGATAAATCATTCCGTTCTTAATGTTGTTTCACAGAACCGGCAGTTGCAGTAACGCTGACAGAGGTTGATCCAGGGGGACAGAACCAGACCGCTGTCCTCGGTCCAAACAGGGCAGAAACACAACTGATCAATCCAAGTCCCAAAGGACTTGCTCTACTATATACACAGAGAACAATCGGGCCAGGCGTGCTACTGCAACATGCGGATAGGAGCGCTAAGCAAAGCTGCTGGTACTTCCTGTCTGCCACCATCAGCCTAATATGGAGAAATATGAAAACACTCTTTACAGAAGCTGGTTCTGGTGAGGTTCTGCCTCCTGTCAGGTCAGAGCAGGAAACTACTGGGTCAGACTGATGGTGAAACCAAAACCCTTTGGAAGGGCAGTCTGGGATCAGCTCTTTATCCTCAATGGACTGGAAATATTCAGAACCAGGATCAGAACCAGGGAGGGTCCTGTCCTGCAGCTGAGAATCCGGTAAAAATGGGGTTCCTGGTAAACCTCCAGGGGGAACACCTTTCCTGCTAAACCTTTACTCTAAGCTAACATTCAGAACCATGAACCACCTAAAACAGAACTAAAGGGGTCAAAATAATTAATTTGTCAGACAAATTATTCTGTTGCTGTCAGAATAAAAACTGGGGAACCATTTTTCTTTCCTCTAGAATAAAAAAGGAAAAACTTTATGTTGCACTTTTCTATCTGATTACAACTGAAACTACAAACTTCCAGGATAAGAGCAGAGCTTTCTTCATCTGTAGGTTCTGCAGAAAGTGTTTTCTGAGCCCACATTAGACCAGATCTAGTCTAGGACAGAACATAGGTTGGGGGTCTGAGTCAATCCGGATCCTGACTGCTGGTACTCACCGGACACTTCGGTCTCTATGCACCGACGGCAGATAACACAGCAGAGCAAAGAGAATCGCGTGTGAACAGTACAGTGATGAGCATGATGAATAAAGGTGGAGGCACCCTTACCTGGGAGGTCACAGACGTCACCTGGTGACGAGGTGAGGCGGTGACAATGAGGAAGCAGTGGAAAAGAAAGAAAGGTGTGATGGACCAAAAGCAGCCAGTCATGCATGAAAGGAACGTGCAGAGGAGCTAAAGACCTGCAGTCTGACTAAAACCTCTGACAGGTGGAAATATGGAGAAAATGAGCATATACCTGGCTCCCTCTGATGGCGTTACACTGCTCTGCATCTTTACTGGACCTGCAGTAAAACTGGGTCGCAGCAGAAACTGGGTGCTCGTCCAGGAGAGAAAGCCTGGGATCAAATCCCAGACGAGCCCCAAGTTAACATTAAGTTGGTTCTCTGTCCCTGCACCTTCAAATGAAGACTGAACACTTTGATAAATGCAGATTCTTCTTCTGAGAGCCAGCAGGTCCTACACCTTCACAGATGAGCTCAGTTCACAGACAAGCTGATCCAGACTGATGAACCTTCATTGCAGAGCCATGGATGATCCTGAGAGACCTACCAATGAGCTTTAACACCAGAACGAACCAGAAAGGTCCCAACCTGAAAGAACCTGACCTGTAATGCTGCGTTCAGACCGAACACGTTTCACGCATCAAAAAGACGTCCAACGTCTCAAGTTGGACACTTGTGCACTTTGCAGGAAGATGCTTGATATCGAGCGTCAAAATTGCTCTTGACGCACTTCTGAGCAAAGTGTGCAAAGACGCTGGCTGGGAGGAGCCTCTTGACTGTTGGTTGTTTTCCTCTGCTGGTCTCTTTGTCCAATGGCGGATGAAACTGAGAGAGGAGCTCGGCTTTATTTACTGAAAGCAAGAGAACGTGGTGGTCGGGCATCTCAGCTCCGTGTCTGGATCCACCAGATCATTCAGAGGCGCTCTGAGTTTGGTGGGTTTCACCACCTTCTCCAGGAGCTGCGCTGACCAGGGTAACTTTCAGCATTATTTTCATCTCACACGAACCTGCTTGACTGCTCATAGATAAAAGGACAGGCACAAACAGCAACCATGAGTTTGTCCTCTACTGTCATCTTTGTGTGTTCTGATTTCCTGGGCTCTTGGTACTTCTGTCCTGTCTGAAAATGCGCTACTATGTCACATCTCTGATTGGTTGGAGCTCCGCATCCATCTGCAAAAGTTCAGATTTTCCAACTCTAGCATCTGCTGCTTTGCATGAGCTGTATAAGCGTCAAATGCTCAAAATCTTAAAATGTGCAGCGGCAGACATGTTAAACGCGCAGTGCTAGACATGCAAGACGCACCGCCAGACTTTTCTGACGCCTCCTAGAAGCACATCCACATAAGACTTTACATGTAAACCAGATGCCCCTGATACCCAAATCATGTTTGGTCTGAGCGCACTACAACAACTCGATCAGACATATCTTGACCTGAACTTGAACTGAAAGAATCTGATCTGAAAACACCAGACCTCAAGAACCAAGCCTGAAAGTACTTGACCAAGAAGAACTTGATCTTAGAAAACTTGACCTGTAAGAATCTGAGCTGAAATGATCTAACCCTAATGAACTGGATCTGAACCTGAGAGAACTTGACCTCAAAGGACTTGACCAAGAAGAACCTAACCTGATAGGAGCTGATCTGAAAGGAGTTTCTTTCTTCTTAAGATGTTATTGACAGCATCCTAACACCTGAGCTGATTCAGGACCAAATGGATCCATAAGTCAAGATATTTTATCAGACAGAATGTGACGTCAAACCAAACAAGAGACAACATTGTGGTCTTTTACTAACTCTTCAAACAAGTTCCTTCATATTTTTATTCCAACGGTCATCAGGTTTTCTGGAAAAGCCTGATGGGATCCTCAGGTTCTTCTAGATGTTGTGTTTAACACTCCTACTGTAATTCATGGGGACCTTCTGATGGAACCAGCAAGTGATCCTAATTATGATGGGACCTGGTGGAAAGCTGATCACTAGGACTGATGCAGGACAACAGGCTCAGATCCTTCCATAAAGAACCTGGCTCAGTCGATCTGCAGAAACAAACTGAGGAATACGGAACCAGAATCTGGGATCATCTTTGCAGGTATTAAGCTGCTGCAACCTGAGAGGCCTGACTGCAGGTAAAACCACATTATGATGACATGAAGGGTTCTGGTCCCAGACTTACCAATCTGTCCAGTGGCAATGATGTTCTGGTACTTTGGGTGCTGGTTGACTGTCAGACAGAGAATGTCATCAGTGTGTTCCAGGTAGAAACTTTGAGTTCCTATCAGGACAGGAAGCAGGAAGCATGACCTCATGAGCAACATTGAAAATGAGTGATGGTAACTGATGGTTCTACGCACCGGCAGACAGGTTCTGGATGACCACAGCGGCAGCGGTATGGAAGACAATGTCAGCGCCGTCGTTGAGGTAGTGCAGGTTGTTGCGGCAGTCAAAGCCTCTGTAGCCGAAGACGTGTTCCAGCAGCAGCTCCTAACAGATGCAAACAGCAGTTAGAGCTGTGGTCGGGACACCTTGGCCTTCATCAAAAAGATGCCATGTGCTGACCTCCACCACTTTCTTCTTCTTGGTCACGTTGTCCTTCAGGAGTTTGTCTGGCAGCGGCACGGCACGGCTCACAGGAGGCCTGAACAGGAAGAGCAGCATTAACAATGAACTGCCCCTGAATTCATCCAGAGGCCCTAATGAGGCCCTCAGGTTACCTCTCCTCCAGAGGAATCTCTCTGTGCTGCAGGTGGGGTTTGGTTCCTGACATGTTCCTGATGCTTGCTGAGTAGACCTTAGTGACGTAGTCCACCACCTTCTCCCGAGCCACATCACTGTCATACCCTAAAAAACCCAGAAAACCACCCAATTATTGGTCCTCAGACAAGTGTACTCACTCTGGAGTGTAAAAGGCTGGTGGTGTCCTTGACCAGAACCTTTCCGTTCTCATAAAACATTTTTACAGTGGTGGACACACTTCCGCAAATCCACTAATACTGGAGCAAGTTTTTTATTCAGCAATTTAGCACTTTTGCTAACTTTGAAAATGTGAGTTAGCAAAACTCAATGGTCTGTTCCAAATAATCACTTTCTGTAGCACAAACTATACAGGTAAGTGTGTAATGATAGATATGACCCTGTTGATGGCGATATACTGTCATATAGCACATCTGTCATTGAGACATGGTGAGTATCAACATGGTTGAAGTTAGCTTCCGCTAAATACCATGTTGGTATAGCACTTTAGCATTAACTTCTGCTAAATATTCTGCTAAAATGCTATTAACTTTGTAGATTCATGAACATGGAAAATAATCCTACATAAGTTCATCTGTTTTTCTTGTGTCTCTGCTCTGTCTTCTCAGCCCCCCCAGTTGATCATGGCAGATGGCCGCTGGTACTGAGCCTGGTTCTGGTTCTGCTGGAGGTTTCTTCCTATTAAAGGGGAGTTTTTCCTCTCCACTGTTGCTACGTGCATGCTTGGTATGAGGGATTGCTGTAAAGCCAACGACACAACGCCATGCTGTCGCTACCTGCTCGTTCAGGAGGAGGGAATGTTGCAAGTCACTGGCTCGATGCTCTGATGGGTTTCCTTTGAACTACTTTCAATAATTAATTGAGCTTAATGCACTGTTTGATAACTAGGATTAATTGGAATGTATATATGATTGATTTTTTTTGTAAAGTGCCTCTGGATTACATTTGTTGTGAATTGGTGCTATAGTAATAAGCTGAATTGAAAATTTAACTTAATTGAATTAAATACTATGTTAGTGTTGCACCTTAGTGTTAGCGGAACTAATGTTTATGATTAGTGCTTCGGGGTTAGTGCAGCTAGCTTTTTAGCTAGCGGGTCCCACCACTGCATCTCTAGAACCCAGAACAAGCTAAGAGTCCTCCCCCCTGACAACCTGAGTGTAGCACCAAAGCTCTTTGAACTGCCTTGCTGCTGAAATGTGCCATGCAAATAAACTCGACTTGACTTGAGAGTCGAGTCAAGTCGAGTTTATTCAAGTCAAGTCAAGTTCACTATGGCCCATGGTCATAGTGAACATGGGCCAGAAGCAGCCCATGTTCACTATGACCTACTTCCTTCTCTGACGTTACCTCCATCCTCCTCAGGGTCATCATCAGACTCCTCGCTGTCCACAGCTTTGCTCTCCTTGTGGCCCGGCGGCTCTCTGGTCCAGATCATCAGCGCTGTGTCAGCGCCGCCCACAGACAGAAGCATGGCGTCATCATTGGACCAGCGTACGTTCGTTATGTTGGTGCTGTGACCCACATACTTCTTAAACTTAGCAAACTGACCCTGGAAGAAGAGATCGAGGAGATGAATGATCTCAATCAGTGTAACGGGTTGTATATGTGTGATCGTATAGGTCATCAAAGTAGACAGCTCAGTCAAACGATTTCCAGGCGTTTATTTTCTGCAGAGGAGATTAAAAGACATTAATCCACTTCTGGTCACCTGTTCCCATGCACTCTGCTCCGAAGCAGAGATCTTTCAGGAAGAGCAGCTCTGGACTCTGTCTCTGGACTCACCCGGGACGGGAAGCTGAACAGTTTGACGAAGCCGAAGTCGTCTCCTGTGGCCAGAAGTGTGCGATCTCTGGTGAGTGAAGCGGCGTTCACAAAGCTGAATGACGGCCATATTCCTTCACAGGTGGGACCCAGAACAGACGTCCAGGTGGCCCATTCCAGCTTCTCAAACTGGACACAGAAACACCACTATGATCCCTGGGGACAAACACCTCTGAGAAGACAGTGAGACATGCTTTCTGACCTCCGACACGCTGATGTTCTGTCTGCGTCCTCGTGGAGCCTCAAAGAAAAGCTGATCTTTAGCTCCGGTGTTCACCTGGAGAAGTTTACCTGCAGGGAAAACATCAGCGTAAGAAGGTGTGGTTGGGGGCTTTGAGCAGCAGGTGAAGCTTCTGTCTGAGGGACAAGGTGAGGACCAAGGAGAGCTCCACTGAGCATCAGGAAGGTAAACATCGGAGGAGACATACTGATGCTATCATGGAGAGATGTTCCTAGTTCTGAGGTTTCAGTTGATTGTAAAACCATCAGGACAGGTGAGTTCACCTCTGGAGTCCCAGTCGATGTGAGTGATGAAGCTTCCGGCTCCTTTACAGATTCCAACCCTCTTACTGGTCAGGATGTTGTAGATATCCACAAAGGAATCATGGGACGCCACAGCCAGATACTTTCCTGCATCTGTGAAACACGCCTGACACATTAGGGACCAGCTGCCATCACCTGTCACACCTGTGTGGTGAGTTCAGGTACCTAAGGAGAAGCGGATATCTGAGATCAGCTCCCTGCGGTGGTGGAAGGTCACCATGTCCTCCAGCGTGTCCGCGTTCACCACCATGAAGCTGCCGTCATTCAGACCGACTGCCAGGG
>CM026065.1:42947988-43045488 GCA_014839685.1 Anableps anableps | reverse complement strand
AAGGGGGGAGGGGTCTCCCCCAGGTGGTCTGTGCCGTTGTATGAAAGGTGTCTGCGAATACGAACGGTTCGCAACCACATGGCTGTTCGGCTTCGGATGAGGTGTGTCGGGGCCTTAAGAGTGAAAAAGATGGAGATCTCCATGGAGATCTTTTTGGTAATTTCTGGAATAAATTTTTTTAGCCTTAATGTCAAAATTCAGTCCAAAGAAAGTCTGAATTGGTTGGTCTGTTTCATCAATTCCAACAACTCTTCTACCACATTTCAACAGCAGGAGATGTCTTCATTGACCCTTTCACCAGCTGAGGTGGTTAGGATGTCTGGATTCTGGATCCCTTGAATTACTTTGGGGATGTCCCCCTGGGTGGAGATGTTGGGACGAATGTGGGGTTTACTGGACATATGATCTCTGTGCTTGACTGGCCAGCATCCAGATGAGCTGGTAGGGAGGGGAACAGTCTAGAGATGGATGGACGGACGGATGGATAGATGGACGGACGGATGGTTTTGGGTTCAGAAATTCTGACCCAGAGGTTCTGACCGACCTGTGAAGTCCAGGGCACAGACTCCTTTGCTATGGTGACCTTTGAGCAGAGACAGGCACTTCAGCGTTTGGATGTCCCAGACGTGGATGGCCGGGTCTCTGCCCACCTGAACGCACAGACAGCCAATCAGAAACCCTGAAAATGTGTGGCAGGAAACCCGCTGCTCTCTGATTGGCCGGGCATACCTGGGCTGACGCTACGTAGTCTTTGAGAGGGTGAACAGCAAGGCTGAGGATGTCGTCGTCGTGTCCGAGGTAAAAGCGCTGACTGTGCTGCAGGCGGTGGTAGACGACAGCGACGGCGGCTACGTGAAACACCACCTCCCCTGTCTGAGTGTAGAACAGGTTATTGCGACAGTCGAAGCCACGGTACCTGCAGGCAACAGGAAGTAGGAAGTCACAGGAAATGTGACGACCAGCTCATTAACGCTGCCATGTCTGATGGTGTTCTGAGAACTGCTCTTCATGTGGATCTACATGTGAGGAAATGAAGGAGACTTTGTGGATTATCAGATCCCGTCAACCTTTTTTCTCTCCAAGGTGCTCAGGTGAGTCTGGTGTCCCTGTCGGCCCTCATAACGAGGGTTTAATTAGGGTTTATATGAGGATTATAACACCAAGGCAGTGAGAGTACCTGGTGTATTTGACATAAACCTCAGGAAGAAGAGCAGAAATGAACAAACTGTTACTTTCTATTTCCACACTGCAGACCATTTCTTCAAAAGATCTAAATCCGTGGTTCCAGCTCCAGTACTCCAGAGCTACCATCCAACACACCTGGACCAGATGAAGGACTGGCTACCAGGCCTCTGCAGAGCTGCAGGACAGGATGCTGGTGAGGGAACTAGGGTGTGCTGTAGCAGAGGTGCATCAGAAAGCTGCAGGATGGAAGCTCTGCAGGACTGGAGATGAAGATCCCTGGTCGAATCCATGGTAGACATTGCTGGCGGATACTGACCCATATAGACCTAGCTTATATAGACATCGCTCATATAGACCCTGTTCACATAGACCTAGCTCACATAGAGCTATCTCATATAGACCCACCCGTGAACGAACTGTAGACGAAGCCCCTCCTCTGGTGCTTTCTGTCGCTTCAGGGAACCAATCAGCTTCTTCTTCAGCTGTGGCAGATCCTCCTTGTACACCTGCAGACAAACACAGGTGGGTCAGACCCATAGACCGGTCATCTGAAGGTAAATGCCGTTTGTTTCCTGCTCACCTGCCGCTCATAGTTGGTCTGAGCTTCCTGTTCGATGTCCGAGTCAAGCTCTGGAACGTCTGACACGTCTGAGTCTGACTCACCACTGTTGGAGTCGGCGTACCCCTCTGAAAACCCAAGAACAGAAAATAGCAACATGCTCCCATCAGGGTACTTGGATGGTTCTGTCTGTGGGTTCTGTTGGGTTTGTTTTACACAGCTTTCAGGGAACCTTCGATGAAGGCCTTAGTGCATGAGATAAATGTCTAATCTACCTTGAAGAAGCGGCTCCAGAACACCGTTCATCACGCCCTCAGGAAGGAACCTCCACTGGAAGACAGCATGGTCGGCACCACCAGTGCTGATGACCCACTGGAGGTCATTGGACCAGCGAACGTTGGTCACATGGGCAGAGTGACCGATGTATTTCTTAAACTTGGCCCCTGTGTCAAGAAGCAGCTGTTAAAAACGAACTGCCCAGGAAATCCAGAACAGTCTAAAAACCTGGTCAAATCATGAGTTACCAAATGTTCCCGTTTGAAGGATAATACGGACCTTTCTTTAGGCAGGGGAACCTGAAGAGCTTGATGAGCCCCAGATCATCCCCGCTCACCAGCACAGCACTGCTGTAGTTGGCGTGTACTGAGTTTACGTTGGTCACGTTGGAGTATTTGGGCCAGATTCCGTTCACCTCTGGCCCGATGGTACCAGTCCAGGTCATCCAGTGGATCCCTTTTGCTTCTTCTTTAGGAACAAGTTTTCCTGCTGCAGGACAAGAACACGGTGAGACCCAAGGTCCAAACGACCAGAAATTAACAAGATTGCAGAATATATTGATATCAGGAGCAACGTCACAGTTGTAATGAACTACTTGGGTCCAATATTTGTCAGGCTTTACTATTTCAAGTGCCATGTTCTGCACACCAGAACCATACCTGGCCGGTTTGGACTCTGAGGTCTGTACCTGGCATCCTGTAGAAGAGCCGCTCGCCAGCACCGTCATTGGTCTGCAAGAAGCGGCTGTCAACAGACCAGTCCAGGTGGGTGATGAAGGAGGTGGAGCGGCTGCACTCGCCCAACTTCTTGAAGCGTTGAGCAACGGCATAGATGTCCACCAAGCCGTCGTTAGAGCCCACCGCCAAGAAGGAGCTATCTGGAGAGAACTTCAGCTCATGGATGACCTCCTTCCTGTCCTTAATATGCACAACCTCTGTCATGTCCCTACGAAGGAAGAGTTTTACCAATTACTAAACCCACCTTGCCATTGCAGCTATAATGAAGCTGGTGATGCAGCAGTAAGTCTAGGATGAATGAGGTCGTGTGTGAGATCACCTGACTCGCAGCACGGTGAATGAACCGTCCCTCATACCCAGGGCCAGCTGAGAGCCATCGTTGTTGAAGGAAACGCTCCTAACCGACTCCTCCATGTTGCAGCGGGCCAGTAGGGTGTGGTCTGGTAGACTCCACAGCCTGACACAGGTAAGACGGACAGGTGAGCGCTAGACAGGCTTGAGTCAGACAAGGGAAGATGATGGTGGATATTTTTTGGTCAGACCAACCTGACTGAGCGGTCATCACTCCCGGTGACAGCTACTGGCTGTTTGGGGTGCAGGTCCAGCGCCCAGAGCTCACCCTCACTGTGACCCTGAATCAGCAGAACTGGCTTGTCCCGGTCACGAACCATCACCTCAAAGATCTCACTGTCCTGAGTCCCAGCCAGAATCCTGTCCGCTTTCCAGCAAACACTGCGAATTGACAGTCCTGAAAGAAAAATGTCTGCTACTGAAACCAGTCTAACCTTGGGTACCCAGGTCAGCTCTTAGACTAGGACCAGGACTGACCTGGAACCAGGACTGATCTAGATACAGCTGGAAGCAGTACTGACCTGGATACATCTAGAACCAGGACTGACCTGGAAGCAAGACTGACCTGGAACCAGAGGTTACCTGGAACCAGGACTGACCTGGAACCAGGACTGACCTGGATACAGCTGGAAGCAAGACTGACCTGGATACAGCTGGAACCAGGACTGACCTGGAACCAGAGGTTACCTGGAACCAGGTGTTACCAGGGTACACCTGGGTTCCTTGTCTGTGGCTGACGTTCAGCAGGTGAACCCTACTGACCACAGGATCAGGTGACACCACCTCCACACCTTTGTAGCCCTGCTCGGCCTCCCTCAGGTCAATCTTGGTGATGGGTTTGAAGTCCACGTCCCACAGTCTGATGCAGCCGTCACGTCCTCCGGTGGCGAACCCTTCCTCGCAGGCGTGCATGCTGAAGATCCCTGCCTGTACAGCGAGCAGGAACCAACCCGACGTTTAGAAACAAGCCGGTTCTGATCCTGATCTGATGTTGAAGCGTTTGTTGGTACCCCATGTGCAGCTTGGACCGTCCGGATCAGAGTGATTCCCTTCCAGACGTAGACGTCTCCGTTCAGAGCTCCAGAGTAGGTCAGCTCATCTTTGGCTGCAGAGACACACAGGATGGTCTGCAGGTCGCCCGTCTTCCCAAAGATGCCTCGCTTCGGAGTCAGAGCGTTTCCACACAGAGTCCAGAACTGCAGTCAGGAGAGAACATCTTCAGAACCTGGAAACCCAGACCCAGTCACCTCCCTCAGGAGGACCATCCTATCATCACCTGATTTGGATTTGACTTGAATACATGAGGACTGAACTGGACTGGAAGGAACTGGGTTAAACTACAATGAACTGGATTGGTTCTGGTCTGGTTTGGACCGATCTGAACTCCATGTAACTGCATCTGAATTAGACAGAACCTTTTTATTCTTCCTGTCTGACATTAAATCAGATTAAACGGTTCCTGGTGCTGGTCAGTGGGGACTAAAAAATCATTTCTGTCTGCTAAAGGCCAGGTGATGATGTCATGAGTTTTTAAGCTTTTGATTGGGTGATCCACAACATCTGAGTTAAACAGAGGAACAGCTGTGGGTGTATTTTAAGGCAATGTCAAGGAAAATCAAAAGAAATCAGCCAAGATATCAGGAACAGAACCTCCACTAGTCTGGTTCATTCTTGGGTCCAGACAGCTGAAGGTTCCACATCCATCGGTTCAAACTATTATATCCACGTCCAGATGGGTTCTGTGACCCAGAGATGGACGGGTTCTGCTAACTGCAGAAATCCACCAGCCAGTCAGAAACAACCAATCAGAGCCAGGAGGAGGGTCTTAGCGCTGTCAGTCACCCTCATGTACGCGCCGCTCCCCCCCCCCCGCTACGCTGCAGCTGGTTCACCACAGCACAGCCTGCTGCTAGTGCTAAGGCTAGCTAGCATGGCCACCGATGGCGGCAGATAAACAGTTTTCCTGGAGCGGTGAGCTGTTTCTCCACCATCAGCACATTTAGCAGCACGTACATGAGAGTGATTGGCAGCGCTAAGCCCCTCCCCCTGGCTCTGATTGGTTGTTTCAGGTCGGGAGCGGTGCAGTTCTTTAGACCAATAGCAGCTCAGGGAGGAGGAGGAGCTACATCTGTCCACAGATTATCTGCCTCAGACCAAACTGCCACCACATGGAGACTGTTTTAATAAATATGGCAACTATATTTTTGTAAAATTTAGTGCAGATTTAAGGGGTTCAGCCTGAGATCACCATCCCAGCTGCAAACAACAGGGGAGGTGGCAGCATTATGCTGTGGGGCTGCAGGAGTAACTGGTGAACTTCAAAGAATAGGTGTCATCATGGGGAAATACTGAAGCAATGCCCAAGTTAAAGCTTGGACACGGATGGGTCTTCCAGATGGACAGTGTCCCTCAGCGGACCAGCGGCAAAATGGCTGAAGGACAACAAAGTGTCGTGAGAAGCTTGAGGAAGGACAGAGGGCAATTCTCCCAAATACTGAGGAAATGGATGGAAACTTCTGAATGTGAGGGAAATGAGAAGAAGATCTCCGATTATTCTGGCTCTTAGCAGACAGAAAGAACTGATTCCTGTCTGAGAGAATAAAATGGTGTCGTTTTTTTACAGGGTTGGGAAATATCAGGTCTCAACTGCAAAAACATTTTATGACTGATTATTTCTGGCCCTCTGGGGGGCGCCATCTCACCTTAATGTGCTTGACTCCGCAGCTGACCAGGCGACTGGTCTGGAACGGATCCCAACAGACGTCAAAGATCTGTGGGAGGAGTCGACCGTTACGGACCGAACGTTTAGCAGAACCAGAACTTTTTTTACAGACCAAGATTCCTACTCTGTCTGAGTGTCCGGTTGCCATGGCGATGACCCGCCCTCTCCTCCAGTCCCAGATGCACACCGTGTTCTTGGCGTCCAGTCCGACTGAGGCCAATCGCTATGACAACAGAGAGATGTGAGGTTACTGGATGGAGTTCCTCAGGGCAGGTTCCTAGGACCACAGGGTGCTGCTTCTGAGGCTTCAGACGGTTATATTTACATTTCATTATATAAATATTTAATATCTATATTTGTCTGTGCTCTCCTTCACTGGACCCCACCCTTTATGAACTCTGCTGTGGCGCCAGAAGGGGGCGTGGCTTTACCTGTCCGTCTGAGTCGAAGGCGAGGCAGGCAATGCCGTGGGTGTGGACGTCCCTCAAGATGGAGACGGTCTGCATGGCGTAGGTGTCCCAGACGCAGATGTACGGGTCCTTCCCCACCTGACCTGTGGCCACCTGGATCTTATCAGGGTGGAGTGCCAGGCTGTGGACAGAAGAAACGTCATTTAGGTACGACTTGGGACGTCTAGAAACACCTCCATCGTTCCCTGATGCTGACCCAGAACTGGGATCTGTTGGACCTAGAAAAGAACTCAGAGACTTCAGAGAACCCGAAGGTCCTCAGGATCAGCTCAGATGATGGCGTCCTTCTGAACACCCGAGGCTGTAGCTGGGTCAGACAGCTGGACCAGAGATCCGTCCTGGCAGCACCAAGGCATGGGGAGGTGGATCACCAACGCCGTGGTCCAGAACATCTCAACAGGTTCACTGATGCAGCCTGGATGCACCAATCCTATGAGTGGTTCAGACCCAGATGTCTCCAGGACCACCACCTGCAGTTCTCCATGGAGTATCAGTTAATGTCTCCATGTGGGTCAAACTGGGTCTGGAAGACGTCTTCAGCCAAGCCTCCAGTCGTTCACGTCAGACCACGACTGAAGCTGGGGGACATTTGGACCAAACCAAGCAAAGGTCTGATCAGGTCCAGGTTCTGATCTACAGAGGTCGGTTCCTCCTTTGTTTTCTTTCCTTTCCCATCAGATTAATATCAGAGATCAGAACTCCAGACCAGGAAGTAATTTCTTTAACCCCCCAAGCATGGATGGATGGAGGGATGGATAGAAGAACAATTACCAGCAGATTGAGACTCCCTGGAGCGTCGCTCTGGGATCTACGAGCCGAACTGGGTCCAGTTGTGGAGAGGGCGACCCTCCAGAACCACGCCATCCTGTCCAGTTCCAGCTGGTGACCTCTCCGGGGCTCCTGCTGACGGCTCCTTCCAGCGGGAATTAGCCGACAGCTTTGAGTTGGAATGAATGAAACACGACTGAGCTGCCAGCCTGGAGCCACTGAGGAGCAACGTCTGAAGTTCTCCGTGGGTCTGGGAGATCAGCGCCAGCGCTGAGCGCAGCAATGGCCGCCGCCCCGGATGGCGTCGCGAACACCACCAGCCCATGCATCGGATTACCTCCACCACGGGAGAACAGGGGTCCTAAACGTGAATTTGTGGAACCCCAACTATTAGGGCCTGATGATGCACTATTCCCCTGTAACCTGCAGGGGGCGGTGGCCCCCCCCAGCTCTCCACCTCTCAACGCTTTCTGCCTCGGAGAAACTGCGTTTCCTCTCTTTCCCCCATTAATCATGAAATACGGTCGATCAGTGGCTCACTGAAATAAACGCCGACGTTCATGAGCGGCTTGGCCCCGCCTCCTCACCTGATGATGTCATCATTGTGGCCCAGGTAGAACTTCTGGGTGTGTTCTCGGGTGTTGTAGACCACGCCCACTCCAGCCACAAAGTAGACCAGCTCCTTCCCTGCCGTGTAGTACAGGTTGTTCCGGCACTGGTGGCCCCGGTAGCCGTGGATCCACTCCAGCCGCAGCTGGCAGCGCGGCGCCGTTTTATCCGACATGTTCAGCGAGTCCTGACGCTCAGTCTGACGCCACTGCTGCTGCTAAGGCTGCCGGAAGCTGAAGTCCCTCTCTGGAGTTCTTCTAACTGAGCGACATCTAACTACACTTCCCATAATTCCATTCTGCAGCCTCCTGATTGGATCAAGCAATGCTCATCAAATTATCCATTAAAAAGCAGGGTTCCTTCAGACTCTGCAGGGTTCCTTCAGATCCTCCAGGGTTCCTTCAGATCCTCCAGGGTTCCTTCAGATCCTCCAGGGTTCCTTTACCAGGTTCCTTCTGAGGAATGAGGCCGCTTCCCTTCTTCATGTCCAGCAGATCAAAGCCCAGCTGGATCTGGGAACACCGGTCTTTTTCTGACCAGTAAATCTTCTTCATATTTCATAAAAACATCTTCTCGTCTGCAGAGAAGCTCTCATGGATCGAGGTGGTATCTGAGTATTTCTATGTATTTGTTGATCATAAACACAGATTTTGATAATAATTTAAAATAATATTTTACTGCTGGTGTTCCAGAAAAGCTGAACAGTTGTGTTTTAATATCTGATCGGAATCCAGTTCGGATTAAAACTAGTTTAAACCCTCAGAACCGGTTTCTTTAGAATAAAGATCCGGTTGGACCTCTGAGAGTCCAGCGGCTCTTTGAACTGTTCCTGGATCAGTGATCCGGACCGGATTATCCTCGGTGGGCCGGCGCGGCTCGGATCAGCCCGCTGGATCTCGGTCAGCTGCGGAACCGAACCTGACCAGAACTCCAATATTTAATTCCGCTGTTGAGTCCGGGAAGGCTGGAATCAGAGAAAACCCCCCCCACCGTCTGTTCAGCCTGAAATCCGCAGATTACAGAACCAGAATCTGGCCCAGCAGCCCCGAACCAGCACCGCGGCCCACACCGACAGGTCCCGCTGCAGCAGGCCGCCGGACACACACCGGCGGCGGGTCCAAAGGCCACGGAGAGCCCGCTGGACCCACAAAACAGGAGCAAAGTGGGAATATTAACGGGAATCTCAGGAATCACTGAGCGAGTCAAGATGGAAAGCTGGAGAAAGACTTCCTCTGGGGAATTTCAAAATAAAAGCAGCTGAAACTTAGACGGGTGGATGGACGAATGGATCCTGTTTGTTGATGGTTCCACGTTCAGGAAGCATGTGAGCCAATCCTGAGGCTCCATCCATCCATCCATCCATCCATCCATCCAGCTGCTCATCCATCCATCCATCCATCCATCCATCCAGCTGCTCATCCATCCATCCATCCATCCAGGTGCTCATCCATCCATCCATCCATCCATCCATCCATCCATCCAGGTGCTCATCCATCCATCCATCCATCCAGCTGCTCATCCATCCATCCATCCATCCAGCTGCTCATCCATCCATCCATCCATCCATCCATCCAGCTGCTCATCCATCCATCCATCCATCCATCCATCCAGGTGCTCATCCATCCATCCATCCATCCATCCATCCATCCATCCAGGTGCTCATCCATCCATCCATCCATCCATCCATCCATCCATCCATCCAGCTGCTCATCCATCCATCCATCCATCCATCCATCCATCCAGCTGCTCATCCATCCATCCATCCATCCATCCATCCAGGTGCTCATCCATCCATCCATCCATCCATCCATCCAGTTGCTCATCCATCCATCCATCCAGCTGCTCATCCATCCATCCATCCATCCATCCATCCATCCAGGTGCTCATCCATCCATCCATCCATCCATCCATCCAGCTGCTCATCCATCCATCCATCCATCCATCCATCCATTCATCCATCCAGGTGCTCATCCATCCATCCATCCATCCATCCATCCAGGTGCTCATCCATCCATCCATCCATCCATCCATCCATCCATCCAGGTGCTCATCCATCCATCCATCCATCCATCCATCCAGCTGCTCATCCATCCATCCAGGTGCTCATCCATCTGCTCATCCATCTGTCTGCTCATCCATCCATCCATCCAGGTGCTCATCCATCCATCCATCCATCCATCCATCCAGCTGCTCATCCATCCATCCATCCATCCATCCATCCATCCATCCAGGTGCTCATCCATCCATCCATCCATCCATCCATCCAGCTGCTCATCCATCCATCCAGGTGCTCATCCATCTGCTCATCCATCTGTCTGCTCATCCATCCATCCATCCAGCTGCTCATCCATCCATCCATCCATCCATCCATCCAGGTGCTCATCCATCCATCCATCCATCCATCCATCCATCCATCCAGCTGCTCATCCATCCATCATCTCCATGGTTCTTCTGATCATTAATCTTTGGTGAGCAGCTCCAGGTCTTTGTGGCTGGCCTCCAGTCCACACGTCCTCTATCAGAACCAGCCCAGAACTGGACCGCTCCAGTGGACCTAAATCTGCGTATGAATACTTTTGAGCTGAGCTGTTTATCCTGGTATCTATGGTAGCATTTGGACCGCTGCAGGTCTGTGGGCTGGTTCTGGTGTGCTCGGGTCAGAGTTCATCAGAACCGGACCCTGAGCTCCTACTGAGGACACAGGAGCACCAGAACTGGACCAGGTCCATGTGCATCCCTTACCTGGGTAGCACCTGCCGCCGCTGTGGTGCATTGTGGGAAGGAAGTGAGTAGATGGTTTGGGCAACTTTCTGCTAGAAAGGAAAGGATCTTAGGGGCAGCATGGCTTTCTGGACCAGAACCCGAGTTATGGGCCGAACCGGGTCTTTCTCTCAGGTTCTGCTGCTGGTATTTTATTGACTCTTTATTTGGTTCTGTTGATGAGACCATTCAGCTCCACTTTGGGCCGATGGTTCTGTAGAACCAACCCACCAAACAACCAGCTCCAACTTCCGGTCTGGCTCGCGCTCCCTGTGCGCACTTTCAGCGCAGGTGCGGTTGTAGCGCTGCGGGGGAGCTGACTCATCTCTGCGCGGTGAATTGTGGGAGCTGTAGTGTTTCAGAGATAATTTGTTCCAGTCAGATGCAGCGCACTGACTGGAAACCAGCTCGAACCTTTCCTGGTTCTGGTTCCGCTGGTTTGTTTTTGCTCCAATCAGCAGAACCTTCACTCCGGAACTACAGATTTGATTCATTAAAGTCTCGTCAGAATAAAAGCTCAAACCTGACTGACTGAGAACAAAACATAAGCGAAAAAAAAATCATTAAAAATAAATCTAAAAATAAAATGTAAAGAAATCAGAACTTAGATGAGACAGATGTTTTTAAAATCTATTCTGGAAATAAATCAATTTTTTCATGAAATTTATTTAATATTTATTTCTAAATATTTTATAATTTCAGACTTTCAGCAAAAAAAAAAAATCTTTCCTATCCTTTAATAAAGCAAATAAATGAGAAAAACAAAAAATAAAAGGGATTAATATTCAATATTAATACTCAAAATGGAACAAATAAGACATAAAACCTATTAAAATTACAAAAAAAAACCCCCAAAAAAACAACAACAAAAAAAAAACCCAAAAAAAACATTTATTTATATTACAAACAATATTTAAAGAATATATTTCCTTAGGATGCAATACTATGTTTTAATTGCATTTTCATATTCCCATATTTATACATAAATATCTAAGTTCTTAAATCAAGCAGTATTTTGGGTTTTTTAAAAATTTCTTAACGGTTCCTGTGGATCTGCTGAACTGAATTAATTTTGTTTGTTGCTTAATGTGCCCAAAACAAAAAGATTTAAACTTCAGAAAAGTTTGAAGAAATTAAGGAAAAACTATTAAAGTATTAAAAACAAAAAATATCAAAAGTTAAAAAAATAAAATTTATTTTGAGTTTGTTTCGTCAGACAAAAATCTCTGAATTATTAAGTTTGTTTGGAGAAAATATTCAGTTTAACTGAGAAAAAAACTTCACCTTTGTAGCTTCAACAAGCAAGAAATCCAAGAAAAAAGGCTGAATTATTGAGAAAATGTTTAATATCAGAAAGAAAAGTCACAATATAATAATTTATACGGAAAACTCAAACATGAAGGAAAACAAGTTTCAATATTTTGAGGAAATTAATTAAAAGAGTAAAAGAAAAGAAAAAAATCAGGTTATTTTGAATTAAAACAATGGAAAAAGAATCAAGAAAAGAGGTTTCTGAAATTAACAAAGTGATGAAATGACATCACAGAACAGGAAGTGAGGTCATAGTTTAAAAGCTTTAATGAGTTGGCAGCTTTAACAGGTGCAGCTTCATACATGAGAAAAGCTTTAAATAGGACATTCCTAACGATGCAGCTCGGATTGTGCAGAAACACGAACTTCCATACATGTTCGCTACGTTACGGATACGGTGGCGCAGAGCGAGCGGCGGAACCAAAGAAGAAGAAGGTCAGGTGAGCTTACAGGAAGCATGCAGGTGAATGTTTAACTCCAAAGCCGTAAAAAGTTGGTCCAGTTTCTCAGCAACGACCCATCAAAACCGAGGAAAGAACAAAAATACAAAAATAAGTTCAGGAAAATCAGAACCGGAGCGGCTGGATGCGGCTGATGGCAGCGCCGCACCGACCAATCACAGGACCAACAGCCCCGGAAACAACCAATCAGAGGGCAGAGGCCGAGCGGCGCCCGATCAACCCAAACAACACAACAGAACCAGAAACATTCAGAACCAACCAAACGGGTCGGCGCTGGTGAAACGTTCAGCTCCTCAGAACGTCATCAGTGGTCCACCTCTACCATTGGTCGATCACTGTGACATCATCATCAGTGACATCAGCAGCAGCTGCTCATTAGCTCAATGTGGTTCTGGTTTGTCCGATCAGTGGACCGGTGATGATTCTGATTGGGCAGAATTCTGCTGCACAGACGGGTTCAGATCTGGACCAGAACCAGCAGAACCAGAGTTTGGACCCGGTCTCAGAGTGTTTATTTCAGCAAAAGCAGTTTTATATCCCAGCCTCTCTGGTTCTGGAGCAGAACCAGTTTTAGATCCTGGTCTGGATCGGCTCTGCACCAGAACCAGCTATGGGTCCCAGTGTGGGATTGGATGTGCAGGAACCAGTCCTGGTCTGGGATCAGTTTGACAGCAGAACCAGTTTCAGAACCTAACTGGACCTAACTCTGGGACTGGCCCCTCTGAGATCCAGACGGGGTTCTGGTGGAGGACCAGTTCTGGTTCCCGGTCTGGGCTCGGTTCTGTAGAACAGGTGAACAGCTGCGGAAGGTTTCAGGAAGTTCTGGATGTGCGGGTGGATCTCAGCGAAGCTGATGGGAGCTGGGAGGGAGCCGGCGCTCCGAAGCGGGTCGGGATGTTTCCTGCTTCGGAGCGCCGGTCCGGTTCCACCAGCGCCTCCTTGTGGTTCTTCTTCTTCTACTGCTTCTTCTTGCTGAACAGGCTGAAGCGTTTCTCCTTGTCCTTCTCCCTCTTCCCAGGACTGGAGTCGGCGGGGAGCGACACGCTGGCCGGGAGCGTCTGAGCGCGCCCGGTGGACGGCGTTCCGGGGTCGCTGCGCTGGAGCTCGGCGCGCTCGGCCGCGTTCAGCACGGCCTGGATCCAGGTGCTCATCTCCTCCTGCAGGGGGCGACAGAGGTCAGGAAGTATGAGTCATGGAGGACGGATCTGGATGTTTATCGGAACCAAGGTGACCTGTTGGCCCCGGAGAAGATGGACCGCGCCGCTTCCTGTTTCTACCCAAAACGCCATACTCACTTCATCTTTGGCTTGGAACAGATACTCGTTCCCATCGGAGACTCTGAAAGAGAAGAAGAAGAAGATGAAGCGATGGATGCAGGAGTTCCCAGATGTTTGTCTGCAGCCTCAGGTTCTGATGGTCAGCTGTGACCCGCTCAGCGCCAACATGAGGAGCAAAGCGGACCGTTTCTGGCTCGTTGGTTGGTTAATTCTAGGTTTAAACTGGTTTAAACAGGTTGTGAACCGGTTTAAACAGGTTGTGAACCGGCTTAAACCGGTTTAAACAGGTTGTGAACCGGTTTAAACAGGTTGTGAACCGGTTTAAACAGGTTGTGAACCGGTTTAAACCGGTTTAAACAGGTTGTGAACCGGTTTAAACAGGTTGTGAACCGGTTTAAACCGGTTTAAACAGGTTGTGAACCGGTTTAAACAGGTTTAAACAGGTTGTGAACCGGTTTAAACAGGTTGTGAACCGGCTTAAACTGGTTTAAACCGGTTGTGAACCAGCTTAAACCGGTTGTGAACCGGCTTATGCTGGTTGTGAACCGGCTTAAACCGGTTGTGAACCGCCTTAAACCGGTTGTGAACCGCCTTAAACCAGTTTAAACAGGTTCTGAACCGGCTTAAACCAGCTTAAACAGGTTGTGAACCGGCTTAAACTGGTTTAAACAGGTTGTGAACCGGCTTATATTGGTTTCAACTATCTTTTTCAAGTTTAAATACTGAACTGGTCTATTCTGGTCTAAACTCATTGGTACCAGTTTGAACTGGTCCTGCATTGGGTTCTGAAGATTAACGGTCTGTCTGCAGTGTTGGTCCTTAGCGGACCAGAACCAGTCAGAACGCCCCCGGGACCGCTCCGGACCAGTCGGGCTTCGGTTCTGGACCGAGCTCGTCCTTACCTGAGCTTGAAGACGTGTTTCTTCTTCTTGTAGTCGGAGGCGACGTCACAGGCGGCGTCCTTCAGGCTGACGGGCAGCTCGCCGTGGTACGGCGCACCCTGACCCGCCGCCTTGCTGTCCTTGTAGAAGCCCAGCTCCTGGTTGCTGATGACGCAGTACACGTTGTGCCAAGACCTGCCGATCACAGAGCAACGGGGCTCAGGTGATGCGATGTCAGGGGGCGGGGCCAGGCAGCTGATGGGGCTCACCTGTTGGGAGGCCCTTCTTGTTGTGCCCCTCCCACTCGTGTTTGCGGTGCAGGAAGCCTTCGAGCTGCGACGGCGCGTCCTGGCTCCTGGCGGGCAGCGTGGACGACTGGCTGCTTCCGGGCTTCCTGCCGGAGGTTGGCGAGGGGGCGGGGCTCGGCTCCTTGGAGCTGCGCTCAACAATCCCGTTGACCAGACCGCCGCCTTCGATGGCATCCTGCCGGTCCGGATCGGATCGAACAGAAACGGGTTTTGAAACAGAAAATGTTTGTAGCAACAAAAGATTTTATTGTAGAAACTAAAATGATTTTGCTCTGATTTAAACGGCCGGATGGAAACTGAGAAGTGCATCGGAACCGGACCGGTTCTGGTTAGTTTGGTTTAAAGATGAACATGCTACCCCAGTATGTACCAGAACTCTTCAGTTCAGGCCGTTCCAGGGTTCTGAACCAGAACCCAGACAGAACTTTGAGTGGAACTAAGCTTGACTCTTCGTTCTGCCAGGAAACTTTAAAAAGTGACGCCAAAACAAAGCAGGATCCTCATTCCGATACCGGAACAGAACCAGAACTTTGGTACCGAGCTTGCTCAGTTTAACCGTTCAGAGTTGAGAGGAATGGAAACATCAGCGGTTCTGGAGAAAAATCAAAGTCCAAATCCAGCTACCTGGGTGGTTCTGTGGGCTTTTCAGAACCAGGAGATGAACAAACGGGCCGACTGATCACCCTCAGAAATGATGAAGATGATGTCACCATCGTCTCTGGTTACAATCAGCAGAACCAGACCAGGATGTTCTGGTTTAAACCGGATCGGTCACCAGCTGGTCTCGGCCCGGTTCCACAGGGTTAGGTGTTGGATGGAAGCCCGGTACCGATCTCATGGCTAACGGACCAGAGAAGGTTCTGTTCCTCGCATGGTTCAGAGAAGCAGACGAGGTCCGGATGTTTCAGATGAGCCCGGTTCCTATCTGGACCCGTCTTCATGTCTCTTCAGCGTGTCTGAAGGTCCAGACCCGGTTTGCTGCTTCCATTAAATGACTCCATGCGTCGGAGGTTCGGATTCAATTTTCCCATTTCTGTCTCATGAAGCCGTTTCATATAAACATCGTTTTTAAAACGACGACGACTCCCGCTGCGAAACCCAATTACTCACGTTTAGGCAGTTATGGTTCTAATAACTGGACCAGAACTTTATCCGGCTCACCGAGCTGCAGCCTCGGCTTCAGCCGAGTTTATTGATCTTTGCATCGGATTTTAAGGTTGGATTATTTTGAACGTGTTTGATGAAAGCTTCTCCAAGCTGTTTCAGTTTTAGGTATTTTGATCAGGCAGCGAGGCGGCCACCTGCTCTGTAGGACCCGCAGATGCAGCTGGGTCTCTATATTCAGCGTTTACCCAACCAGAACCCTTCCAAAGCGGCTGAAATAGCTGGAATCACATCTGCAGTCGGTTCGGTTCTGGACTCTTCTCCAGGTTCTAGATCAGGGCGTCAAACTCAGTTTGGGTGGAGATCATGTCGTGGAAGGGCCGGCTGCGCCAGAATAAACGGCGTCTCTCTAATCTGGCAGAATACAGATAAAAACGCCGTTCATTCGATCGATACAAGAATATTTAAGCACAGCGCTGTGATGTTTTTCTGTGGCCCTCCAGAGTCCAGTGGGCGGCCCAGATTTGGCCCGCGGGCCTGGAGTTTGTCGCGCGTGCAGCTGCACAGACCGACGCCTGCAAGACGTGGGTCGGATCTCACGGAGCTCATCAGGAACGTTTTATTATTTTAATCTGGATATTTAATCTAAATATTCATCTGAATGTTCTGAACCGGGTTGTTGTGGTACCAGAACCGGGTCCGGTGGAGGAGCAGAACTGACCTGAGGAGAGTCCTGGTCCTGATCCTGATCCGACGGGAGTCCGTTCTGAGTGGCGGCGCTGCGGGACGAAGCACAGAACCCGGTTAAAGACTCAACGTGTGAAACGACCGGATCAGAACCATTCTTGACCCGTGAGCATCAGAACCTCTCACGTAGATGGTTCTGGAGGAGATCTGACAGGTTCAACAGAACCTCCAGGTCCAGATTCTCCAGAACCATCCAGAGGTGAGTGAGAGTGGGCGTGTCCCTCAGCTCTCTGGGCTCTGATTGGTCAGAACCGTCTCCGATCTCACTCGTGTGTTCAGGTTCTGGGCCGACCCGTCTGTTTTAAGGGTCTAACGGCGGTTCTGGGAACGTCACCTCTGCAGCGGAGCGTCCTCCTGGCGGAGCGCCGCCGGCTCCGGGCTCGGAGGCTTCCGGCTCCTCTCCTCCTCCTCCTGCTGCCGCCTCACCTCCAGCAGCTCCATCTGGAAACCAGAACCCCCCCGTCAGCAGAAGCAGAGCCACCGGAGCCCCGTGCTCCTCCCCCCGCTCACCGTGGTCAGCCTCTCCAGCGCGGAGAAGCGCTCCTCCCAGGTGGCGGCGGACTTCTCGAAGGCCTCGTGGCGCTTGATGAGCTTCTCCACCTCGTCCACGCTCCGGCCCACCTCCCTGCTGGACAGGTACGGCTCCTGGCCCAGCAGCCAGGCCTCGGCCACGCCCGCGTCCCGCGAGAACTGGTGCACCTCCAGGACTGAGGGGGAGCAAGGTCAGGTCAGCCACTGCCGACTGGCCGCAACGCAGAGTAAACAGGAAGCGAGTCTTACTGAGGCGGAGCCACTCCCAGCGGTCCTCCCACTTGTCGATCATCTCCTTCCTCTTGTCGGTGAGCTGCAGCAGCTTCTCCTTGATCTGAACCGAGGGAACACAACGCGGATCGTCAGCGACGAGTCCCAACGTCCCGACCCCGGAGGGAGAACCGGAACCACGAGGTTCCACAGGCAGAGCGGCAGGAAAGTATTCACTCCCCGGCACATTCCCATTTTGCCATTTTTTGTCAGATCGTCAGATAAAACCTCTGTGACCAAGAGAGCAGCTTTAAGCGATGATTTATGAATGTAAAACATCTGTGAACACACCCGGTCCTGAGTGGAAAAGTAATCACACCCCTAGCTGAATCAGAACCGAACTGAAACATCCTGAACACCGGCTGACCCCTTCAGCAGAACCTGTCTGACAGCATGAAGCAGGCCAGAAAGTCTCCACAAGCAACACATCAGGCCTGATCTGAAGAACTGTGACGTCTGTCGGTCTGGAGACGGTTCCAGAACCATCTAAGGTTCTGGGTCTCCAGGGAACCAGTCAGAACCATGATCCACACCTGGACCAGAAGCCCTCATCATCAACGACTCCCCCAGGAGGTCCAGAAGAACATCTGAAGCTCTGCAAGCCTCACTTCCTCAGCTAAGGTCAGAGGTCATGATTCAACTATCAGAAAGAGAAAATGGCCTCCATGAGAGAGCTCCAGCTCCAGAACCGCTGCTGACCCAGAAGAACTCAAAGACCTGTCTGACCAGCAACATCTGGTCTGTGGAAGGTGCTGGACCCATCAAACTTCCTACGGTCATGCATGGTGGTGGCAGCATGATGGTCTGGGCTGCTTTCAGAACCTGGACGACTTGCTGCAAGATGGACCCATAAATTCTGCTCTGGAGCGGAAATGTCTGACCAGCAGGACGGTGATCCATCAGCAAGTCCAGCTCTGAATGGCTCAGAAAGACCAAAGGGTTGCATTGGCCTAGTTAAAGTCTGGACCTGAGATGCTGTCTCAGTCCTCCGGTTCCGGTCCCTCCCCTGGTTCCCCCCTGCGCTCACCTCCTCTGAAGCGAAGTGCTTCCGGGCCAGCAGCGCCTTGCCCAGCTCGATGCAGGCGGTGAAACTGTCGTTGCGGGCGTCAATCTCCGCCTTGATGCCCTGATGGTTGTTCATCAGTAGCTCCACGGAGGAAACATCTCTAGAACCACAAACATCTCCATCAGTTTGACTCCCGACACTTGTTGACGAGCAGAGGGCCGCGGCATCCGGGCCTACCTGGGCTTCTCCTGGGCCTCGATGAGCCGGATCACGTCGTCCATCCAGAGCATCAGGTCCCGGACCATGCTGAAGAACCGGAACTTGTCTCCGGTGTCGAGGAGGCGGATCCTGCGTCCGTCGCAGGCCTCCAGCAGGCTCCTCCAAGCCTCCAGCACCTCGCTCTCCCGGCGTTGGATGTCGTCAGCTTTGTCTCCGGCGTACGCCGACTGCAGGCGCGCGGCGTCCTCCTGAAGCTGCCTCACCTGCAGGTCACAAAGCGGTTGTCATTGCTCGGACTGGACCGACTGTGGGCAGGTTCCTCCTGGTTCCTTCCACAGCCGTCTTACCTGCGTTCCCAGCGCCTGGATGTCATGTTCGAAGGTGTTGTGCATCCTCTGCAGCGTCTCCACCGTGTTCTGGTCCCGGCCGACCTCCTCGGGCAGCTTCTTCTGCTTGTCAGCGATGCGTCCCAGGATCTCCTTGGCGTCATGGTAGAACTTGTGGAGCTCGAAGGAGGCGGCGAGGATCTGCGTCCGAGAGTGTCGATGAGCTCCAGCAGGTCGGCCCAGGCCTCGTTCAGCCCGTCCTTCCACTCCGCGACCGTGGCCGCGTCGCCGTGGCCGGCGTTGATCAGCTCATCCGCCAGCCGGTTCACGGCGTCCACTCGCTCCTGCCCGATGTTCCCAGTGTCCCGGGCAAACTCCCGGAAACGTTCCTGCAGCATCTGAAACCACAAACCGTCGGTCAGCTCGGCAGGAGACGCGCAGGTGTCTCCAGTCCAGGAGAACTCAGGTGCAGACACCAGGACGACCTACCGTCACATGTTCATAGTCCTGACCCAGCTCGTGCGACCCGGCCACCACCTCCCGCTCGGCGATCCACTGCTCCAGATCGTCCACCTCCCTGTTGAGCTGGAAGAGGCGGAGCCTCTCATCCAGCTTGCCCCGCCTCTCCTCAGACAGGTCCTTCAGGCCGGCGTACAGTTTGTCCACCTGAGACTGCCGCATGCTGATCCGCTCGCTGACAGAAGACAGGGGAGTTGGGTTAAAGGGCAGCTGAGCAGGTTTTTCCACAATAAAAGCCTTGCTGAGAACTGTCCAGTTCCTGTCCAGTAAAACTCAGGACATACATCTGTTTTCAGATAGCCTGAATAACTGTCAGCTTTCTGAGGGCAAGCCTTTAGGTAGAACCTGTCTGTTCTTTAGGTTTCTAGTCAGGAGGGGGGCAGGACAACCTTTCCGGGTGTCCGTCGGCCACGAGTCCCCGGCTGGTCTTGGACAGCTGGTGGACGGTCTCTGCGTAGTCCTCCACAGCCTGCTCCATGATCTGATGCTTCTTCAGCATGGTGACGGCACTCTGCTCGTCCTGACCACAACACAGGACGGTTTTTATGTGACTCACATGAATTCAGGAACTTTACAGGCTGATTAGTTCCCCCCCACCCACCTTGGCTTTTTCCTCGGACATCATGTAGAGCTCCTGTTCACTCATCCAGGCCTCGGCCTCGGCGGCGTCAAAGTAGTACTGCTGAGCTTTGTGGGCCTCCTGCAGCCGGCCGTGCCGCTGCTCCACCTCCTCCATCAGCTGCTTCCACAGCTGCTGCAGGTCGGCCAGGCGCTGCCGGATCACGTCCGTGTTGGAGGACTTGTCCTGCAGGAGGCTCCGGCTGCGCTCCATGATGTCATTGATGCGGGGCTGATGGCCCTGGATCTCCTTCTGCAGCGTCTGAGGACACATCAACAGGAGAGGTCAGGGAGCAGCGAGGAAACTCCAGAACCTCTGTGGCTGTAAGAAGAAGTCGTCACCTGGTTCTTCTTGATGAGCAGCTGGACGGTCTGCAGGTTGTGTCCGTGGTCGGTGGAGGTGGCCACAGGCATCCTCTCCTGGGCCCAGAGCTGCAGGAACAATGTGGAACATTGCAGGAACAGTGTGAGAACGTGTGTGAAAAGAGTCTGCTGGAGGTCCGCTGGGACTGGTGGGGGTGGGGGACTCAGTTGTAAACCTCTATCGGGGGGTCGGCTTGTGTACGTACGATCTCATCCTCCACGTCGCGGTTGAACTGATGGACCTCTCTGGACGCCACCAGGAAGTCCCTGCGACGGCGCAGCGGCTCCAGCAGCTCCTGGAACTTCTTCTCCACCACCTGTCTCCGCCCGTCCACCTCATCTGTGTCCTTCACCTCCTGACCGAGGGCCCTCACCTGGCTCTGCAACTCCACCACCTCCCTCTGACGCACGTCCACCTGGTTCTCCAGCATCTGAGCAGGAGTCAGACATCAGCCCTGAGCCTCGTCCAGAGTGAGACAACATTCCCGGAGCTACCTCAGGCGGCTTTACCTGCTGTTTCTTCAGAAGGATGTTGACAGATGTCAGGTCTTTGCCGTAGTCGTCCGACTGGATCTGGCCCTCCAGGCTGCCCAGCCACTTGTCCAGGTCGGCGCAGCTCTGCGTAAACAACTCAGCCTTGTTGGCGTCAAACAGACCCTGAGCCTTGGTCTGCGTGGTGGACTCCAGCTTCTCCCACAAGGTGTGGAGCGACGCCAGCTTCTCCTTCACCACAGCCTCCGTCTCCGGCTTCTCTGACACCAGCAGCATCCCGTCCTGACGTCAGGAGGAACCAAGAGAAGTGTTAATGTAAAGATGAGAGCTGTCCCGTGACCATCTTCAGACACGCTTACACCTTTAGGAACACGATTTGCCTCATTGGCGATACGCAACAAGTCATTCTGACAACCGGGAAACCGACTGGACCTGGTGTAACTGCACACCAGTGTAACCAGGTACACCAAGAAGAGGGTGATTCTGCAGTCTATGATCATGTTCCTCAGGGAAGATACCTTCTAGTGGAACATTTCTTTACATGAGGAGGACTGTTGCTGGAAAATCATGAGCAAATTACCTAAAACTCTCCGGCAGGGGCATCAAACTTATTTTCATTTTGGGGCACATCAAGATCACGAATGTCCTCCAAGGGGACGGTGGCAGAAAGTCCTGATAAAACTACTATTAAACTGCTAAAATATTAAAGTTTTCTCTGCATTCAGAGTACTTCAACATCCTGTCACACTGGTGTAATTTGGTGCGATAAAAATAAAACCTGATTTGATTTAACAGGTAAAATAATATTTAACCACACAGCTGTCATCTTGAAGTTCCATTGCTGTGGCCCTCCAGACTCTAGAGGGCCACAGCAATAGTTATGGTGGGCTGGATTCGGCCTTGAGTTTGCTCTACAGAGTCTGTTGGAGACTCAGAGCAGCAGAACAGTTCCAGAGATCCAATGGGAATAAAACCAGGAGCAGCTGTCAGCAGGTCTGACTTTAAAAACACATCGTAACTCTGAGCATCAAGTTGGCTGAACTTCACACTGACATGAAGAACCTTCAGTACCTTCTGGATCTTGTCCAGCCACTCCTTGTTGGACTGCAGCTCGGCCATGAAGGCCTGGTGCTTCAGCCACTTGCTGTGCAGGTTCCTGGCCTCGTCGTAGGTCATGTCCTGGGCTGTCAGCATCTTCTCACTGATCCATAGAGACAGCTGCAAAGAGACCCAACAGAAGCTCATTCTCTGGGAGCTGGAACCTCTACGTCCGTCTCAGACGTTATGAGCCGGTTCTCTGGAACTGTTGGATTAAAATGTGCTTCGAAAGGGCTGACCTCCTGACAGTCCTGCAGGAACTTCTGGAGATCGCGGTTGTCCTTCAGTCTCATCAGCAGCTCCACCGCTGCCTCCCTGTTCCTCTTATGCCTGGAACAAGAAGAAACAGCAGGTAGCTCCACAGACAGGATCCATATGAACCACTATAGCTAAATGCCTTCAGAAAACACAGAAACTCTACAGTCTAGGACATGAAGGCATCCTCCTCTGCACACCTCACGATGCAGATCCTGAACATCCACTCCTCCAGCTGTTGATGTTACAGGAAGCCATGTGGGGTGTGTTAAACTAGACGTAGCGTTGAAGCTACCTGTCATCGATGGAGGCCACCCTCTCAAGGATACGCTCAGCGTTGATGTTCCCATCACTGGCCAGCCTCCTGCCTGCCTCCACCACACCGTTGATCTTCTCCTCGTTGGCATCCATTGTGGTCATGAAGTCCTCCTGCTTCTTGATGGCGGCCTCGGCGCCCTCCAGGGTTGTCGGCATCTCTGTGTGAGCCAGGACGTACTCCTGCAGGGAGGATAAGACCTGATTCAGAACACGAGGGTCGATCATCTAGAGAGCAGACGGGACATCTCAGAAGGTCAGGAGGTCTCTAAGGAACTGGTGACTGGTTTTTATAACTCAACCAGAACGTCTTGTTTCAGGAACCAGAAACTTTCACAGGTCCTGGTTCTGGGGTCTGGGCTTACTTGGTTATTGAGGAAAGCCTCGGCCTGCTTGGTGTCCCTCAGGAACAGCTGGTAAGCATGCGACTGGGACAGCAGATTCTGCCGGTTCTCCCACATTTTGAGCAGGTCGTTCCAGCCGGTGTCCAGCGCCTGCAGCCGCTGCCTCAGAAACATGTACTGGGCGTCCATCTGGCCCTGCGTCACCATCTCGCCCATGTCCCTCATCTTCTGGTAGTCCTCCTCGTAGTTGTGGATCTCATTTTTGATGCTTTCGTGTTGGGCCATCAGCTTTTCGGCCTCGGACAACGTGTTGGGCATGTCTTCAGAGGCGATGGCTGTCTGAGTGCGAGACAGCCAGGTCTGGAAGTCGTCAAGCTCGCGCAGGAACTGCTGCAGCTTCCTGGCTTCCCCCAAGGACTCCTCTCGTGTTTTCAGAGTATTCTTCATCTCGTCCCAGACGCCAGTGATCTCAGCCAGCCGGTCTGTGATGGCGCTAGCCTGGTCGGGGTGTTCCTCAGCCAGCCTCTGGGCTTCACCTCGCAGGTCGCCCAGCTTGTCTTCAATGGCCACCAAGTCTCGCTCCATGCCGGTCAGTTTCCTCTGCAGAGCCATGACCCCGGTGAGGTCATTGCCCAGTTCTTGGGTGGACTCAATTAGTTTGGTCTTTTCTTTGATCCAGGACTTGGTCTCATTGCAGTCGAGATGATAGTTCTGTACACCCAGAGCAGAGTTCAGGGACTCCTTCTTCTGGTCCACCAGGGCTCGGAACTGGCTCCACCTGCAGAGAGAGGGCAAGACAGTCAGGGTCTAAAGACGTGTCCAGACTCAGGTCTGCGTTCTGTGTTGTACCAGTCAGGTTCTTTCCATCTGTACCTGTTGTTCAGTTTATCCTGTTGAGTCTTGATGTCCGTCTCGTTCGGATGACCGCTGTGAATCAGCTGTCGGGCGATCTGGTTCACCACAGCAACACGAGACGCTTGGTTGTTCATCTCCGGCTCCAGACTCTCAAACCTGCAGAGAGATCAGAGATCCACATCAGGTGTGTACAGCCTGGCAGAGACCAGGACACACTCTGTCCCTCAGGTGTTACCTGTGCTGTATCACCTCCAGGTCCTCCAGTTTTTCAGGAATCTCCATGCTGTTTAACCACTGCTCCTTCTCATCGATCCAAACCTCGCAGGCATCGGCCTCACTCATCATTTTGTAGAGAGCCAGCGCATCCTGCAGTGCCTGCTTCCTCAACTTCGTCAGCTCTGACACTTCCTTGTAGCGCTCTTCGATACCAGCTAGGCGGCCCTGCACCTCCTCTGACTGCGTCTCCTCTTTGGGCAGCAGGGTAACCTGCTCATGCAGAGAGTCGATAACCGAACGGTAGCTGGCCACTTCCGCTGCTGCGTCCTTGTGCTTCCTGACCAGAGCCTGGGTGGAGAATTCATCATGGCCCGTCTCTCCACTGGAGACGATGCGCAGAGCATCAAGAGTCCAGGCATCCACATCGTCCGCATCGGCCTGGAACTGGTGCATGGCCAGAGCTTCCTCCAGCCTCCTCTTTCTTGTTGCTGCAAGCTGCTCCAGCGCCGCCCACTGAGCCTGCAGGTCTGAGATTCGCTCCTGGATCTTGGCAGCACCAAAGTGACCAGTATCCACCATGGCCTGGCCCTCAGCGATGGTGTGCTGCAGGTGTCCGGCCCGGCCGCTCATCTCGTCCTCCAGGGCCCGCTGCTGGCTCAGGAGTCGCACCGCCCCGGTCAGATCCTTACCTCGCTCCATGGAGGACAGGATCTGCTCCTTCTCCCGGATCCAGCCCTCTTCCTCCGCCATCTCCCAGAAGAACTTCCACAGTCGGCGAGACTCTTCCAGACGTGCGCGGCGCTCAGCAGCCAGCTGTGTCAGCTCCTGGTAACAGAACTCCAGGTGGGCCACCCGGTCCTGGATGATCTGAGGATCACAGGGCTTGTAGCCTGGAGAAGAGATGAAGTGTTTTCATCAGGTATCTAGTTTCAGTTTATGTGATGATCTCAATAATTTAATCAGTAAGAACGCTCTTCTCTACATTTTTCGGTTCTCAACAACTTCCCCAGACTTCAACCGATTTCAACAATTCATATATCAAAATGTTCAGTTTCTTCTGGGGAGTTCTGCTATGACTGTTGGTAAGATCACTTATTATGATTTTTGAAAAATTTTAAATTTTATGCAAATTTCAGCCACACTTAATTGCACTGAAAATCTTAAACGTTCAGCCAAAACTTTGTGCCGTTTGCCAGCTTACTACTTCTGCTGACCTCAACTTTTAAACAAGTCACAGACCAGTACGCTGCCTTCATAGGCTTCAGCTTACAGTGTTTCTAAGATGATTTGAGTTTCATGCTAACTTTGGCTGTTTTCAGTTTTCCGATGCCGGGATTCTTCCACTGGCAGAGTGCGCACTCCAGAAACTGAAACTCTACAGGGTTCTCACAAGCAAAATGCTCCTGTTCGTACAAAATTCACTCTACACAAATGATTTATGCATCAAAACGTAGCCACAGGCGTCTGCTTTGAGGAAATATCAGCGTCAATGCTGTAGGTTTTACAGTTTTCTTTAAAACGCTCCCTGAGCGCGGGAAAGTCACCCCTTCCTCCATTGGGCTCCATTTCAGATTTTCAGTGACTCTCGGTTAAAAGGGTCATCTTCAAATCGCTCCTTCTCCTAAATGGCAGCATGTAGAGACATGAGCCTCGACACATTTATAGTTACATGGGTCTTGGCCCCACAGTTCAAGCACTTATTGGATACTGGTTGCTGATTTTAAATGAGAGGAGTCTGTTCGAGATGATGCACCCCATGAAACTGACACTGACAGTTTCAGTATTCTCATGACGGTTTTCCAAAGATCTGCAATTTTTCTAGTTTAAGTAACTGTTCTCCTCCAGGTGGCGCTCACAGAGAAAAGTTAAGCAGACCATAAAGCAAGTGTGGAAGACGGTTTATAATCCAGGCTGCAGTTCGCCTGGAGGTGTGCTGCTCACCACTGTCAGTCGCTGAGTACTTGTTAGCGTTGTTGACGACGCCCTTCACTCTGTCGGCCTGGATGGCGATGTCGGCTTCCACCAACGCGTGTTTCTGCAGCAGGTCTTCCACGCCCAGCAGATGCTTCCCGTAGTCCTGAGACAGCAGCAGCATCTGGAAAACAAACTATGGTTATAGCTGGGATCCAGACCTAACCCAGGTCTGTGGCGGTGTTCCTCCACCTGCCTTCATCTCGTCCATCCAGTCCATGATGTAGAGCATCTCCTGGAAAACTCTCTGCAGACCCAGGTTCATCTCCAGTCTCTGTCTGCGGGCCTTCAGCAGCTCCAGCAGGTACTCCCAGAGCCGGATCACGTTGTCCTTCCTGGCTGCAATGCGTTTAATGTCGTGGTATCGCTCCACCTCCAGCTCCTTCGCCACGGCGACCACAGCCTGGACACGTTCCTCGTATGCTGCGATGTCTGTCTCGATGGCCTCGTGCTTCTTGGTGGCTGCCTCCACAGCCTGGAGGTCGAAGCCAAAGTTGTCCTGGAGACAGAAAGGAGGTCAGGTGAAGAAAGCAGGACAGGTGAGTTAAAGGTGAACCTCTGCAGACCTCCGCTCATCTCACCTGAGACACCAGCCTCTGGTTTTCACTGAGCCAGGTCTCCCTCATGGCCGCCTTGCGGTCGAAGCGTCTGGCCAGCTGTTCCAGTTTCTCCTGACGGATCAGCTCCGTCCGGAGGGCCAGCTCCCTCTCATGCTCCGCCTTCTCCAGGCGCTCCCAGGCCTGTTGGGAGGAGCAGAGGAAAAACTCAAGCTCTGTCCGATTTGGTGCAAATGTTTCAGAGAACGGCACAGGGACAGCCCTCACCTTGTTGATGTCTGAGATGAGTTTTCCCTCGCGGGGCATGTAGACCTTCTGGTTGTTGGCCCTCATCTTGCTCTGGATGGTGAAGAGGAGAACCTCCAGGTTCCCCTTCTCTGTGAACCTGAGAGGGTGACACAATCAGATGTCTAAACAGGTGGAGTTACTTGGTTCAGCTATAAAAAGCAGCTGAGGACATGAGGATGGAGGACAGATGGAGGGCGCCGCTCTCACTTGGGAGGTTTCTCCACGGTTCGGTACGTGTTGAAGGCCTGTAGCTGCTGCTGGACTCCCACCAGGGAGTTGGCGAACTTCCTGTTGTTGAGGATGATGATGGTCTGTTCAATCCACTCCAGCAGGTCCGAAGCCAGCGACTCGTACTTCTCGATCATCTTCTCAGTCTCGATGGCGTTATCCAACACCTGGACAACAAAGAACCAGCAGGACTCAAGAGACCTGACAGCAGGCCAGAACCTGATTCACAGAAAGCAGACTCGACAGGTGAAAGAGGAACCAGGAGGGTATACCAGAGACACCGGTACCGGTCCTCCAGTAAGTTCAGCAGCCTTTAGCTTGGTGAGTACCTGCTCATCTCTGATTGGTCAAGGGCTGTTCTTCACCTAACCCTAACCTGGTTTAAAGAACCTTCAGGTTTATGAAAAGACTCATTAAAGGGTTGGTTTATGGGTTTCCACGTGTTGTGGACAGTAGTGAGATTAACAGTTCTGACGAGATGCTGTCCAGCTGGAGTTTTTGTGCGTTCCCCCTAGAGCGTTACAAGGTACCTTTAAACTAGCAACATGTTAACCATGTAGACATTCCTGACGTTTCCTTCCAAAAACATCGGGAAACAGAAGAGTGGAGTAAATCCAAGCTGCCTGCTGGCTGACTCGTCTGCTGAAGGTTCCTACCTGGAGGGTAAACCGGAGCCGAAAACAGGCGAGCACCGCTGCCTCATTTTGGTTCAAACAACCCAGAACCTTTAGTTACTGACTGTGGAGTTCCCTGAAGAACATTAGATTAGATTCTTCCAGTACTGGATATTTTGATCAAAGCTTCTATTCAAAGTCTTTGGGATTTAAATAACAGACTGGATTCAGTTCCCAGAACTCATCTGGAACTTAAATCCTGGGTTCTTTTGCTTGTTTGTTTAAACATTTACAAAGATTTTAAAATCACAACTTCTTGCAAGAAATTGCTAAAGATCAAAAGTCGTGGGTTCTTTTGGGTTACAAGTTCTTTATTTATCTTTGAAAACCTGGAACCAGAATGGACTTACTGAATCAGGTCTTGATGGCCTTAGGATCGTGTCTCTGCTCTTTGCAGATGATGTGGTCCTATTGGCTTCATCAGCTCGTCATCTCCAGCTCTCACTGGAGCAGTTCGCAGCCGAGATGAAGATCAGTGCCTCTAAATCCGAGGCCGTGGTCTTGAGCCAGAAAAGGGTAGAGTGCCTTCTCTGGGTCGGGGGGGGGGAGGTCCTGCCTTAAGTGGAGGAGTTCAAGTATCTCGGGGTCTGGTTCATCAATAGACGGATCGATGCTGCGAGCGCTGGACCGGTCTGTCGTGGTGAAGAGAGAGCCGAGTCAAAAAGCGAAGCTCTCGCTTCACCGGTCGGTCTACGTTCCTACCCTCATCTATGGTCAGGAGCTTTGGGTCGTGACCGAAAGAACGAGATCACGGACACAAGCAGCCGACAGGAGTTTCCTCCGCAGGGTGTCTGGGCTCTCCCTTAGAGATGGGGCGAGCAGCTCGGTCACCCAGGAGGGACTCAGAGTAGAGTTGCTGCTTCTCCACGTCGAGAGGAGCCAGTTGAGGCGGCTCGGGCATCTGATTAGGATAGACGCCCCCCTGGTGAGGTGTTCCAGGCACGCCCCACCGGGAGGAGACCCAGAGGAAGACCCAGGACACCCTGGAGGGACGATGTTTCTCGGCTGGCCTGGGAACGCTTTGGGATCCCTCCAGAGGAGCTGCCCCAGGTGGCTGGGGGGGAAGTCTGGGTCTCCCTGCTGAGGCTGCGGCCCCCGAGACCCGAGGATGGATGAGCGGAAGAAAATGGATGGGTGGATGGATGGATCAGGTCTTATAAAAAGTTCTTTGGACTCTTTCCCTGAGTTCTTGAAAACAGTAATGCAGCCTAAAACCCAGAGCATTTAGACTCAATCAGGCTTTTGGTTCTTGGAGGAGGAATGTTGAAGGAGAAATTCTGGCTGGAAGTACTTGGAAAACATTGTGGGATTTGAAGCGCTGAGTACCGTTTATATTCACTTGATATAACATTAAACTACTGGGAGATGCGTCCTACCTTCCCGATCCGTTTGCCCTCCACCTTCAGGGCCTTCATCTTGGAGAAGTAGTGGTAGTAGGTGACCACGTAGGTGATGACAGACTTCTCATCAGGATGGTCCACGCTGATATCTGCAGGACAGACAGAGCAGTATCACAGCAGTGAGTCACACACTCACAATTTAAAAAAGTTAAACTGGTTCTGGTGCGATGGTCAAACTGGTCAATACCCTCTGGGTCCAGCAGCTTGGTGAGGCCCAGACTCTGCTCTGCCACGTTGAAAGCGCTCTGCAGGTTGTAGTGAGCGTTGGACTTCTTCAGCTTATCAAAGTCGATCAGATCAGGTCTGAAAACACCAAACACCTTCTTCAGAACACAACACACCTGTCCATCACAGCAACACACCTGTCCAGGTATCCAGGAGGAAAAGGCAGTTACCTGTGTTTGTGGATGAGTGCATTGAAGGCCATGCCGTCTCTCCAGCTGGTGGTGAAGTTGTGGATGTTGACGTTGGAATACCTGAAGAGGAGGAACACCTGAGTTAGCGCTGGTCTCGTTCATCAACAGGACCGTTACCTGGCGAAGACTCACCCGGCCGTCTTCATCTGGCACCACAGGAGCAGGGCGTCTTTGGCCGATCGCTTCTCTTTGTTGTCTTCAGTCTCAATGCTGATGTCCTGGATCTGAGGACCAGACACCAGAAGCATCATCTCCACCTGCTGATGGCTTTCCTCCAACTTGTGGCTCTCTGTCCCCACCTGCACTGGTAAGAAACCGCAAAAGATCTTACCTGGAAACGCAGGATGATGGTCCAGATGAGGCCCAGCGTGAGTCGATGGTTCCCGTCCACGATGTCGTGGGATCCCATGTTCTCCAGGTGAACCCGCTGCTCCTTCAGGAACTGCAGAGCTTTGTCCACGTTCTCCAGGCAGTGGATGCGCATCCGGCCTTTGGTGGGCTTTGGCTGCAGATGGAACAGGGGAATGTAGTCCCTCTGTTGTCCACTAGAGGCTGCTGTTACTAATAAAACCTGCAGCATCTCATGTGCATCTGGTTCAATCCAAACCTCCCCAGACCTGCGCTATCAGCAAGATTCACCTCAACTTCTGGGCTCTAAAGGACCAGGACAGGACCCCAAAACTAGAGGTCCTCAACTCTAAACCAAAGGGCCAAACTTAATCCTTAATCCTGAACAGATTCCTGACCCTGAACAGATTGCTGGTCTCTCAGTGAGGACACAGAGATCAGGAGGATCAGAGTAGGTATCTCACAGTCAGAAGGTTATGAGTTCATTTCCACTAAGAGAAGAACTTTGAGCTTTTGGGGAAACTAGAAAGGAACTATTTCAGTTCAGTTCTTCAGGTTTTGCTTGTGAATTCTTCGTTTGTGAATTGTTCAGATGATCGTTACCAGATGATTAACGTCGGGGCGTTTGGAAGGACCAGCAGGTCCGGTTCAGAACCTGCCTGTTCTCGCGGGATCATCGTTTTATTTCCTGTCCTGAACTCCTGCCAGATCTTCCTGGTTAAAGTTGTAAAGAGAAGATAAGTGGACTCAGGAGATGTCTGCTTGGTAACCATGGCAGCGACACACCAGGTCCGCTTTATGAAAGGCAGTAAATCATTTCCTAGGGTCCTAAATGCAGCTGAGGAAGTGGACAGGGGACTGGATCAGAGCCATCTTATCTGGACTTCTGGATCCAGAATCCACCCGCTCTGACCTCTCGCAGCAGGAAAGCAGGAAGTGGGACACACCTGGTAAAATTGAAGCCAAGCGACGTTTAAAACGGAGAGCCAGAGGACGTTAGGCTCCACCCACTTCCTCCAAGAGCAGCTCCACGGAAAGGACTGGACTCTGATGATCCAGAGGAGAACCAGGACCAACAAGCCCAAGTTCTGGTGCCAACAGACTACATTACCCAGCAGCCTCAGTGGCCTCCAGGAGCTTTTTAATCAGTGGAAAAGTTCTGCAACACGAACTGGACCGAAGCCCGGTTCCTGAACCTTAATGGAGCTCAGCCTACTTCTGTTAGGCTCTACCTGAGCATCTGATCCAGTCCCTGCCCCCCCAGTCTACCCAGTCCCCCCAGGCCTACCAGTCTCTCTCCTGACAGGACCTCCAGCAGCTTGATGAGCATCCGGCCGTCCCTCAGGTCCATGTAGAGGTCTGTGATCCTGCAGGAGACTCTGGACAGGTGGGAGTTCACCCACTTGGTGAAGGTCTTCTTCTGGACCGCTTCACGTTCATCTGAGCAGACAGAGGGAGACAAACCGGGTCAGAACATCTGCTTCAAACATATCCAACTCTGAGACGCTGCAGCAGAACCGAGTCCAGGGTTCTGGAAGTTTATTCTGGAGGGACAACAGGAAGGAAGCGCAAGCTGACCGGGTTTGGGTTTGCTGGTTCAGATGTGAGGGATTTCATCCTGATCCATTGAAGGGGTTCTGGTCGGACCAGTCTGTGGAGCCGCCTTCATTAAGCTTTAGGTTCTGAGACTACAGATCCGTTTAACCTGAACGAGGAACGGGGTTCCGGAGGGGATGGAATGAAAACCATCTGACAGACGGAACCAGAACCTGCAGTTAAACTGAAGGGATGAACCCAGCTGCTAAGATTAGAACAATCAGAACCGGGTCCTGTTTAATCCCGATTAACTCCGCGCTCCACGCCCGAACCGGACCGGTCGGAGGACCCACGCCAGAACCGGACTGACACCAACGGTTCTGCAGTGAAATCCGCTGATGTCAAGGCCGAACAGACACAAAAAGCCGCTCCAGAACCCCTGACCCCTGTGAAAGCAGCCCCTTCAGTGCTCCCCCCCCCCCGGACTGGGAACCTGGAGGCAGGAAGCAGCTGCTCCTCCTGACCCAACCTGGTGCCCCCCCCTCACCTTGCAGCTGCTTGAAGCGGCCCTCCAGCAGGCTGCTGCTGGCCTGCTGCGCTGCGTCCGCCTCCATCCCGCTCCGCCGTCCGCAAGCGCTCCCTTAAACAACACCTCGGCGTTCCGGAGCAATCCTGGACGGATCCCGGACCATTCCAGGCTCGCTGCACTTCAGTCCAAAGACACCTGCAGGGAAGATGTGCGTGAACTGGAGCCGCCTCCAGCGGGGTCCACCAGCACGCCAGAGGAGCAAACGGACCAGAAGGAAACCGTCCGCTTCGCGTCCCAGACTTCTCTTCAAGAAAATCCTGCGCAGCTTCCTTCACAGCGAGGCGAGCGAGAGCGAGCTGCCTGCAGGAGGCTGAACTTTGGACCAACTTCATGCACAAGAACCTCAAGTTAAACTTTAACTCAGCAGCCCCAGCCTGAAGGGCTGGAAGCGAGGCTGGACGGGAAACCTGGGAAAGTTCCCGGGAATTCCCGCTGCAGGCGCAAAGACTTGATCCTGAAAACGGAGAGACGTCCTCGAGTCGGCAGGAGAGGACCGAGTCCAGAGGTCGCCGTGACGTCCGCGGTGCGGCCCTGCCCTCGCAGCGAGGCAGCAGCAGCTCCACGCCCCTCATTCCGCTGCTGCAGCTCAAACCCAGCGATCTGATTGGGTAGGTGACCCCCCCCCCCCAGAACGGAGACGCTGCAAAAAGTGAAGCTTGGAAGCTGGAACTGACTCTGGTCCAGGGAATCGGATCCTCCTCCTCCTGCTCCTCCATCCGACCGATTCCAGCACAGACTCACGGAGAACACCAGAACCAGAACCGGGTCGAATAGGCTTGTCACGACAAATCGTCCCAGAAATCATTGCGATAAATATTAGAGACCCTTTTCAGCTAATAATAATAACAGCATATCAACGTGAGTACGCCTCTCACTGAGCAGTGAACCTTAACTTCTGAGGAACATTTAACGCTGGAACTGGGAGACATTTGAAACATCCAAAATAAACAAAACAACTGAAACAACAATAATTAAAACAGATTATGAAATGTCTGGAACCAAAATTGTGTTTCAAAAAATATTAATCATTCAGTTTAGACAGGGAAAACAGGCAAAAGAACCAGGCTGGACTTTTGGAAAAAAAAAAAGAATAAAATAAGAAACCCACTTCCTACTGGGTGTCAAATGTTTGCAGCATTTTTCAAAATGGCGGCTTTTCAGCGATATTAAACGGGAGCATCTCTTCAAAGATTGCTGTCCAAATGGAAATTATCGAGCTTATTTTAATTTATCGTGCGATTCATTGATTCATTGCTCAAGGTGACAGACTGAGGTCCGAAGTCTGAGGGAGTCGCAGCTGCTTCAGGTGTTCATTATCCAGAGGTGAAGAGCTCTGGATGTGGGCATGGAGAACATTGCAGAAGCCAGAGGCTTCCGTGAGGAGCAGAGAGCGTTCCAGAGCTCAGGCTCCAGGATGGGATGGAAGTCGGATGGAGATCAGAGACAAACAGACGATGGAGGCCAAGCAGGGAGAGGAACCCGAGGGAACGATGTGTTGTCCTGGGCTGGTCCAGAACCCTGGCAGGTCTCAGAGGAGGGACTGGAACCAGGCTCAGAAGACATCCAGACTTCAGTATCACCTGGCAGCTGGTCAGGATGGGTGGGGGCTTCCTGGATGGAGATCTGCCTATCAGCAGAGATGATTAGATGGACTGGGATCAGAAATGATCTGAGAAGTGATTCGAGTACACGGCCTTGAGGAACTCCCTCATTGAACAGAACTGTAGGAGAACCAGAGCATTTCCTGTCAGACAGCAGAGAACAGAACCGAGGACCAGCCCACACGGGTCTGGGTTCATGGAGGTGGGTGGAGACTCACCTTCCTGTGATATTTAGGAAGTTGTTCTCAGGCTTCCGACGCAATCAGAAGAAGTTTCATTTGAGACTCTGGTTTCCCTGCTGGTTCAGACGGATTTGGACCCTAATTTCACCTGTTAGGGTTTTATTCCCACTGGGGGGCGGTTGGGGTTAGGGAAGCTCAGAAACAATTGAACAGTTTGGGTCCAGCATTCCCAGTCCATCCCACCTGGCTGCTGCTGGGACAGTTGGACCTGTCATCAGGCTCCTGTTCCCTTTGTCAAAACACACACACACACACACACACACACACACACACACCATCTGCTCCTATGGTTATTATCCAGGCGAGACCGGCAGCTGTCCCCGTCCATCTCATCCAGCAGAGCATGATTGAGGAGAACCAGGTGAAGATATGATCTAAAGCTCTCCACACCAAGGCAGTGCAGGACCAGCTGGTGGCAAACAGCAGCCTGAAGATCTGCCTCCTTGCTTTTGTGCAGAAGTTTCAGGCCGCTGTTCCTCTTTCATTAAGGCAGAAGGATGTAAACCAACTCTCTTACATAATGAGACACATTTCATTTTGGACTTTATTTAACTGTTCGACACACAGCCTGCAGGGGGCGCTGCTTAGCTCAATCTGATTCAGACTGAAGTCCCTGACAGCCGAGTCATCGACAGACGGTTTACTGGTTATTTAAAGCTGGAAATACATATATAAGCCCTCATTGTTTTCCCTGTTGGAGCGACCTCTGACCCCGGAGCTGAGGTCCATCCAGAACCAGGACTACCGTGGACCATCCTGGCGTCGGGTCCGTCTGAGCTGACAACACCAGGAGGCCCGAGCTGCTGCCGAGTCCAGCGTGAATTATTCATTTCGCCTGAAGCTCAGAGCGGCGTCTGCACGTCACTTCCTCTTTCGATAAGAAACGAGCTTTCAAGGGTCAAAGTTCACTGGGATTAAACATCTACCCGTCAAAAAACTTCCGATTTGACTGAAACTGCATGAATCTGCTGTCTGTGAACCCAGCCAGAACCAGTCCAACCAGCAGGTGGGTCATGTGGGTTCCCAGTTTGTCCTCTGGAAACAAGCACAGATATTTACACTAAACACACCACAGGGCTGTTTTTTACAGTGGAGAGGGTGTTTCCTCTGTGTGTGTGTGTGGGCCAATGACGAGAGAGCCTTACTATGATGTCATCCGTTTCCCCTCATTGTTCCTTCACATTCCAGACCCAAGGACAGGAAGTAGGAAACAAACATCCTGCAGCGCTCAGGTTGGGACCCCCGGCATCCTGGACCAGGAGCTGGAAATGGACCAGGACCTAGACTAGGACCAGGACCAGGACCTAAACCTGGACCAGGACCAGGACTTTGACCTGGACCAGGAGCTGGAAATGGACCAGGACCTAGACTAGGACCAGGACCTAGACTAGGACCAGGACCTGGACCTAAACCTGGAACTAGACCTGGACCTGCCGCCGGACCTGGAGTCTACAGGGGGCGCTGCTGAGCCCGTGGCGGCAGACCGGCTCCTACCTGCAAGCGCCTTGATGCGGGATCGCTCGAAGAGTCGGGCCGAGCTGTTCTCGTTGTCCCAGTCGTCGTCCCAGCGGTTGTTGACCGTGTCGCTGCTGCTGTACTGCCCGTGCAGCTCCATTGGGTCGTACTCGGCGGCCACCGTCGTCATCATGATTGGTCAGCTGACACGTGCCTCCACGTCAGTCGGAACACATCCACACGGGTGGCTTCAGGGCCACCGACACCTGCGGAGCAGATTAACAGGTCAGAAACCAGGAAAGGAAACTCCTGGACTGGTTCTCCAGGGTTCAGGGGGCCGGGCGTTCAGGGGTCTCGACGTTCAGGGGGCCGGGCGTTCAGGGGGCCGGGCGTTCAGGGGGCCGGGCGTTCAGGGGTCTCGACGTTCAGGGTGCCGGGCGTTCAGGGCGCCGGGCGTTCAGGGGTCTCGACGTTCAGGGGGCCGGGCGTTCAGGGGGCCGGGCGTTCAGGGCGCCGGGCGTTCAGGGGTCTCGACGTTCAGGGGGCCGGGCGTTCAGGGGGCCGGGCGTTCAGGGCGCCGGGCGTTCAGGGGGCCGGGCGTTCAGGGGGCCGGGCGTTCAGGGGTCTCGACGTTCAGGGGGCCGGGTGTTCAGGGGGCCGGGCGTTCAGGGGTCTCGACGTTCAGGGGGCCGGGCGTTCAGGGGGCCGGGCGTTCAGGGCGCCGGGCGTTCAGGGGGCCGGGCGTTCAGGGGTCTCGACGTTCAGGGGGCCGGGCGTTCAGGGCGCCGGGCGTTCAGGGGTCTCGACGTTCAGGGGGCTAAAAAAAGAACCTAAACCTAAACAAGCAGCAATGGCCCCCAGAGTGGTCTGCTGTGTTTTAATGTTTGTTGTGTCCCTGGAGGGAGCTTGTGGCCCCCTTGGGCTCCACCTGCTGGACAACAGCGGCACAACCTCCACAGGCACCTGAACCATTAACTCCCATTAATCCCAGGACATTCCCATTTCATCTGAAGGAAACGTTTGGTTCATCTCCTGTTTACGGAACGCCCGATCCGGATCTCTGTCCCTGGTTCGGATCATGACGGGGGAACAGATCCAGAACCGCGCAGAGGAGGAAATCTGAGCAACAGCAATATGAGGAAAAACAGGAACAAAGAAAGGAACTGTTCTGCATCAGTGAGCTGAATCCTGCAGTTCCCTTGGTTCAGTCGGTGGTTCGGATGATGAACTGGACTCAGACGGTTCTGTTCAGATTCATCCGAGCAACATGCTCCACATGAAAGCTGAGAGCAGGAGGCAGCTGCGGCCTCCGTTTGGTCCCTGAAGGGACCACACGCTGCCACCAGGGGGTGCTGTAACCCGGCCCACCACAGACTGCTGAGGGCCCGGAGCTTCAGAGGGACGGGTTGAATTTATCGGCCCGGTTCTTCATCGTTTCAACCCAGAAACAACTTCTGACAGGCAAAAACTCAAGTCTTTCTGTTTTCAGACGCTCCCTGAACTCATCTTCTGTGTTTTAAACTCACATTACTGTAAAGGTTTCAGAAACTAAAACTGATCTGAGTCCAGATCATCGATCATGGAGTAAAACCAGCCAATCAGGGATGAGCTTGACTCCACCCGTCATATTAATGAGGCTCCGCCCCCTCAGGTGACCCGATGCAGTCAACAGAGCTACGCTTTTCAGACGTCACTCCCCTCAAACAGCTTTATTCTGGCACCAGCTGCAGCAGAGGACTGTGGGAAATGTATTTTTTTCCCCTCACCAGTGCTCTTGTTCAAGCTGCACTGTGATTGGCTGAGCACTAATGAAGGCAGGAAGCAGCAGCAGGGCCCAGGGGAGAACATCTTCATGTCCACGGACTTTCCTGGGAGAGAGAGCCTCGCTGCAGGCTGCTCATTACTGCTGGCCAAGAAATCAATCCTCATAAATGATTAATATCAAAAACCATGATAAACATCAAGGTTTAATTCACCACAGGGTTCATGTGGCCGAACGTTGGGTCAGCATCATCTCAACAGGATGGAGAACAGACTGGGAGCAGTGGTGGGAACATATTTATACACGAACGATGTCAGATTTATACATCAACACGTTGCTGGGAGGAAAAATTCATTAATAGTCTGAATCACAGGTTAGTTTATGACAGAAGCTGGACTTTCATTTATGGAAATATCCAGATCACTTCTTAGTGCATATCGGCTCCACCTCTTAAATAAGTTAATATTTAATGCACGTCTTTGCAGTATTAATGTGCAGTAATGTTGAGGTCATGCTGTTGGGCCATTATCAGGGGGCCGCTCCACGGATGCAGCAGGTAAAATCTGCCCGGTCAGATAAATCAGAGCAGGGTGTTCAGGACCTGCTGGAACCACAGAAGGCCCAGTTCAATCCAGTTCATGTGTTTATTATTTTAGCATCATATTGATGCTAAAATAATAGCAGAGGATGTTCATCATCTGAACATCCTCTGCTATTATTTTAGCGAGCTTCAGCTTTGAACGGGACGTCTGCAAGGTCCGCTTTTTTAGCCTTGAATCCGTTTTGTTGTGTACTTGGAGTCTCTAGGAGAGCAGAAAAGTTGCATTTAGGCTCTCTCGGTGCTCCGTAGATCTCCTTACATTCTGTTTGGGTCGTAGTTTTCAATCCCTTTGGTTTTCTTTCTTCCTGCTTTGAACCATTACGTCAGAATTTGCTGCAAAGCTGCTGAACAAGGTCAGGGACTTCTGGATAAACAGTTTTGTGAAACGGCCATTTTCATTACTGGCAGCGATTTTGTAGTCCGAGTTCAACGATGGCGAAGCTACGAGTCAAAATGTCCGTCGTTGGGTTTATTAACCCACACGGTTCATCCCACCGTCCCCCAGAACCAGAACCTCTGCCGAGTCCCTGGCTGAACCGCATTTTTCTTGGAAATGTTTCCACGTCAGTGGGGAAAGTCCTCTTTGCCCGAAGCACTTCCAGGACCAGAGCTTCAGCAACCTGCGCCAGTGTCCAGACTGGTCTGACTGGTGGAGCGGTTCCTTCTGTCTGTGGGAACGACGACACAGCAGAAGCTGCTCAGAACCTTAAATGACAACAAACCTGATTTTACTCATGAAGCTACTGCCTGTTGGTGCCCCGGTCAGAACCAGACCCAGAACCAGAACCAGGACCAGGACCAGACCCAGGACCAGGACCAGACCCAGGATCAGACCCAGGACCAGACCCAGGACCAGAACCAGGACCAGGACCAGACCCAGGACCAGGACCAGACCCAGGACCAGGACCAGGATCAGAACCAGGACCAGACCCAGAACCAGACCCAGGACCAGGACCAGACCCAGGATCAGACCCAGGATCAGACCCAGAACCAGGACCAGGACCAGACCCAGGATCAGACCCAGGATCAGACCCAGGACCAGGACCAGGACCAGACCCAGGATCAGACCCAGGATCAGACCCAGGACCAGACCCAGGACCAGGACCAGAACCAGGACCAGGACCAGAACCAGGACCAGAACCAGGACCAGAACCAGGACCAGGACCAGGACCAGGACCAGACCCAGGACCAGGACCAGACCCAGGACCAGGACCAGGACCAGACCCAGGACCAGGATCAGACCCAGAACCAGGACCAGACCCAGAACCAGGACCAGACCCAGGACCAGGACCAGACCCAGAACCAGGACCAGAACCAGGACCAGGACCAGGACCAGACCCAGGATCAGACCCAGGACCAGACCCAGGACCAGAACCAGGACCAGGACCAGGACCAGACCCAGGATCAGACCCAGGATCAGACCCAGGACCAGGACCAGGACCAGACCCAGGACCAGGACCAGACCCAGGACCAGGATCAGACCCAGAACCAGGACCAGACCCAGAACCAGGACCAGACCCAGGACCAGGACCAGACCCAGAACCAGGACCAGAACCAGGACCAGGACCAGGACCAGACCCAGGATCAGACCCAGGACCAGACCCAGGACCAGAACCAGGACCAGGACCAGGACCAGACCCAGGATCAGACCCAGGATCAGACCCAGGACCAGGACCAGGACCAGACCCAGGATCAGACCCAGGACCAGACCCAGGACCAGGACCAGACCCAGGACCAGGACCAGACCCAGAACCAGGACCAGGACCAGACCCAGAACCAGGACCAGACCCAGGACCAGGACCAGAACCAGACCCAGGACCAGACCCAGGACCAGGACCAGACCCAGGACCAGGACCAGGATCAGAACCAGGACCAGACCCAGGACCAGGACCAGACCCAGAACCAGAACCAGGACCAGGACCAGACCCAGGACCAGACCCAGGACCAGGACCAGGACCAGACCCAGAACCAGGACCAGACCCAGGACCAGGACCAGACCCAGGATCAGACCCAGGATCAGAACCAGGACCAGGACCAGACCCAGGATCAGACCCAGGACCAGGATCAGACCCAGGACCAGACCCAGGACCAGACCCAGGACCAGGACCAGACCCAGGACCAGGACCAGGACCAGGACCAGACCCAGGACCAGACCCAGGACCAGGACCAGGACCAGACCCAGGATCAGACCCAGGATCAGAACCAGGACCAGGACCAGACCCAGGACCAGAACCAGGACCAGGACCAGACCCAGGATCAGACCCAGGATCAGACCCAGGACCAGGACCAGGACCAGACCCAGGACCAGGACCAGACCCAGGACCAGGACCAGGACCAGACCCAGGACCAGGACCAGGACCAGACCCAGGATCAGACCCAGGATCAGACCCAGGACCAGGACCAGGACCAGACCCAGGACCAGGACCAGACCCAGGACCAGGACCAGGACCAGACCCAGGACCAGGACCAGACCCAGGACCAGGATCAGGACCAGGACCAGACCCAGGACCAGGACCAGGACCAGGACCAGACCCAGGATCAGAACCAGGACCAGGACCAGGACCAGACCCAGGATCAGACCCAGGACCAGACCCAGGACCAGGACCAGACCCAGGACCAGGACCAGGACCAGGACCAGACCCAGGACCAGACCCAGGACCAGGACCAGGACCAGACCCAGGATCAGACCCAGGATCAGAACCAGGACCAGGACCAGACCCAGGACCAGGACCAGGACCAGGACCAGACCCAGGATCAGAACCAGGACCAGACCCAGGATCAGGACCAGGACCAGGACCAGACCCAGGACCAGGACCAGACCCAGGACCAGGACCAGGACCAGAACCAGGACCAGACCCAGGACCAGGACCAGGACCAGACCCAGGATCAGGACCAGGACCAGGACCAGACCCAGAACCAGAACCAGGACCAGGACCAGACCCAGGATCAGACCCAGGATCAGACCCAGGACCAGGACCAGACCCAGGACCAGGACCAGGACCAGGACCAGACCCAGGACCAGGATCAGACCCAGGACCAGGACCAGGACCAGGACCAGACCCAGGATCAGACCCAGGACCAGGACCAGGACCAGACCCAGGATCAGACCCAGGATCAGAACCAGGACCAGGACCAGACCCAGGACCAGGACCAGACCCAGGATCAGGACCAGGACCAGGACCAGGACCAGACCCAGGATCAGACCCAGGACCAGACCCAGGACCAGGACCAGGACCAGACCCAGGACCAGACCCAGGACCAGGACCAGGACCAGACCCAGGATCAGACCCAGGATCAGAACCAGGACCAGGACCAGACCCAGGACCAGGACCAGGACCAGGATCAGACCCAGGATCAGAACCAGGACCAGGACCAGGACCAGACCCAGGACCAGGACCAGACCCAGGACCAGGACCAGGACCAGGATCAGACCCAGGACCAGGACCAGACCCAGGACCAGGACCAGGACCAGGATCAGACCCAGGACCAGGACCAGACCCAGGACCAGGACCAGGACCAGACCCAGGACCAGGACCAGGACCAGGACCAGACCCAGGACCAGGACCAGACCCAGGACCAGGACCAGGACCAGGACCAGACCCAGGATCAGAACCAGGACCAGGACCAGACCCAGGACCAGGACCAGACCCAGGACCAGACCCAGGACCAGGACCAGGACCAGACCCAGGACCAGACCCAGGACCAGGACCAGACCCAGGATCAGACCCAGGATCAGACCCAGGATCAGACCCAGGACCAGGACCAGGACCAGACCCAGGACCAGGACCAGACCCAGGATCAGACCCAGGATCAGACCCAGGACCAGACCCAGGACCAGGACCAGACCCAGGACCAGGACCAGGACCAGGACCAGACCCAGGACCAGACCCAGGACCAGGACCAGGACCAGACCCAGGATCAGACCCAGGATCAGAACCAGGACCAGGACCAGACCCAGGACCAGGACCAGGACCAGGACCAGACCCAGGATCAGAACCAGGACCAGGACCAGGACCAGACCCAGGACCAGGACCAGACCCAGGACCAGGACCAGGACCAGGATCAGACCCAGGACCAGGACCAGACCCAGGACCAGGACCAGGACCAGGATCAGACCCAGGACCAGGACCAGACCCAGGACCAGGACCAGACCCAGGACCAGACCCAGGACCAGGACCAGGACCAGGACCAGGATCAGAACCAGGACCAGGACCAGACCCAGGACCAGGACCAGACCCAGGACCAGACCCAGGACCAGGACCAGGACCAGACCCAGGACCAGACCCAGGACCAGGACCAGACCCAGGATCAGACCCAGGATCAGACCCAGGACCAGACCCAGGACCAGGACCAGACCCAGGACCAGGACCAGGACCAAGACCAGGACCAGACCCAGGATCAGAACCAGGACCAGGACCAGACCCAGGACCAGGACCAGACCCAGGACCAGACCCAGGACCAGGACCAGGACCAGACCCAGGACCAGACCCAGGACCAGGACCAGACCCAGGACCAGGACCAGGACCAGGACCAGACCCAGGACCAGGACCAGACCCAGGACCAGGACCAGGACCAGACCCAGGATCAGAACCAGGACCAGGACCAGACCCAGGACCAGGACCAGACCCAGGACCAGACCCAGGACCAGGACCAGGACCAGACCCAGGACCAGACCCAGGACCAGACCCAGGACCAGGACCAGACCCAGGATCAGACCCAGGATCAGACCCAGGACCAGGACCAGACCCAGGACCAGACCCAGGACCAGGACCAGGACCAGGATCAGACCCAGGATCAGACCCAGGACCAGGATCAGACCCAGGACCAGGACCAGACCCAGGACCAGGACCAGGACCAGACCCAGGACCAGGACCAGGATCAGACCCAGGACCAGGATCAGACCCAGGACCAGGACCAGACCCAGGACCAGGACCAGGACCAGGACCAGACCCAGGATCAGACCCAGGATCAGACCCAGGACCAGGACCAGGACCAGACCCAGGATCAGACCCAGGATCAGACCCAGGACCAGGACCAGGACCAGACCCAGGATCAGACCCAGGACCAGGACCAGACCCAGGACCAGGACCAGACCCAGGACCAGGACCAGGACCAGACCCAGGACCAGGACCAGGACCAGACCCAGGACCAGGACCAGACCCAGGACCAGGACCAGGACCAGGATCAGACCCAGAACCAGGACCAGACCCAGGACCAGAACCAGGACCAGACCCAGGACCAGACCCAGGACCAGAACCAGGACCAGGACCAGACCCAGGACCAGGACCAGACCCAGGACCAGAACCAGGACCAGACCCAGGACCAGGACCAGGACCAGACCCAGGATCAGACCCAGGATCAGACCCAGAACCAGGACCAGACCCAGGACCAGACCCAGGACCAGGACCAGGATCAGACCCAGAACCAGGACCAGACCCAGGACCAGAACCAGACCCAGGACCAGGACCAGACCCAGGACCAGGACCAGACCCAGGACCAGAACCAGGACCAGGACCAGACCCAGGACCAGGACCAGAACCAGGACCAGGACCAGACCCAGGACCAGGACCAGGATCAGACCCAGGATCAGACCCAGGACCAGGACCAGACCCAGGATCAGACCCAGAACCAGGACCAGAACCAGGACCAGACCCAGGACCAGACCCAGGACCAGGACCAGGACCAGACCCAGGACCAGGACCAGGACCAGGACCAGACCCAGGACCAGGATCAGACCCAGGACCAGGACCAGACCCAGGACCAGGACCAGACCCAGGATCAGACCCAGGACCAGGATCAGACCCAGAACCAGGACCAGGATCAGACCCAGAACCAGGACCAGACCCAGGACCAGAACCAGGACCAGACCCAGGACCAGGACCAGGACCAGACCCAGGACCAGGACCAGACCCAGGACCAGAACCAGGACCAGGACCAGACCCAGGACCAGGACCAGACCCAGGACCAGGACCAGGATCAGACCCAGGATCAGACCCAGGACCAGGACCAGACCCAGGATCAGACCCAGAACCAGGACCAGAACCAGGACCAGACCCAGGACCAGACCCAGGACCAGACCCAGGACCAGGACCAGACCCAGGACCAGAACCAGGACCAGACCCAGGACCAGGATCAGACCCAGGATCAGACCCAGAACCAGGACCAGGACCAGGACCAGACCCATGACCAGGATCAGACCCAGGACCAGACCCAGGACCAGGACCAGACCCAGAACCAGGACCAGACCCAGGACCAGGACCAGACCCAGGACCAGGACCAGGACCAGAACCAGGACCAGGACCAGACCCAGGACCAGGACCAGGATCAGACCCAGGATCAGACCCAGGACCAGGACCAGACCCAGGATCAGACCCAGGACCAGACCCAGGACCAGGACCAGACCCAGGACCAGGACCAGGATCAGAACCAGGACCAGACCCAGGACCAGGACCAGGACCAGACCCAGGATCAGACCCAGGATCAGAACCAGAACCAAACATGGAGAAGCAGCGTTCAGCTTCTACGCTCCTCTAATCTGGAACAAACTTCCAGAAAACTGAGAAACAGCAGGAACCCTGATGTCCCTGCTGCTCAGAGCTGCTAATTAGTACCTGGACCCTCATGTGCGACGTGTTTCCTTGATGGCGCTTCGTGCTGTCCCCTAACTGGTGACTGGCCCCCAGCTGGTGACTGGCCCCCAGCTGGTGACTGGCCGGTGCTTTCACGGCGCGAAGCTCTCTGAACGGCCTTGTTGCTGAAACGTTCTAATGAACTGAAGCTGCTGCATCCCAGGTGCACTAGCGAGCACTACCACAGATCCTTCCTCCCAGCAGCTGATGGACTCTACAACCATCACTGCTCCCAACAGACCCCATAAGTATTCACATCCCTGCTGCTGTTTACGCGATCACCTATTGTGTTGCTCATGCCACTCCTGCTGTTCTTGAACATCTGCTTGTCTGCACTGATCTACCAACTCGAAACATGATGTCCATTTAGAAGTCGTCCCTTCACTTCCTCATCGTTAGTAACATACTTCCAGTTCTGATAGCTGTACCGCATATTATTATGAACCTTTTTTAGTTATATTTTAATACTTTTTGTGTGAACCTGTAAAGCTGCTGCTGCATTTCTCCGCTGCGGGGCAGTAAAGGCTGTTTCCACTCTACTGGGCCGCTGGTTCTGAACCATTTTTCCAGGTAAGATCCAGACCGAGAGCAGGACGGCTCCATGACGGTCCAGCCGGCTCCGACAGCCTCTAGCAGCTGTGGGGCCGTCAACACTTGTCCCCCTGGAGACCCCGCCCCCCAGCTTTAGCAGCAGGAGGGAATAGCAGCCAACGTTCCTGAGCCTGCCAGTCACAGCTGAGGGCACACTGGACCGTCGACCCGGTTCCGAGCTCTGATAGAAACCCAGACTGAAGGTGTGAGCAGAACCAGCGCTGACCCAGTCCTCACTGAGCCACCAGAACCTGCTCCAGCAGTGCTTTCCTGCCTGACTCCACCCATCCCTCAGAACCAGAACCAGCGCTCCTTGCCCGGACTGGGACTTGGTGACTGAGGAGCTCTGGTCCGCTCAGTGGATCCAGCATTTCAGTCAGGTTGAGCTTTGGACTTTGACTGGGCCGCTCTAGATCTGCAGCTGTATTTGGACCCTGGTTCTGTTGGTGACCCGGTTCCGACCCGGCTTCCTGCTGGACACATGGACTCCCGTGTGTCTCTAGAGGACCGGCTCTAGTCTCAGTCCAGAGGACGCCGTCCTTCCTCCTGATGCAGCTCTGCTAACCTCAGCCTTGGCGGCCATCTTGTTTCTAGAGCGAAGAGGCTCTCTGTGTCCTGACCTTTGACCTGCGAACTGAGGCCCTGGAGTCGGAGACGTTTTCCTCTCTCTCTCTGCAGGATGATGGACGTCAGATGGTTCGGAGAGGACCTTTGACCAGTTGCTCCTCTAAGGTCGCCGCTTTAAAACCAGGATCAAACCAGCATAAAACCAGTTTAAAGCAGCCCAGCAGTGGTCCACAGATGGGGCTGGCGGGTTCTGATGACCCAGTTTGATCTGAGGTTCTGTTCAGGAACAGAAAGGCTGCAGCGGATGAGCTCCAGCAGGGTGGAGTTACTGGGTTTCCTGGACAGCAGCTGCTGAGGGTGACCCTAACCCGAACCCGGCCAGACGCTGGTTCTGGAATACAACAGCGGGTCGGCCCGAACGCCTCCTGTCAGACTGCTGCCCTAGAAGGTACCCCTGACCCTAATTCTTGAGAGGACTCCATGTTTTCACAAATGTAACTATAATGGTCCCGAAGGTTCGGGGGCCATGTCCCTCTGGACCCATCCAGAACCAGCGCGCATGAAGTGGACCTGCTGTCAGAACCAGCAGCAGCAGCCACCAGGGGGGGCTCCAGCTTTTACGGCAAGTTTCCCAATAAAACCGAGTCAGTAAATATTCCCGCTGCTGTTCATTCGGTTCCGACCGTTTCAGCAGTGAAACGGAACCATCCCGACTGGTTCCGTGGCAACCGGACCTCTCGCCTCATGTCCTACCAGCAGCCCCGACTGCTGGACGGAGATCCGGTTTAATCCCTGATGAAGCACGTTTGGTCCAAACCGGACCAACTGGTCCAAACCGGATCAACCGGTCCAAACCGGACCAAATGGATCAGTACCAAAGTAAATGGGAACAGATTGGAAAAACAGTTTAAATAAACCGCATCTGAACAAATATACATGCTTGATCTCCAAACCGCTTAACTGCGATCAGAACCAAATGTTCGGTTGACGCCGCTGCGCCGAGGCTCCGCCCACTCTCACCCAAATATGGTCACTTCTGGTTCCGAAGCGCCAACAGGAAGTTCCTCGGAACTCCACGGGCCTTGTCTCCCCAGTGATCATGGAGGTTCCTCAGCATCAGGGGAAGCTTTTGTGGAGCAGCAGGACTTTTTAAGTGTTCCCGTCTTCCTCAGAGAACCAGAACAACAGGGAAGGTTCGGGTCAGAACCCGGCAACATGAGGAGGACCAGAGGACTCTCTGACTGGAAGCTGGGCCGAACCCAAACTTCCTGCAACCTTCCCGGAACGTTCCCAGAACAAGAGACCGAGGAGGTTCTGTCTGCTGAAGACCCAACGGAACCGGCCGGATAGCCCGTCCAGCTTCCACTGTAGAACTAAAAACCCAAACAGCTATCAGAAGTAGGGGAAGGTTCGGCCGGAACACGGAGGAACCAAAGGAACCGAACTGGAAGTTCTGGCTGGTGGATCAGAGAACCTGGGCCTGGAGACGGAACCGGTAGGATGGGAAGGTGGAGTTCTGTCGGCTCAAGTTCCCGGAACCACATTTAGCAGTCTGGATCTTCCAGAACCAGAGAACATCCTGTTGATTAGAAGATGGTTCTGCACTTTGAACACCTGCAGCAGGGTTCTGGTTCGGCTCTCTGAGAGGAACGTTCCTCCAGCAGAACCCGGAGATGGAGGCCGCTGTTTTCCAGCATTTTCTGCGGACTGAGCGGCGCTGCGCGGCGGCCTGCGGATCCACAGACAGCCGGGGAGAGGCGGCTGAAGGCCGGACACAGGCCGCCCGAGCAGCCGCTAAAACACACCGGCAAATGAGGGCAGTGATCCGGGCGCAGCGGCTGTTATTGTCCCGGTCGGACCTCCGCCTCCTGCCGCCGCTGCGCGGCCACGCCTGTGCGCGCATGGCGCACCGTTATTATCCTCCATCCTCCGGCTGGCGGGGGGCAGGAGGCGCCGCGGCCCGGCCACACCGCGCGGCTGGGACCGGGGAGAGCACGGGGGTTCTGGTCCGGAGCTTCCGAGGCTTTTAGGTTCGGATCCGGAGTCCAAACGGTTAGACTGAGCCCGAACTCCCCGACATGAAGCGAAGTTAGCGGAGCCTCAGAAACCCAGACTCCCCCCCCCCTTCCCCGGAGCTCCAATCACAGCGACTATAAAAGCCAACCGAACCGAACCGGAGCAGGGCACCGCTTACCTGCTCAGAGGTCCACAGCGAGGATCCAAAGTTGAGCTGCGGAGTGAAGAGTCTGCAGAGCGGACAGAAGCGGAGGAGGAGCAGGGAGGGAGGGGGCTCCTGCTGCAGGGAATGACGGGAAAAGATCCGCACTGACCCTCCTCCTCCTCCTCCATCAGCCCGAACCAGAACAGAACCAGAATCTGCTCCGCATCCCGACCCCAACCCGTCTTGCTCGGAACTCCCAGAGAGAAACACCAGGAGTCATTTTAAATCGCAGAGATTCTGCAGGAACTTCAATGGAAAACTGTCTGAAACCAGGGGCGCCGCCAGGGGGGGCTGGAGGGGCTGCTGGACACCCCGAATGTCGTCATAATGTTATTATGAGAGGTCAGAGGTCATATCTATTTATTAAGATCTAGTTTTTGGACCAGACTCACGGACCTTGATCTAAGAACTCCAGAAACCCGGTCCTGGTTCTGATGGGCCCCATCTGGGGGCCCCCTACTGCAGATGGTCGTCAGGCTCGAGCCTTCGCCTGACTGACGACCGGAAAGAAAGCAAGAGCAGAAGGAGGCGGACTCAGCAGGCTGAATGTTCGGTTCTGCACCTTCAGGTCCGACTGGACCGCCGGAATCACTCCAGTCACCAGAGCCCGGCCAGAGCCCGGCAGGCGCTGGAACCCGGCCAGAACCTGGAAAGAACCCGGCAGGCGCTGGAACCCGACCAGAACTCGGCAGGCGCTGGAACCCGACCAGAACCTGGCCAGAACCCGGAAAGAACCCGGCAGGCGCTGGAACCCAACCAGAACCTGGAAAGAACCCGGCAGGCGCTGGAACCCAACCAGAACCCGGAAAGAACCCGGCCAGAGCCCGGCAGCCGCTGGAACCCGGCCAGAACCCGGCAGGCGCTGGAACCCAACCAGAACCTGGCCAGAACCCGGCAGGCGCTGGAACCCAACCAGAACCCGGAAAGAACCCGGCCAAAGCCCGGCAGCCGCTGGAACCTGGCCAGAACCCGGCAGGCGCTGGAACCCAACCAGAACCTGGCCAGAACCCGGAAAGAACCCGGCAGGCGCTGGAACCCAACCAGAACCTGGAAGAACCCGGCAGGCGCTGGAACCCGACCAGAACCCGGAAAGAACCCGGCAGGCGCTGGAACCCAACCAGAACCTGGAAAGAACCCGGCAGGCGCTGGAACCCGACCAGAACCTGGCCAGAACCCGGAAAGAACCCGGCAGGCGCTGGAACCCAACCAGAACCCGGAAAGAACCCGGCCAGAGCCCGGCAGCCGCTGGAACCTGGCCAGAACCTGGAAAGAACCCGGCAGGTGCTGGAACCCAACCAGAACCCGGAAAGAACCCGGCCAGAGCCCGGCAGCCACTGGAACCCGGCCAGAACCCGGCAGGCGCTGGAACCCGACCAGAACCCGACCAGAACCCGGCAGGTTTCACTGAATTTATTCACCCACACAAACTAAAGCAAACAGCAGCACAGAAAATAAACTCTGGTTCTGGTCCGTTGGTTCCGGTCAGTTCCTGAGGGATAGTCCATGGACCCAACAGAACCAACAGACCCAGTTTAAGCTGCTCTGTCCAGAACCAGTGTTGTTGTTCCTCCTGGAGCTCCGGCTGATGAGCCGCTTTCTGCCGGGTCGATACGGAGACAGGATGTTGTGTAAGATGATCCGCGCTGACCGTCAGCACCCGGTCCATTAGGGCCTGATGGAGCTCCAGAACCGGGCCTTGATGGGACAAACGCATCGATCCACGGCTCACTCTGAAGACGCCCCTTCAGGGAGACGCTCCTGCTGAGCTCACGTTCCGTCCAGGAAACCCTGCTCCAGGTTTCACCACAGGAACCAGAGTACTCTGCAGAACCCGCTCTCCCCAGCTGTGGTCCGGCCTGGAGCAGCGGCTCCATCAGGGCTGCAAGCAAACATGGGGGGGGCCGACGGCTGCAAGCGTTCAGCAAACATGACGCAGAGCACAGAGGGAACAGAAAGACGCTGCAAACTAACCGGGGGGGGGGGCAGCAGCAGGCCCGGAACGCAGCGAACAGCACAGTCAGTCCTCCGGACCACTAGGGGGCGTCCAGCAGCAGATTCACGTGCTCCGGACTCCCCCTGGGGGTCTGGAAGAAGGCGTCTCGTGGCGCCAGTTTGCAGCTTTTTATACTTCCTGCTGCTGTTTTCGCTTCCTTCCACTTCCTGCGGCGGCCGCAGCATTTTTCTGTTGCGTTTGTGTTCCGCAGTTCGCATTGTTCACGTGTTTGCAGCTCGTTTTGTCGTTTGCTGTGTGTAGAGTCGCAAACAGAGCCAAGGCTCCGCCCCCGCTGGCCCCGCCCCCAGCAGGCCTCAGAAGCCCAGCCACTCGCTCATGTAGACGCAGCTGGACGGCGAGATCTCTCCTCCTTCGTGGCAGTCGTGGAACACCTGCAGAGAGGACAGCTGCGCTCAGGTGAGGCTCAGGAGGAGCTACAGGTGTGTCCGGGTGGGCGCGGTTACCGGGCAGAGTCCGCAGGGCGTCTTGACGAGGCCAGTGGGCTGCAGGATGGCGTTGACCCCCCGGTACAGCTTCACCTGACCGTCCACGCTGCCCACCGTCCCCTCCTTGGCTGCAATCACCGTCATCTCCACCTTCCCGTCGTAGATCAGCGTGTTCAGGATGGTCTCGATGTCGTCCATGGACAGGTCCACCTGCTCCCAACACACACACACCCCACCCCCCCGTCAGCCTACAGGTGGGTCACCTGACAGGAGGCCTGTGACTGCAGGAGGGGCGGAGTCACCTTGCTGATTCCCAGCTCACAGATGTACTTCCAGACCTCGTGGGAGGTGGCGAAGGAGCTGTTCCTCTGGACCATCGGGCTCTGCTTCCCGTCCCTCGCCGCCTCCGCCTCAGCACAGAACACAGACATGGTCACGCCACCGGCGACACGGTCGCACGACACGGTCGCACGACCGGCCGACACGGTCGCACGACATGGTCACGCCACCGGTCGACACGGTCGCACGACCGGCCGACACGGTCGCACGACATGGTCACGCCACCGGTCGACACGGTCGCGCCACCGGCGTCACGGTCGCACGACATGGTCACGCCACCGGCGTCACGGTCGCGCCACCGGTCGACACGGTCGCACGACATGGTCACGCCACCGGCGTCACGGTCGCACGACATGGTCGCACGACCGGCCGACACGGTCGCACGACCGGCCGACACGGTCGCACGACATGGTCACGCCACCGGTCGACACGGTCGCGCCACCGGCGTCACGGTCGCACGACATGGTCACGCCACCGGCGTCACGGTCGCGCCACCGGTCGACACGGTCGCACGACATGGTCACGCCACCGGCGTCACGGTCGCACGACATGGTCGCACGACCGGCCGACACGGTCGCACGACCGGCCGACACGGTCGCACGACATGGTCACGCCACCGGTCGACACGGTCGCACGACCGGCCGACACGGTCGCACGACATGGTCACGCCACCGGTCGACACGGTCGCACGACCGGCCGACACGAGGGGGTGCTCTGGTTGCACTGGGTTCTGCAGGTACCTTGCTCTGCAGGAACTTGAAGCACTGCTGGTTCAGAACCTCCACGAACTCGGACTCAAAGTCCTGGTCGCTGTACCAGGCGCCGCCCGTCACCGAGCGGTCCGGCTGCACGTTGTACAGCATGTACACCTTCTTCTTGGACGCCTGCAGGGGGACAGAACCGGACCGGACCAGTCACTGACAGGCTTCAATGCAGCGGGGCTGAACAGCGTCGTCAGCCGCTGATCGTTCCAGAGAGCGGTCTGCGATTCCCACCAGCGCTTCACTCTGAGGCCAAACGAGACAAAACTCAGGACATCACGTTGTAGGGTTTAAAAGAATGGATCAGGGTGGAAGAAAAGCATCACAAGGTTCTCAGACCTGCTTGACCTCGTTAAGGCCACCTGCCCGACCTCGTTGCCCGACCTCGTTAAGGCTGCCTGACCTCGTTAGTGCCGCCTGCCCGACCTCGTTGCCTGACCTCGTTAAGGCCACCTGCCCGACCTCGTTGCTTGAGCTCGTTAAGGCCACCTGTCCGACCTCGTTAAGGCTGCCTGACCTCGTTAAGGCCACCTGTCCGACCTCGTTAAGGCTGCCTGACCTCGTTAAGGCCACCTGCCTGACCTCGTTGCCTGACCTTGTTAAGGCCACCTGCCCGACCTCGTTGCTTGACCTCGTTAAGGCCACCTGCCTGACCTCGTTGCCTGATCTTGTTAAGGCCACCTGTCTGACCTCGTTAAGGCTGCCTGACCTCGTTAAGGCCACCTGCCCGACCTCGTTGCCTGAACTCGTTAAAGCTGCCCGACCTCGATAAGGCTGCCCGACCTCGTTGCCTGACCTCGTTAAGGCCACCTGCCCGACCTCGTTGCCTGACCTCGTTAAGGCCACCTGCCCGACCTCGTTGCCTGACCTCGTTAAGGTCGCCTGCCTGACCTCGTTAAGGCCGCCTGCCTGAACTCGTTAAAGCTGCCTGACCTCGTTAAGGCCGCCTGCCTGACCTCGTTAAGGCCGCCTGCCTGACCTCGTTAAGGCCGCCTGCCTGACCTCGTTAAGGCCGCCTGCCTGACCTCGTTAATGCCACCTGCCTGAACTCGTTAAAGCTGCCTGACCTCGTTAAGGCTGCCTGACCTCGTTAAGGCCGCCTGCCTGACCTCGTTAAGGCCTCCTGCCTGACCTCGGAACCAGAACAGAACTTTTTGGTGAAATCTCAGCTCGCCATGTTTGGAGGCAGGAGAATGCTGAGCTGCTTCCCAGGAACCCCAGCCCTGCTGGGGGGGGCCCTCCATCCACCCCTGCTGGGGGGGCAGCACAGGCCCGGTTTTGGCCAGAACCTCCGTCCATCAGCGGGAGGCCTGAAGGGGGAACGGGGCTCCCAGCAGGCAGCGGTTCCAAACTCACGGCTCGGGCAACGAAGGAGGGGCTCCGCGAGAGCATTTCCAGGTCCTGGAGCGGCCGAGCCGGACCCCAGACCCCACGGAAAACCTGTGGGGAGAGTTGAAAGGTCGTGTTGCCTAGCGACAGCCCCAGAGCATCGCTGCTCTGCAGGAGACCTGATGGAGCAACCCTGGGGGAGACTCAGGAACGCTGGACCTGGGTCACCGCCAACAAAGGTGACGTCACAAAGGATGGAGATGAACTCCTGTTCCTGAACAAATGCTGATTCTCCACCATCATTTACAAACAGCCATTAAAAACCCCACAGCGTGATTTCTTCCCCTCAATTTGCCTCAGAGTTGAAAGATGAGATGTGAATTATGAGGAGGACTGCAGAGCTCATGTCTGTAAGGAGAACTGGCACAATCAGTGGCTGGATGAATGCTGTACTGCTCAGAATGGAAACCAGTAGGCATCAAATCTGCTTTATAAATAGGAAGCAATATTGTCCCAGTTAATGTGAAAAGCAAAGCCCAGGTCTGAAACAGACTCCCTTCTTCGGATGGTTCCGAGTTAAAAACAGAGCAGCTGCACGACATCATCCCATCTTCAGTAAATCTGATGATTTATGAACATTTTCATCAGCTGCAAGCCTTCCAGCCAATCAGGAGCCAGCGTGCTGGAGCGTCCAATTACAGAAGATAAACCGGTGAATGCCATGTCAGCCACTCTGTCGCTGTGGTTTAGTTATTTCTACTCATTTCATTCAGTTCTGATATTTTTATACGTCTCAGACATTAAAATGTTTCCTATTTTATCTCTAATTTACTTCACGTGGAAATGTTTGTGAAATTAGACACATGGCAGGTCATATGGAGGACCAATCCTGCCAAAACTGGCAATAAATATGGAAATAAGTGGCTTGATAAATTAATTAATGTGACAAATATTGAATCCAAAAAATAAAATCTAACTTTGTTAACTTATTTCATGATACAGTGTGACATGACTCATATTTGTTTAGCAGAATATAGTCACGATATCAGCAGAAGAAAGACGTGGTTTTAATGAAAAGCTCGGATCTGCGTTTCCGGTTCTGATGGAATCTGATTTTTCAGCACGGCTCTGCCGGCCCCAGCCCCCGGTTCTGCCGGGCCCCAGCCCCCGGTTCTGGACTCACTGCCACAGACTTGACAGCCTTGATGAGCTTCTTGCTCTCCAGGTTCTTCAGGATCTTGTTGATCTCGGTCAGAGGAAGGTTGCTCTTGAAGCGGATTTCTCTGCTCCAGATTCCTGCAGCGACACCAAAACCAGCCGTGAGGTTCTGACCCGATCACAGCCAGTTGTGCAGACAGTCCGGTGGGATGATACCTTTGTTTCCTGCGTCCTCGATGATCTGATAGACCAGTTTCTCCTGGTTGTCCGAACCTTTCATTTTACTGAAATACAGAGACAGACGGTCAGAACCCAACAGAACCGGGCCTGCATCCTCGTCAGGCTTTACCTGGCGCTCTGAGTGTCCTTCAGCCGGTACAGGAGACCAGAACTGTTCCTCAGCAGGTCCAGCTGACCCTGAAACAGAACCACATCTCAGTTCCAGAGCTGTGGAAAAGTATTCGCCCCCTTTCAGATCATCTTTAACGTTTCACATCAAACTCATTTAAATGTCAAACTGAGACCAACAAGAAGCAGATGATTTCCTTCATTAAAGATCAGCATTTCCCCATCCTGGCCCAGAGTGGAAAACTATTCACGCTATTATAACTGGTGGATAAGCTGCTGCTCCCTCGGCAGCGCCTGCCATCCAATCGCCCCCAGGGTCCCTGTCCCATGGCGGCCATTTTCTCTCTGGTTGACAAATCATGACCTCTGACCTTAACTGAGGCAGTGAGGCCTGCAGAGCTTTAAATTAGGGCTGGTCTTAAAAATTAAATCCCCGATGATTTCAGTCCATGTTTTTCCTCGCTTTGACAAAGATGCCTTCCCTCCTGTGAGCTGGGCGACGGGGCCCCAGGGCCAGGCTGCCAGGATTTTACTTAATTAAAGGATAAAGTCAGAATGTTAGCAGAACAAAGACGTAATTTTACCAGAAGAACGTCTTGAAATGACAGGAAAACAGTGGTTTTAATGAGAAAAAAGCTCCTAGTTATGACGTGATCAGCTCAGTCCGTGCGGAGGTTTCCTCGAAACCGACTCCCTGCTGCGTTCAAAGATGAAGGTTTACCTTTGAGGTGAAACCGACACTAAACTATAACTTCAGACGCTCAGCATTCCTCACTTAATGCGTTATTTTTCATGGAGGAGTTCTCAGAAAATTATTACCTCTCTCCCCGAATGCTGCGACTGTATTCTCTGAATTAAGAAATGTAATAATCGTAGCCTGGCCCTGATATTCCGTCGTAGCGCTGGCCCGAATTCAATGTTCAAATAAACAGAAGCTGTAAAACACGCTTGTCAACCAAGATGGCCGCGCTGACGTCGCTCTGGACTAGAAGAACCAGGATCCACACCTGGACCAGTGGGGAACCTCCCAGCAGAGGCCGACCCACCGGATGGGTTTCATCGCCCAGTGCTGCCACAGCTGTCCCTCTGGACCTCCTGGAGTAGTTCCGGTGGGTCGGCCTCTGCTGGGAGGTTCCCCACTGGTCCAGGTGTGGATCCTGGTTCTACTGAGGGTCTCTGGAGTCCAGAACCTCAGACAAGGTTCTGGAACCCTCTCCAGGCTGATGGACAGCGGAGACTTTGTTCCTGATCCATTCTTGAATCTCTCTCTGCTGCTTTTAGAGATCTTTTTGCCTACTTCAGGTGGTCAGTCAGGTTCTGTTGCGGTGATTTCTGCAGGTCAGGCAGTAATCAGAAAGAACACAGGGAGTGATTAGTTTCTCACACTGGGCCGGGTCAGTTCTGGGTGTTTTTCCATAATAGTGATGGGGAAGCTACGGTGTGGTGTCCGGGCGAGCGCTCTGACCAGAGACAGCAGCTTGTTGAGGGCCATGGCTCTCTGCTGGGGCTCCAGGTGAGGCAGGTCGTTCTGGATCACCTGGTCCGTGATTCCCTGCGGAAACTGCTGGCACAGCTCCTTGATTCTGGAAAACACACACCCACACCATGAAGGAACCGAACCACCCTCACCGGGTCAGAGCCGGCTTTCACCAGCCGGTTCTGGAACACACAACTCTTCTCTCCCGGTTCTGCCGAACCTCTTTCAGCCTGGGGAACCGGAACATTTCAGGAAAATACTGGCCTTATCAGAACTGGTATCAACAGAACTGAGAAAAATTCAAAAATTCCCCGGTTGAAGCTAAACCGGTCCGGGTCAAAGTCACCGTTTAAACGGGACCACTGGAGCCTGAATCAGATCTTGTGACCGAATCTCGAGTTCGGTTCTTCTGAGCGGGTTTCCTCACCTGTTCTCTATCTCTGCCGGTTCTGAAAGGTTCGTCTCCTTCTTCACCTTCACCTCTGCCATCCTGACCCAGTTCTGCGGTTCCGTTTCTCAGTGAACCGTAGCGGGACCGGCTTTAACGTGATGTGAAGAACCGGGTGGTCGGGGACGGGGTCCTTAAAGCGGTGTCTGGTAGAGTGAGGTGTCCTGAACCGTGCCTGATTAAAAGTGAGTCGGGGTCCTGCAGATATTCCGTTGGTCTCTTTCGTTTTATCGGTTTTAGTTCAGGTTTACGAAATAAAATACATCCTATATTTAAATTCGCCTTAAAGCATTTTACTTGAAGTTTTAATGATGAAAATACTGCGGCTATTTAAGTAAAATTCGGCAGTTAAACTTAAAAGGAAAAAAAAAAAATCCGGACATGATTTAATAATTTTAAACGTATTAAAAGCGGTGCCGAATCATCACAGGTGGTTCTGGTGTCAGAATCTAATAATTGTTGCGGTTCGGCAGGCGGATACACTGTGACCCCGCTGCCATGGTGACGCCAAACTCAGCAGGTGTAGTGAGCAAAAGAAAACCTGTTGTCTGATTATGTCCGGATCACAAATCCGTTTTCCCAAAATTCACAGCAGAAAACTGGGAAAAACAGGAGAGGAACCAGTACCAACACGAACTCTGAGGAAAATCTGAATCTGAACTGGAGCTGAACTGAGTCTGAAGTGGATCAGAACTGAGTCTGAACTGGAGCTGAACTGGTTAACTGGTGAAAAGTTTGTCAGTGAAGTACGGAGTGATGTTCTGCTGACTGGATGTTGATGAAGGAACTGAAACTGTAGGAAACTGCTGTTGATCCGGTAAGATGCTGTTTACTAGCTGGGTCCAATGATCGACAGGGCATCAATAATTAGGAGTTCTGCGGCAACTCGATGACTTTAGTGAATTTACTTATTTACTATCAGCAGGTGGTTGCCATGGCAGCAGGAGCCATTTCAGCTCCTCTCATCGTTCCCATCACCGACCTTCTGACTCACAAACCCAAGAACCACATCCATACCAGAACACCGGTCTCCATCCAGTCAGGTAACCAACACACACCTGCCCCGCATCCATCCGTCCAAACGCCCATCCATCTATCCATCCGTCCATCCATCCAACCTTCCATCCATCCATCCATTATCCAATCATCCATCCATCCAACTGTCCATCCATTCATCAATCCATCCGTCCATCCATCCACCCAACCGTTCATCCATCCGTCCTTTCAACCGTTCATCCATCCAATCATCCATCCATCCAGTAATCCATCCATTCAACCGTCCATCCATCTATTCATCTATCCATCCATCCGTCCATCCAACCGTCTATATCCATCCAACCGCCCATCCATCCATCCATCCATCTGACCGTCCATTCAGCCGTCCATCCGTCCATCTCCTGGCAGGTGTCTGGTGACCCAGGCTCTCCAGGTGTATCTGGTATTCCAGGTGTGTGTCTCCTCAGACTCTGCAGGTGTGCTCATCTTCTTCACCCTGGATGGTTCGAAGCCGGTTGCCGGGCAGCGGGGGTCAGAGGGCAGCAGCAGGAAGTACACAGGTCCTATCCTGCTTCCTGCTGGTCGGGTGTCCATCAGAGCTGTGGCTGTCACCAGGTAACGTTCAGCAGACGACACCTGAGGCGGAGATGGGATCCGCAGGTACATCACTTCCTGTTTCCCCTTGGTGTGTGGAGTAGGGATGGCAGACAGAGCTCCGTGGTCACCAAGGTCTTCTCCGTGGATCAGGTGGGACCAGAGGCTAAGGAGGACAGCCTGCAGAGTCGCAGCCAGGTAACTACACAGGGACCTGCAGCTGACCTCTGACATCACTTACCTGTGTGGTCTGAAGAGCTCCACCTTCCTGGTTGTGTTGTTTCAGCACCAGTGTGCAGGAGCGTCCTGTTCTGATGACCACGCTGCTGGTTCTGCGCAAACATGTGCAGGTACGTTCAGACCACAGCTGCAGGTGAGAACATCCCTGCTTCTTCAGTCAGCGTGCCGTCTCCTCCACCACCATCGGTCACTCAGAGTCCAAATCACTGGTGTGGTTCAGCCTCCGCTCCTTTTCCAGACTCAGAACCAAGGCTGACCGGATCCGGGCCTCCTCCTCCTTTGTCAGGCCCTCGTTTTCTCGACAGACGCCTCGGCTCCAAGGGCTCTGAGGTCGCAGCTGCTGCTGCCGGGACCGGCCCTCCCCGGCGCTCCCGCTCTGCGGTAAACCTGCCACAGACTCAGCAGGAAGTTCTGGGACCTGGTCTGAACTTTTATTTTGATCTACTTCCTGTTTGCCAGGATTCCCATGAGCTGAAGCAGCTGAGCAGCACGCAGGTGTCCCGAGTCCAGAGAGACACCCACTTCCTGTGGTACAGACACATAAACACGCCCGCTTTGCTGCCACGCCCACAAGAGGAACATCCACCGCGGTCACGCCCACAGTCAGGGACACGCCCACTGTCAGGGACACGCCCACAGTCAGGGACACGCCCACAGTCAGGGACACGGCCACAGTCAGGGACACGGCCATTGTCAGGGACACGGCCACAGTCAGGGACACGGCCACTGTCAGGGACACGGCCACAGTCAGGGACACGGCCATTGCTATGGACAAGCCCACAGTCAGGGGTACGCCCACATGGACACACCTACAGTCAGGGACACGGCCACAGTCAGGGACACGGCCACAGTCAGGGACATGGCCACAGTCAGGGACACGGCCACAGTCAGGGACACGGCCATTGCTATGGACAAGCCCACAGTCAGGGGTACGCCCACATGGACATACCTACAGTCAGGGACACGGCCACAGTCAGGGACACGGCCACTGTCAGGGACACGGCCACAGTCAGGGACACGGCCATTGCTATGGACAAGCCCACAGTCAGGGGTACGCCCACATGGACACACCTACAGTCAGTGACACGGCCACAGTCAGGGACACGGCCACAGTCAGGGACAAGCCCACAGTCAGGGGTACGCCCACATGGACACACCTACAGTCAGGGACACGGCCACAGTCAGGGACACGGCCACTGTCAGGGACACGGCCACAGTCAGGGACACAGCCACAGTCAGGGACACGGCCATTGCTATGGACAAGCCCACAGTCAGGGGTACGCCCACATGGACACACCTACAGTCAGGGACACGGCCACAGTCAGGGACACGGCCATTGCTATGGACAAGCCCACAGTCAGGGGTACGCCCACATGGACACACCTACAGTCAGGGACACGGCCACTGTCAGGGACACGGCCACAGTCAGGGACACAGCCACAGTCAGGGACACGGCCATTGCTATGGACAAGCCCACAGTCAGGGGTACGCCCACATGGACACACCTACAGTCAGGGACACGGCCATTGTCAGGGACACGGCCACAGTCAGGGACACGGCCACTGTCAGGGACACGGCCACAGTCAGGGACACGGCCATTGCTATGGACAAGCCCACAGTCAGGGGTACGCCCACATGGACACACCTACAGTCAGGGACACGGCCACAGTCAGGGACACGGCCACAGTCAGGGACATGGCCACAGTCAGGGACACGGCCACAGTCAGGGACACGGCCATTGCTATGGACAAGCCCACAGTCAGGGGTACGCCCACATGGACATACCTACAGTCAGGGACACGGCCACAGTCAGGGACACGGCCACTGTCAGGGACACGGCCACAGTCAGGGACACGGCCATTGCTATGGACAAGCCCACAGTCAGGGGTACGCCCACATGGACACACCTACAGTCAGTGACACGGCCACAGTCAGGGACACGGCCACAGTCAGGGACAAGCCCACAGTCAGGGGTACGCCCACATGGACACACCTACAGTCAGTGACACGGCCACAGTCAGGGACACGGCCACAGTCAGGGACAAGCCCACAGTCAGGGGTACGCCCACATGGACACACCTACAGTCAGGGACACGGCCACAGTCAGGGACACGGCCACTGTCAGGGACACGGCCACAGTCAGGGACACAGCCACAGTCAGGGACACGGCCATTGCTATGGACAAGCCCACAGTCAGGGGTACGCCCACATGGACACACCTACAGTCAGGGACACGGCCACAGTCAGGGACACGGCCATTGCTATGGACAAGCCCACAGTCAGGGGTACGCCCACATGGACACACCTACAGTCAGGGACACGGCCACTGTCAGGGACACGGCCACAGTCAGGGACACAGCCACAGTCAGGGACACGGCCATTGCTATGGACAAGCCCACAGTTAGGGGTACGCCCACATGGACACACCTACAGTCAGGGACACGGCCACAGTCAGGGACACGGCCACTGTCAGGGACACGGCCACAGTCAGGGACACAGCCACAGTCAGGGACACGGCCATTGCTATGGACTAGCCCACAGTCAGGGGTACGCCCACATGGACACACCTACAGTCAGGGACACGGCCACAGTCAGGGACATGGCCACAGTCAGGGACACGGCCACAGTCAGGGACACGGCCATTGCTATGGACAAGCCCACAGTCAGGGGTACACCCACATGGACACACCTACAGTCAGGGACACGGCCACAGTCAGGGACACGGCCACAGTCAGGGACACAGCCACAGTCAGGGACACGGCCATTGCTATGGACAAGCCCACAGTCAGGGGTACGCCCACATGGACACACCTACAGTCAGGGACACGGCCACAGTCAGGGACACGGCCACTGTCAGTGACACGGCCACAGTCAGGGACACAGCCACAGTCAGGGACACGGCCATTGCTATGGACTAGCCCACAGTCAGGGGTACGCCCACATGGACACACCTACAGTCAGGGACACGGCCACAGTCAGGGACACGGCCACAGTCAGGGACACGGCCACAGTCAGGGACACGGCCATTGCTATGGACAACCCCACAGTCAGGGGTACGCCCACATGGACACACCTACAGTCAGGGACACGGCCACAGTCAGGGACACGGCCACAGTCAGGGACACGCCCACTGTCAGGGACACGGCCACAGTCAGGGACACGGCCATTGCTATGGACAAGCCCACAGTCAGGGGTACGCCCACATGGACACACCTACAGTCAGGGACACGGCCACAGTCAGGGACACGGCCACTGTCAGGGACACGGCCACAGTCAGGGACACAGCCACAGTCAGGGACACGGCCATTGCTATGGACAAGCCCACAGTCAGGGGTACGCCCACATGGACATACCTACAGTCAGGGACACGGCCACAGTCAGGGACACGGCCACTGTCAGGGACACGGCCACAGTCAGGGACACAGCCACAGTCAGGGACACGGCCATTGCTATGGACAAGCCCACAGTCAGGGGTACGCCCACATGGACACACCTACAGTCAGGGACACGGCCACAGTCAGGGACACGGCCACTGTCAGGGACACGGCCACAGTCAGGGACACAGCCACAGTCAGGGACACGGCCATTGCTATGGACTAGCCCACAGTCAGGGGTACGCCCACATGGACACACCTACAGTCAGGGACACGGCCACAGTCAGGGACACGGCCATTGCTATGGACAAGCCCACAGTCAGGGGTACGCCCACATGGACACACCTACAGTCAGGGACACGGCCACTGTCAGGGACACGGCCACAGTCAGGGACACAGCCACAGTCAGGGACACGGCCATTGCTATGGACAAGCCCACAGTCAGGGGTACGCCCACATGGACACACCTACAGTCAGGGACACGGCTACAGTCAGGGACACGGCCACTGTCAGGGACACCGCCACAGTCAGGGACACGGCCACAGTCAGGGACACAGCCACAGTCAGGGACACGGCCATTGCTATGGACAAGCCCACAGTCAGGGGTACGCCCACATGGACACACCTACAGTCAGGGACACGGCCACAGTCAGGGACACGGCCATTGCTATGGACAAGCCCACAGTCAGGGGTACGCCCACATGGACACACCTACAGTCAGGGACACGGCCACTGTCAGGGACACGGCCACAGTCAGGGACACAGCCACAGTCAGGGACACGGCCATTGCTATGGACAAGCCCACAGTCAGGGGTACGCCCACATGGACACACCTACAGTCAGGGACACGGCCACAGTCAGGGACACGGCCACTGTCAGGGACACCGCCACAGTCAGGGACACGGCCACAGTCAGGGACACAGCCACAGTCAGGGACACGGCCATTGCTATGGACAAGCCCACAGTCAGGGGTACGCCCACATGGACACACCTACAGTCAGGGACACGGCCACAGTCAGGGACACGGCCACAGTCAGGGACACGGCCATTGCTATGGACAAGCCCACAGTCGGGTACGCCCACATGGACACACCTACAGTCAGGGACACGGCCACAGTCAGGGACACGGCCACAGTCAGGGACACGGCCATTGCTATGGACAACCCCACAGTCAGGGGTACGCCCACATGGACACACCTACAGTCAGGGACACGGCCACAGTCAGGGACACGCCCACTGTCAGGGACACGGCCACAGTCAGGGACAAGCCCACAGTCAGGGGTACGCCCACATGGACACACCTACAGTCAGGGACACGGCCACAGTCAGGGACACGGCCACAGTCAGGGACACGCCCACTGTCAGGGACACGGCCACAGTCAGGGACACAGCCACAGTCAGGGACACGGCCATTGCTATGGACAAGCCCACAGTCAGGGGTACGCCCACATGGACACACCTACAGTCAGGGACACGGCCACAGTCAGGGACACGGCCACAGTCAGGGACACGCCCACTGTCAGGGACACGGCCACAGTCAGGGACAAGCCCACAGTCAGGGGTACGCCCACATGGACACACCTACAGTCAGGGACACGGCCACAGTCAGGGACACGGTCACTGTCAGGGACACGGCCACAGTCAGGGACACAGCCACAGTCAGGGACACGGCCATTGCTATGGACAAGCCCACAGTCAGGGGTACGCCCACATGGACACACCTACAGTCAGGGACACGGCCACTGTCAGGGACACGGCCACAGTCAGGGACACAGCAACAGTCAGGGACACGGCCATTGCTATGGACAAGCCCACAGTCAGGGGTACGCCCACATGGACACACCTACAGTCAGGGACACGGCCACAGTCAGGGACACGGCCACAGTCAGGGACACGCCCACTGTCAGGGACACGGCCACAGTCAGGGACACGGCCATTGCTATGGACAAGCCCACAGTCAGGGGTACGCCCACATGGACACACCTACAGTCAGGGACACGGCCACAGTCAGGGACACGGCCACAGTCAGGGACACGCCCACTGTCAGGGACACGGCCACAGTCAGGGACAAGCCCACAGTCAGGGGTACGCCCACATGGACACACCTACAGTCAGGGACACGGCCACAGTCAGGGACACGGCCACAGTCAGGGACACGCCCACTGTCAGGGACACCGCCACAGTCAGGGACACGGCCACAGTCAGGGACACGGCCATTGCTATGGACAAGCCCACAGTCAGGGGTACGCCCACATGGACACACCTACAGTCAGGGACACGGCCACTGTCAGGGACACGGCCACTGTCAGGGACACGCCCACTGTTAGGGACACGGCCACTGTCAGGGACACGCCCACTGTTAGGGACACGGCCACCGTCAGGGACACGGCCATTGCTATGGACAAGCCCACAGTCAGGGGCACGCCCACATGGACACACCTACAGTCAGGGACACGCCCACCGCCAGGGACACGCCCACAGTCAGAATCATAAAATGTCTCTGAACACTGAACAGATGTCCAATTAGTTTCATTGCTTTCATGTCAGAAGTGCAATCCCATTGATTTATAATTGTTGGCACTTCCTCACTCGTCCTCTGTCTCTCCAGGTGTCCTCGCTGTCTCTGCATCCGTCCTTCAGACCCATTTGCTCGGTTCTGTCCTCAGTGTGGCGCTGTGATACCTCCGGTTCCTGCTCTCACGCTGCCCCCTGCTGAGAGAGGACAGGTACTGCACTTGTGCACCGTCCAGCCAGTGAAAGTCGGGGACTGACTGAATGTGTCTGTTCTTCTGTCAGCTGCCGTGTCCTTCCTGCCACTCCCTGGTCCCCATTAACACTCGGACCTGTTTGATCTGCGAGGCGTCCATAGATGGACACCAGCAGCTCCAGGCCGGCCTCACTCTGCAGGTGAGCTACAGGTGCGTTACCGTTAGCAACCCTTAGAGCAGGTTCTGATGGGACCCAGACTGAACGTCCTCTGATCGTCTCTGCCGGTCCTGGAAACTGATTTAGGACCCAATCAGTCTCCTACCTGTGGTTCACACTCAGAGGTTCTGGTTCTGGTTCTGGTTCAGGACCCTGCGGTGTGCGTTTCCTGTGGACGGTGGAACCCAGCCCAGGTCTCCAGCTGTGTAACCTGCGAGGGCCGCCTGTGTGCGCCGGTACGTCTGCACCTGTGCCTGTACAGGTACGCGCTGCTTCACCGTTTTACCTGCCGGAGTTTCTCTTGTGTGGCTGCAGGTTGGTCAGGGGGGAGGCGGCGCCCCCTCTGGTCGGACAGCAGATGGCAGGATGTTGTCCTGCTCCAGGTGCAAACGCCTGAACCGCGGTGACGCCAGATTCTGCAACTGGTGCGGCTCAAAGGTGAATGACCTGCGGCTTCACTGGGGGCTGGTTGTTTCTGCACATGCTCAGTTCCTCCTGATCATGTGCTTGGTTTGTCTGGAGTGAAGCATTGTGGGATATATAACGATGTGACACGTTTGTTTAGCCTGGCCACGCCCTCGACTGGGTGACATGTTGGCAGTGTGGAGCGAGCGGACACCCGTACGCCCCTCACTGCACGGCCTGTGGCGTGTTTCTCCAAGCACAGGCCCCGCCCCCAACCAGCAATAAAATCACACAACCTGAAGAGGGCGCCACTCACAGTCCGGTATGAAGCACCTCCCATTTCCTGTCATCCACGCACTTCCTTCATGATGTTAACCAGCTGGACCCTTGTATGCATGCAGGCTCCCTGGAAGGCTCCGCCCCCACCAAGCTCCGCCCCCAGACTGAGAGTTGCTCCTCCCTCTGTGGATCAGGCTACGCAGACCGTAGGACTCTATTACCCATCAGCCACTGAGCTGCAGAAGAGGGACCAGCAGAGGGCGCTACAACTGATTCAAGAGCTGGCGACCCGAGATCGCCGCCCGCTGCTCACTGCCATCAGCCCGGGCCGAGGTACGGTAGTAGTACTACTACTACTATCACTGATACTACAGACATTACTGTTGATCAACCATCAGCCACAGTAGTACTACTACTGGTAATACTACTACTATTGTTAGTACTGATGAAAGTCTGCCTGAGGCAAGGTACTGTAGTGAATAAACGGCAGTTCCTCAATGAGAGTCTCGGTCCAATCCCAGGGATCGGGTCGGAACCACAGAACGTGGAAGACAGAGTGGAGTCTTTGAGGAAATCCCAGTACCTGCTGGTCTTTTTCTGTGGTTAAATCGGCTGCAGGTGTTTGGAGGAATATGGCTCGGTCAAAGCTCACATTAGCCTTGGATCGGATCGGAACCGCTCTGGATGAAAACCCCAGCAGCAGACCGAGTCAGATGGACCTTTGAGTGAAGGACCAGGTCTGCAGGTTCTTGGAGATGATCTGTCAGAACATCAGAGCAGCTTGATGAACGCAGCAAAAAATGATCGGTTGCTGTCAGAAAAACCCGACAGGGCAACTCGAGCGTCCAGAACCTCGTCATTCTGGACCAGAAAGGCGGACCGGTTCTGAGACAGATCCTGATCTGGTCCATTTGTATCTTTCATGTCTGCGTGGTTCTGCTCATGTGAGACATTCTCGCTGGTTCTGATGATCTGCAGGTTACTGGAGGAAGCAACTGGATCATGTGTGTGCTCACCTGAGAAGTTACACCCAGAACCATTCCTCCTTCAGGACTCTGCTGGCGGAGCCACGGCTAGGCCAGGTAAACTCCTCACCCGGGGGACAAAACCCGACCTGGGGGGACAGAACCCGACCTGAGGGGGAGAACCCGACCTGGGGGACAGAACCCGACCTGAGGGGGAGAACCTGACCTGGGGGACAGAACCAGACCTGATGGGGAGAACTCGACCTGAGAGACAGAACCCAACCTGGGGGACAGTACCCGACCTGGGGGACAGTACCCGACCTGAGGGGTAGAACCCAACCTGGGGGACAGAACCCGACCTGGGGGACAGAACCCGACCTGAGAGACAGAACCCGACATGAGGAGGAGAACCTGACCTGGGGGACAGAACCAGACCTGATGGGGAGGACTCGACCTGAGAGACAGAACCCGACCCCAGGGGGATGAACCCGACCTGAGAGACAGAACCCGACCTGGGGGACAGAACCCGACCTGGGGGTAGAACCCGACCTGAGGGGTAGAACCCAACCTGGGGGACAGAACCCAACCTTGGGGAACAGCACCTGACCTGGTGGACAGTACCCGACCTGAGGGGTAGAACCCAACCTGAGGGGTAGAACCCGACCTGAGGTGGAGAACCTGACCTGGGGGACAGAACCAGACCTGATGGGGTGAACTCGACCTGAGAGACAGAACCCGACCTGGGGGACAGAACCCGACCTGAGGGGGAGAACCCGACCTGAGGAGGAGAACCTGACCTGAGGAGGAGAACCTGACCTGGGGGACAGTACCCAACCTGGGGGACAGTACCCGACCTGGGGGACAGTACTCGACCTGAGGGGTAGAACCCGACCTGGGGGACAGAACCCGACCTGAGGGGGAGAACCCGACCTGAGGAGGAGAACCTGACCTGGGGGACAGAACCAGACCTGATGGGGAGAACCTGACCTGAGGGGTAGAACCTGACCTGAGGAGGAGAACCTGACCTGGGGGACAGTACCCAACCTGGTGGACAGTACCCGACCTGAGGGGTAGAACCCAACCTGAGGGGTAGAACCCGACCTGAGGTGGAGAACCTGACATGGGGGACAGAACCAGACCTGATGGGGTGAACTCGACCTGAGAGACAGAACCCGACCTGGGGGACAGAACCCGACCTGGGGAACAGAACTCAACCTGAGGGGTAGAACCCGACCTGGGGGACAGAACCCGACCTGGGGGACAGTACCCAACCTGGGGGACAGTACCCAACCTGGGAGACAGAACCTGACCTGGGGGACAGAACCCGACCTGGGGGACAGAAACCGACCTGAGGGGGAGAACCCGACCTGGGGGACAGAACCCAACCTGAGGGGTGGAACCCGACCTGAGGGGTAGAACCCAACCTGAGGGGTAGAACCCAACCTGGGGGACAGTACTCGACCTGGGGGACAGTACCCGACCTGGGGGACAGTACCCGACCTGGGAGACAGAACCTGACCTGGGGGACAGAACCCGACCTGGGGGACAGAACCAGACCTGATGGGGAGAACTCGACCTGAGAGACAGAACCCGACCTGGGGGGGAGAACCCGACCTGAGAGACAGAACCCGACCTGGGGGACAGAAACCGACCTGAGGGGGAGAACCCGACCTGGGGGACAGAACCCGAGCTGAGGGGGAGAACCCGACCTGAGAGACAGAACCCGACCTGGGGGACAGAAACCGACCTGAGGGGGAGAACCCGACCTGGGGGACAGAACCCGAGCTGAGGGGGAGAACCCGACCTGGGGGACAGAACCCAACCTGAGGGGTGGAACCCGACCTGAGGGGTAGAACCCAACCTGGGGGACAGAACCAGACCTGAGAGACAGAACCCGACCTGACGGGTAGAACCTGACCTGAGGGGGAAAACCTGACCTGAGGAGGAGAACCTGACCTGGGGGGGAGAACCTGACCTGAGGAGGAGAACCTGACCTGGGGGGGAGAACCTACCTGGGGGACAGAACAGGACAAATAATGGTTCAGGATCAGACGTGTCCTCCAGTCAGTGTTCACCTGTCATCTGGCGTTCCGGTCCAGATGATCTCAGGTGCGGTCCAGGAGGATCAGGATGAAGTCACGCTGACCTTAAGCTTCACGCTGGCAACACTGAAGCACCAGCAGGTGAGCGTCAGGCAGGAGCTCTGAATGCGGCTGAAGCTCGGGGGGACAGAAATGAGCAGAACCTCTGTTTGCTCTCAGGTTGACCCTCATGGAGACCTCGATGGACCAGCAGGAGGATCTGTGTTGGTGGGTCAGGTCCAGACTCTGAGCAGCGTCACAGAGCGATCTGCAGACAGAACCGGTCTCAGTAAGAACCTCAGTTTCTGACTGGACTGCTTATAGTTTCCGTCTGTGTGATTTGATGATTCTGATGAAACCTTGTATGAACAGTGACCCCTGCTGGCCGAAATTAAAACCCCACAGTCCTTCATGGGTCCATGTTGTGGAACATCTAGAGGTTCTCCTCCCAGCAGAGGTTTAACACATGGATCAGAACCTGCTGTTCAGTGCTTTGATTTGTCTTCCAGGAAGTGCTCGGAGAAAACTCCAAGCAAACCCGAAACCCAGACCATCGGTAAGAACCGAGTCTCCACCTGAACCTGCTGTTTGAAATACAGAGTGTCCTCTGATTGGTTGTTTGGCTGCAGGCGACTGACAGTCAGCTGCTGAAGGAGCTGGGTCCAGACGGAGGCCGGATCAGAACCATCCAGCAGCTTCTGGATCAGGTACTAGCCCCCATGTCCAGCAGGAACATCCTCTGTGTCACCAGTTTAACCAGATGCGCTTCTTTGTCCACCAGGGGGCGGACCCGTCCTGTTGTGGGATCGACGGCCGACACGCCTTGGCGGTCGCCGTGGTGAACGGTCACCACAGCGTACTTCCTGTTTTAGTTCGGCAAGGAGCCGCCGTGGACCAACAGTCCGGACCGTAAGAGAGATGCGTTAAATAGCCTCATACAGGTGATGTGGGCGGGGCTACACTGTGACTCATACAGGTGATGTGGGCGGGGCTACACTGTGACTCATACAGGTGATGTGGGCGGGGCTACACTGTGACTCATACAGGTGATGTGGGCGGGGCTACACTGTGACTCATACAGGTGATGTGGGCGGGGCTACACTGTGACTCATACAGGTGATGTGGGCGGGGCTACACTGTGACTCATACAGGTGATGTGGGCGGGGCTACACTGTGACTCATACAGGTGATATGGGCGGGGCTACACTGTGACTCATACAGGTGATGTGGGCGGGGCTACACTGTGACTCATACAGGTGATGTGGGCGGGGCTACACTGTGACTCATACAGGTGATATGGGCGGGGCTACACTGTGACTCATACAGGTGATGTGGGCGGGGCTACACTGTGACTCATACAGGTGATGTGGGCGGGGCTACACTGTGACTCATACAGGTGATGTGGGCGGGGCTACACTGTGACTCATACAGGTGACTCTTGTATCTTACCACAAGGGGGCCAGATGCTTTCTGGAGGAGGTCCGGTGTGGAACCGATGTCTGGACCCCGTCTCAGACTTCAGACGTGCAGGGTGGACGTTGTTTGGATGGGCCAGAGCCGGTGGTGCTGATGGGCGCATTGGTTTGGAGCCGCGGCCAGATCCGTCCCATAGCTTGGCTGGGACAGCGTCTCGTTGTTTACATTGTCCTGATGTTGGGGAGGGCAGCTTGTTTGTTAACAGCATGTGAAATGACTGGGGTGGGAAGTTTTGTTCCAGATCTATTCAAGGGTACTCCGTCTCGTCTGTGTCGATGGCAGCGCTCCCAGAAGAAGCTGTGATTGTCAGTGAAGTTCGCTGAGTTGATCGCGCAGGTTTTGATGAGCCAGTTATTAATCATGAGCAGTCAGCTGTATCTCTCGTCTCCCTGTCAAACTGTCGGTAGCGGTCCGCCGATAACACCTTCAGTTTTAAATTTCCGATAGTGCTTAGAAGATGATTAAAGTCATTTTTCAGGATTTCTGATTTCTGTTTGGTGATATTAGCTCCTGTGTGTATAATTAGAGTCTCAGTATTCGGGTGATCAGTGTTATGGAGAGTATTTTTGCAGTGACATCAGAAACTGTGTCATTTGGGAAGGTTACCTTCGTCCTCTTTGTATTGCAAAGTTGTGGATTTCTTTCACCACAATCACCCACAATAAGAACTTTCGCTGTCTTCTGTGTTCTTGGTGTTGGTTCTCGGGGGAAATTGTGTCGATCTTGCCTCATAGCTCCAGCTGTCTGGAGACGCCTGCTGAAGCGCAGCACACCTGTTTTTCAGAGGGACTGCAGCGGAGTCCGGATGTGTCATGGCCCAAACTGGGTGTTTTGTCCTTGGTGCCGGGCTTGAGGAAGATGGAACTTTGTCAGCTCCAGCTGCTGATGTTTCGTTCTTGGAAGATGTTGAAGAAGGAAACAGGTGAAGAACAGGGTGGAGCTACGCCCCGCCTGGCAGGTGTTACAGTAAAGGTGTGACGTTCATAACACCTGACTCATGAACACTGCCGAGTGCAGTCCCTACGGCCACGCCCACCCACTGGCCACGCCCCCACCATATTGCTTCTGTTTTGACACATTTGTTGTAAAAGTGAGACGAGGAGCGGTCAGGTCATGTAACTGAATGTACCCTCCTCCTCCTCAGGATGAAGAACACTGCTCTGCATGAAGCTGCCGCTCTGGGTCCTGACGGGCTGCAGAGCGCCAAGCTCCTGCTCAGGTACGACTCACCTGAGACTGAACAGCTGCTGTAGCTCCTCCCACCTCGTGATGTCACCGTCTGTCTGCTTGCAGGTGTCAGGCGAGCGTCAGGTGGAGGAACGCTGCGGGTCAGACTGCGTACGACGTGGCGGTGAACTCTGGCTGCAGCGACATGGTGTCCCTGCTGGCAGCTCAGACAGGACTGGGTTTACTGGGTGAACTGGGACTGTCCCAGCTGAATCTGGACGTCTTCTGACTGGTTTATCTGACGGGACCCAGCAGTTCCCTTACTGTCCACCAGTGCTTTCAGTTCCTCCCAGCCAGTCCAGAACTGCTACACCAGGATCCAACTGCCGGTTCTGACTGGTTGGTACCAACCTTTAGATCCAGATGGTTCTGATGGAAAGATGTCTGAGCTACAGAGGTCCAAACCTTTGTGTTTAATTTAAAGCTGTTGGAGGACAGAAAACAGGAATAATAATAATAAATAATAATAAATTATGGAAAGAACTCCATCAGCAAATTGTTTCTTTCGAAGCTTGATAATTTTACTGAAATACCATCAACTCTCGACAGAACCACTGGCGATACTCAGCTGAACTCTAGGAAACCAGCTGGTCCAGATAGTCAGAACCACTCTGATGGCAGCTGAGGTTCTAGCAGCACCACTGGCTCAGATATAACCTGGACTGGGTGACCCGGTTCCTCCTCTTCTAAAAGGAGCTGATCCTGTATTTTAAGCAGTCACTGCAGGAAAACATCCTTGAATCTCCATTTCAGTCGGGTTTCCGGTCCCAGAGCTGCTCCTGCTGCTTGGAAGGTTGTCAGCGATAAAACTGACCATGTTAACATAAAATCTTTCAGTTGTTGCTTTTTCTCAACAAATAGTTAGGCGGTTTACAAATGATGTGATTAGTAGAGCCCAGGCTGTTCAGATAGAGGGTTCGTCCTCTGTGGTATAGCAGAGGATTAAAGGTGTCCCTCAAGGTTCTGTGCTGGGTCCATTAGTGTTCATTATTTATACTGCAAAACCACAAAATCCTACCAAGTATTTCTGATCTAATTTCTACTGCAAATTTTTTTAATACACTTCAAATGAAACAAAACTAACTTACAAGTAACTTTTCAGCAGATATGAGTTTGTTTTAAGTCAATAATTCCTCAATATCGTTGAAAAAGTTCTAGTTATGAGTGAAATAATCTGCCAGTGGAACAAGACATTTTCCCCATATTATAAGATAAAATGTCTGGGAGACCTTGGAAATAGTCAGGAAGGAACGTGTTTTCAGGGATCACCAGGATCCCCTGGCTGTTAATGTCCAAGGCATGTGACTCTAACATGTTCCTGACGCATAGCGGCACGCTGGCCGGGCTCAACTCATGACTCCTTCCTCCTGGTGCTAAGCAGTGAAGGCAACGGACCGCAGGCAGGAGCGACTGGTGGCGCCTGGCTTCCCAGGAACTCAGTGAAAAACTCATTTTAGAAACTATTCAGGCCTGATGCAGTCTTCCTTTGTAACCAGCAGGGGGCAGCGGCTCCTCCCTCAGGCGCTAGGTCCGAGCACTTTTTCCAAACCCCCAGAGCCCAGAGGAGGCGGGCTTTAACGCCCCTCACTCCTGAGCCTCAACATGGAGCGTCAGCGCCGCTACCAACGCGACCAGAGATGAGATTTTTTTCTCCTCACCAACACATCGATTTCTGCCTTATGAAATTGTTTCTTTACTCTTTTTTCCGTGGTCACCATGGAGACCATGAAGAAATTGATCAGGTGACTAATTTAAATACACCTTAGCATTCATGGGGTACTTTGCGTTGACCATATATGGCTGGGTGTGGGCGTGTCCGGGGCAGAGCAGGGGGCGGGGCCTTGCAGCGAGCGTTGGGGAGCAGCTGGGATTTATGACGGAGAGCTGATTTCTGCAGCGGATGGCTTGCAGATCTGGGGTTTCTGGCGCAGACTTCTAGATCCTAGCAACGTTTTAGAAATGAGACCCTGGTGATGTCCAGGAATCATCTCTGAGGCTGTTTCCTCTTCAGAGCGCCTTTCAAATCCCAACAGCTCAAAGGAAAACAATCTTCATTTTCAAAAACTGCAGGAAAAATTGCATATTTCCACTTTAAACACTGAAAGCTGCTTTAACCTGAAGTATTGGTGTCAAATATTTGGGGGGTTGACCCTTTACAAGCCAATCTGTTTACTCCACAGTTGATGGAAATAAAACAACCAAACACTGATATTGATGCATGAGTTTTATTATTTTAGTCGTTAGGATGAGAAATGAGAGCGTTGCAAGAACTGCCATCTGCATTTCAAACCAATCAGGATTTAAATGAAATATTCAGATCAACATGATTCATATTGGATGTTAAACATGTCCACGTCGCTCCTCTGTTACACCACAAGCTTATCATCTGATCTGTTGGTCCAACATAAACACGCCATTTCAGCAGCAGGGCACCCTGACAGGAATCAACACAAATTCAGATTTTGAATGGGGAATTAGTGCCACCTGCTGGTCAAACATGAAAAATACAAAGCACTAGCTCGTAGTCAGCCCAAAATATTACTACTAATTACAATATTAGTATAATTATTCATTACCCTAACAGATTGAAGTTTTAAATTATTTTCATAAACCAAGAAGTTCGTTACTGACAGAATATAAGTCAGAAGTCTCTAAATCAATTTAAAAACATGACTGAATCCCAGAATTGCGCCGCTCAGGGTGGTTGGAGTCGCTCTGCTACTGATATTCATAGTTTTTCTTTTTAAAACTTTCATTCCTCCATTTCTGGCAGAAAAAATACATTTTTGAACAATTATTCTCTAATTTATGATGTGTTTTACTGAGACATGGCTGCAAGATCAGATCCCCGACTCCAGCGTCTCTCTGCCGGGCTTCCTGGCTACTCGGACGGACAGAGATTGAAACAGTAGCAGCAACAGGAAGGGAGATGGACTGGCAGCGCTTGTCAACAACCGATGGCGTCACCCAGGACACGTTACTGTGAAGTGTCGTCTCTGCAGTCCAGACATTGAACTATTGGCAGTAAGTTTTCGTCCATATTATTTGCCAAGAGAGGTCACCAGTGTCGTTTTGGTGGCTGTTTACGTTTCACCCTCAGCCGTGCCGACAATGCATGTGATGTCATCAGTTCCGCTGTTGCTAAGATACAGACCCAACACCCCGATTCTGTTGTGGCAATATCTGGCGATTTTAATCACGCCTCACTCTCTGCTGCACTGCCAACGTTTCAACAGTTTGTCAGCTGCTCTACCAGAGAAAACAAGACATTAGATTGTTTTACACAAATGTTAAAGATTCATATGTTTCCAAAGCAAGACCTCCTCTGGGTAAATCAGATCACAACCTTGTTTTTATCTGCTCAGAATATAAACCCCTTGTCCAGAGGCTACCTGTAGCAACAAGGACTGAGAAAGTGATCAGAGGAAGCCGAAGAAGCCCTATTGGGTTGTTTTGATGCTACCGATTGTATTTCTCTTTGCCAGCCACATGGAGAGGACATTAATGCCATGACTGAGTGTGTGACCAGCTATATAAACTTCTGTGTGGACAACACCATCCCCACCAGAACCGTGAGATGCTTCCCTAATAACAAACCCTGGATCACCAGTGACCTGAAGGAACTGTTGAACAGGAAAAACCTTTAGGAAGTGAGACAGAGAGTTATTGAGGAGCATACAGAAGCAGCTCAGAGTCCAGATCAGAGACAGCGAGGAGGTGTTGAGGAAGAAGCTGGAGAGTAAACTGCAGAGGAACAATATGAGAGATGTGTGGTCAGAGATGGAGAAGAGCAGGAGGAGGATCAGATAGATGGAAGTCTGGACAGAGCAAATGAGCTGAACACATTCTTCAACAGGTTCAGTTCAGGAACAAGCTCACCATCCTCCCCTCCTGCCCCCAGCCAAACAGACATCCCACCCTCCTTTGACCCACAGCTTCCCTGTCACACCTCAGACGTTTGAAGACTCAGCTGGAGGCCTCAATAATCGCCTGGATCCATGACTACCTGACAGACAGGCCACAGCTTGTGAGAATGAAGGACTGTGTGTCTAACCAGGTGGTCAGCAGCACAGGAGCACCACAGGGCACTGTACTCTCACCATTCCTTTTCACTCTGTGCACTTCAGACTTCCAGCACAAGTCAGACTCCTGTCATCTCCAGAAACACTCAGATGACTCTGCAGCTGTCGGGTGGATCAGAGATGGACAAGAAGCTGAGGACAGAGAGCTGGTGGACCGCTTTGTGGCATGGTGTGGAAACAATCATCTCATCTTCAATGTGAGCAAAGGAGAGGAGATGATTGTAGATTTCAGCAGAAACAGGGTCAGATCAAACCCTGTTTCCATCATGGGAGAAGAAGTGGAGGTGGTTGAGGAACATAAATACCTCGGTGTTCATCTGGACACCAGACTGGACTGGAGACTCAACAGTGAAGCGTCTCCAACCCAGGCGTCCAACTCCAGTCCTCGAGGCGTCCTGCAACGTTTGGATGCGTCTCTCTGTCAACGCCCCTGAAGTGCATCAGCAGCTCATTAGCAGGACTCTGTGGAACCTGAAGCATCAGGAGGAACTTCAGTCCTTTGGTTCAGGGGTGCTGGACTTGGGACACATCAAAAACTTGCAGGACGGTGGGCCTGGAGGACCACAGTTTGACACCCCTGGTCTTCCAGGGGAGGAACCGAAGGCTCTGTTCACACTGCTGCCTGAAGTGACCCAAATCCAGATTTTTGCCCTTATGCGACCTGTATCTGATCGCTTCGTGACAGTCTGAAAGACACATCTGCTGTTTACCTGTGCTCCTAAATCCGACGCGAGCTGTCTGTACAGCCAGGGCGTCACTGATACTCGACTCGCGTCCTGAAACACGGAAACAGGAAGGAGAGCAACAACCATGGCGACGATAACACGGAGAGCAGAGGAGTGGCGAACGCGCCGGCTCCGGTTGGACGCCGACTTTCAGCTGGGAAGATCTGCTCTGCCGTCACCATCCGTGTTCACCTCCACACACTGAGCACGCTCGCCACACGTGGCGTCGTTGCGTCCTCTCCTGCGCATGCGGCACTTTCAGGTTGTTTGTACTTCATACAGGAGATGACATACAAGTCGCATATATTCGGAAACGTGAACGACCCTGTGAAAAAAAAAAAAATTTGGATTTCACGAGAAATTGGAATCGAGCATCGAGGCCTGCAGTGTGGAGGAAGCCGGAGCTCACTGAGCGTCCGCAGCCAGACGCTGCTGTTGAGGGAATCTCCTCCACCAGCAACTGCTGGGGCAGCAGCACCAGAACCAGGACTGACAGAAGCTCAACGACCTGATGAAGATGGCCGGTCCCTTTCTAGTTCTAGTCCGGTTCTGGGACGACTGTGGAACCTCTGGAGATGATGGTCCAAAGGAAGATTCTTCATAAAATCAAGAAAATTATGGACAACCCTGAGCAACCTCTTCACCAGACTGCTTTACAACAACAGTGTCTTCAGTCAGAGGCTTCAGCACAGCGCTGTAATACAGACTGCTCCAGCAGTCCCCGACCATCAGCATCTACAACTGTGAGGAAGCCTGGATGATCTGAGTTAAAGCAACATTGAGTTTCCCTTTAGGATCAATAAAGGATTCCTGAACTGATCAGTTTTATTCAGATTTAATTCAAATATTTATTTTTCATTTGCTTCTCAATCATCAGAGAAACATCAGGGCGACCTGATCCGTGACGAGCTCCAGGTCTACTCCTCACCATCGCCCTCATCTGTAGCTGCCTCCATCAGATTCGGGTCAGAACTCCGACTGGGCCGCTCCAGAACATTCCAATCCATAATCTGCAGGGGTATGAATACTTCTGAGTCCAGCTGTGACTGTGGGATCACAGCTGGACTCATCCGAAGGTCCTTCCGAGACGCCTCCTGTCCGTCTCCGCGGCTTCCGGGGGAACCGGCCGAGCGGGCCCGACCCGGTCCGGACCGACCAGAACCAGAAGCAGGCGTCTCAACGCCTCAGCCGCAGGAAGAAGGCGTGGCGGCACTCGCTGCTCTCCACGGGGTAATATTTGTCGTAGAAGTCCAGGATGTACTCCTCGGCCTTGAAGCCGAACTTCTGGTAGAGCAGCATGGCGGGGTTGCTGGCCGACACGTGCAGCGTCACGTCCTTCCCCATGCACGTCTGCAAGACAGCAGCGCACACGTTGCACCAGGGCGGCCATCTTGTTTCACAAGCGCGTCTTACCGTAGGGCTGCACCTCGCCACTATTTTAGTGATCGATTATTCTGACGATTAATCGGATACAAAAAAATTGGAACATTCAGCAGATTTTTAATTTAACCTCTTAGGTTTGTTTTTTTTTTATTTTTTTTAAACAATATTAAGAATACATTAAAAGAGGCAAATAAACATTTTATTGCCTAAAATGCAATAATGTAGCTTTCCTTGAGTGAATTTGAACCAGGTGAAGCTAAAAGTGCCACAGTTTTGGGTCGAACAGATTTACAGACAAAGGTTGTTTTTATCTTAAATGCTAAATGTTGACATTTTGTCCAGTTTGGCGTCCCTGCAGCGCTGGGGGGGCTGTTTATTCAGCTCGTGGCTGGTGCTCCAGGTAACGATTAACCCGCGACTAAATTAGCTGACGATTATTTCAGTAATCGTTTAATCGGTGCAGCCTTGTTTTACAGCGAATTCAGGTCAAGTCTATGACGGAATATAAAGGCCAGGCTAAGATTATTTTTACAAAAAGAAAATCATAACGTTACAAGAATACAGTGAAAGTAAAATGAGGATAAAGTCTTAATATTACCATTATAATGTTGTAATATTAGAAGAATGAAGAAGTAATTTTATGGGAATGCAAAAAACAAAAAATAGCCAAGCTATTCCAAAATGTTCAAGCTTTTTTCTCAATAAAGCGCCTTTTTCTTGTAGTTTTCAGACGTTCTTCTGATAAAATTGCGTCTTTATTCTGCTAATGTTATGAATTTATTCTCGTAACTAAACAAAAGGATTCTGGTAGCCCAACCCTGACCCTCCGTCGTCCAGCTCCCAGAAGGGAAGACTGGAATACAAGCCACTTTTTGAAAATATTTTCTGCCATTTTTGATTTCTCTTTAAAACCCGTTAAAATGGGAAATCAGATCTGGTCTGAAAAAGAAATTTTATTTCTAAGCCACATTCCCGACGTTCCCAGACGCTCCCTGATGTTCCCAGACGTTCCCAGACACTCCCCGACGTTCCCAGACACTCCCTGATGTTCCCCGACGCTCCCTGATGTTCCCAGACACTCCCGGACGCTCCACGACGCTCCCTGATGTTCCCCGACGCTCCCTGACATTCCCAGACACTCCCCGACGTTCCCAGACACTCCCTGATGTTCCCCGACGCTCCCTGATGTTCCCAGACACTCCCGGACGCTCCACGACGCTCCCTGATGTTCCCCGACGCTCCCTGACGTTCCCAGACACTCCCTGACGTTCCCAGACACTCCCCGACGTTCCCTGATGTTCCCAGACGCTCCCGGACGCTCCACGACGCTCCCTGATGTTCCCTGACGTTCCCAGACGCTCCCCAACGTTCCCAGACACTCCCGGACGCTCCACGACGCTCCCTGATGTTCCCCGACGCTCCCTGACGTTCCCAGACACTCCCTGACGTTCCCAGACACTCCCCGACGTTCCCTGATGCTCCTGGACGCTCCACGACGCTCCCTGATGTTCCCCGACGTTCCCAAACACTCCCCGACGTTCCCTGATGTTCCCTGACGTTCCCCAACGTTCCCGGACGCTTCCTGATGTTCCCCGACGTTCCCAGACGCTCCCCGACGTTCCCCAACGTTCCCAGACGCTCCCTGATGTTCCCCGACGCTCCCTGACGTTCCCAGATGCTCCCTGACCTGTGCGGCTCCAGCAGGACTCACCTGGATCAGATGGTAGATCATGAAGGTCCCGATCCCGGCTTTCCTCCACTCCGGATGGACCAGCAGGAAGGAGATGTACGCCTCGCTGTACTTGACGTCCGGCACCATGAACCCGAAGCCCACCACCACCTTCCTGTAGAGCGCCACCACACTGAAGTCCGGGTACTGCAGGCACTCGGACAGGTCCACGCCTGGGGGAGCACACCTGAGGTCAGACTCAGCCACAGGTACAGCTGGGGCAGCAGGAGGGCGCGGGGCTACCTGGCCAGAAGCTGTCGTGGCACATGGCGTTGACGGAGGGGATGTGGTTGGGCCGCACGTAGCAGTAGTCGATCGGCGCGTCCGGTTCTGGGATCCAGTCCGGATCCTTCCTGTGGGGATACGCCCGGATCTCAGCCAGGAGGCGGAGCTTCAGGGGCCGAGACTCGAAATCCCTCCTGAGGAAGAGACAGGTCGCGGGTGAGACAGGCAGGTAGCGGGTGAGACAGGCAGGTAGCGGGTGAGGCGGGTGCGGTTCCGGACCTGATGAAGGGCTTGAGGACGCGGGCGGTGTACGGACTCTTGACGTTCTGCTCCAGGCCGCCGTCGGCTCCCATCAGCCGATGCCAGAAGGACGCGGAGCGCTGCTGGACGCCTCTGCTGCTGGAGACGCTGGTCTGCAGGGACAGAGACAGGTTGGACCCAACAGGAGACGCTCTGCGTGGAACCAGCAGGAGGTTCTGACCCGTCTGGGTCGGAGGTACCAGGTACCTGGAAGCGATCCAGGATCCGCTGCTCCTGGCTGCTGGTGCAGTACTTCCCCTTAACCCCGCCCCCAACGCGAGGCCCCGCCTCCTGCGTGCCATAGATCCCTCCCACCAAGCTGAGAGCGGCGCTGACGGCTCGGTCGACGTCCAGCAGGGGGAGCCCTCTCTGGCGCTTGGCCTGGCGGACCAGCAGCTTCCTGCGGAGGCGCTTGGCCTGCGGCGTGACGGCCAGCGCCAGCGGGCAGCCGTCCAGCCGCCGCAGCAGCAGCCGCTCCTCGTACAGGCTGAGCGCCGAGACGTGGGGGCTTCGGGGGGCGGAGACTCCGTCGGGTTTTTCCTGAAGAGTCATCCTGCGGCGCTCCGCTGTCCCGACGCCTCCCGCTCCCCGAGAGGAAGGGAGCGGAGCCTCGCCGGGCTCCTCGTGGCCGTCATCGTCCTCACTCTCAGCTTCCCGTTTGATCACAGGCTGAGGGGGGCGGAGCTTCTTCCGGCCAGCATGGCTGACGTTTGGTGGAGGGAGGTACTCCATCCCCGGGTCGATCATCCCCTCCGTCTCCAGCTCCTCGTCATCTGCAGGAGGAGCCAGCAGACAGGAAGTGACAGCTGCGTCTTCGCCACAGCAGGACAACAGAGGCGGCCTGGACTCACCGTGGAACAGCGCCTGAGGCGGCATGGCGTCGGGGATGAGGTCCGCCTCCGACAGCAGGCTGGGCGTGGCCGAGTGGGAGGCGGGCGTTCCTGGGCCGGAGAAGTCCGGTGACGGGGACGGCGACGGGCTGGTGAGCGGCGTTCGGTCCGAGGAGCTGAGGGACGAGAAGTCGATGACCTCGCCTCTCTCCAGGACCAGATCCGGGCGCCGCCCGCCGCGGCACACCCCCAGCTTGACGGGCGTGGAGGAGGCGCTGCGGTCCGTGTAGGCGCCGCCCGCCGCCTCCTTCTGCGCCCGCCGGATGTCTTTGGCCTCCTGTGTGCGGGAACGCTTCTCCTTCAGCTGCATGGCGTTCTCCACTGGGTTCCTGGCTCCACGCTTCCTCAGGCCCTCCACCGTGATGATGGGGTCCATGGGCGGCCGGGACGCTGCAGGGGAACCACGCCACAGGTCAGGGGGCGGAGCCAACTCACCTGGGTGCTGCCGTGTCACCGCGCCTCACCTTTTGTCTTCGTGCTGGATTTGTCCCCATCCGGTCTCAGGGTGGGGGGGCGGTTCTGGACCAGCTTCCACCAGCCGGGTTCTCCGAACTCCTGCGCTCCGGAGCGGAAGAAGGTGGGGCTTCCAACCGACAGGCAGCCGGCGACCGTGCTCCACCAGGTGGACGTCTTCTTCCTGCCGAGACCACAGCATCATCTTCCTCCTCCAGGACACCCCAGGGTGGGTTAGCGCCCCCTCAGTTCATTCCTCATTTACAGGACTGGCTGTCCTTATAAGGAGCAGCGTCCTGTGAGCCGGTCCGGTCCGAGAGGGAAACCACAGCTGGAATCTCTCTGGGACAAACTCACCTGTTTCCCAGCAGGAAGTTCCAGTGTCGACCAATGAAGGCGCAGATGTCCTCCTTCCACCTGAAGTATCCCTGCCGTCCCGTTCCCTCCAGAGACAGGTTGTACATGGCCAGCATCACCACCTGCACACAGGAAGCCTGTTTCCACCTGCACGACGCAAGACAGGTGAGCACTTGCTGAGGGGGCTGGGCCTTACCTGCTGCCAGGTGAGCCTCATCCTCTCAAAGCTCTCTTTCCCATCCTCGGAACAGTCGGAGCACAGGAATTTAAAGAAGTTGTCTCCTTTCAGGTAACTGGGCTGCTCACCGCGGAGCTGAGCTGCAACCAGCAGAGAAGCGGGTCAGAACTGCGACTGAACACGGAGAGGATTCAGGATGCAGAACTTCGGGATGATGCAGTTCAGAGACAGGAACCAGAGGACAACAACTGAAGACCATTTCTGTCCCCGACTAAGAGATTTCAGCCAGAAACATCCCAGCAGTGGTGGAACACTCCTGCTAATACACGAATAGTGGAGCTAATTTTTCATGTAGCACTTAGCGTTTTTTATTTAATGTTTTGCACAGTTTAGCGCAAAATTCCGGATCAATTCGAAGACGTTATTTTACTTGACTGTTTGACTGTAAACTTTCAGTTGAATAAAACTCAACGTCAAAATGAAATTGGTGCTCAAGGGTTGTAATCTTTCAAGGACAGATATAATCTGAATTGAAGTTAGTGCTTTAGTGTTAGCTTCTTGTAAATATTGAGTTGATATAGAGCTTTAGCACTAGCTTCTACTAATTACTGTGCTGATATAGCATTTAGCATTAGCTTACCCTATATGCTATGCTGGTATAGCGTTTAGCATTAGCTTACCCTATATGCTATGCTGGTATAGCGTTTAGCATTAGCTTACCCTATATGCTATGCTGGTATAGCGTTTAGCATTAGCTTACCCTATATGCTATGCTGGTATAGCGTTTAGCATTAGCTTACACTATATGCTATGCTGGTATAGCGTTTAGCATTAGCTTCACTATATGCTATGCCGGTAAAGCGTTTAGCATTAGCTTACCCTATATGCTATGCTGGTATAGTGTTTAGCATTAGCTTACCCTATATGCTATGCTGGTATAGTGTTTAGCATTAGCTTACCCTATATGCTATGCTGGTATAGCGTTTAGCATTAGTTTACACTATATGCTATGCTGGTATAGCGTTTAGCATTAGCTTACACTATATGCTATGCTGGTATAGCGTTTAGCATTAGCTTCACTATATGCTATGCCGGTAAAGCGTTTAGCATTAGCTTACCCTATATGCTATGCTGGTATAGTGTTTAGCATTAGCTTACCCTATATGCTATGCTGGTATAGCGTTTAGCATTAGCTTACACTATATGCTATGCTGGTATAGCGTTTAGCATTAGCTTACACTATATGCTATGCTGGTATAGCGTTTAGCATTAGCTTACACTATATGCTATGCTGGTATAGCGTTTAGCATTAGCTTCACTATATGCTATGCCGGTAAAGCGTTTAGCATTAGCTTACCCTATATGCTATGCTGGTATAGCGTTTAGCATTAGCTTACCCTATATGCTATGCTGGTATAGCGTTTAGCATTAGCTTACACTATATGCTATGCTGGTATAGCGTTTAGCATTAGCTTCACTATATGCTATGCTGGTATAGCGTTTAGCATTAGCTTACACTATATGCTATGCTGGTATAGCGTTTAGCATTAGCTTACCCTATATGCTATGCTGGTATAGCGTTTAGCATTAGCTTCACTATATGCTATGCTGGTATAGTGTTTAGCATTAGCTTACCCTATATGCTATGCTGGTATAGCGTTTAGCATTAGCTTACACTATATGCTATGCTGGTATAGCGTTTAGCATTAGCTTACCCTATATGCTATGCTGGTATAGCGTTTAGCATTAGCTTCACTATATGCTATGCCGGTAAAGCGCAGTAGCATTAGTTTCCACTAAATATTATATTAATATAGCAACTCAGCGTTAGCGGAACCGATGTTTATGCGCAGTGCTTTCAGGTTGGCGCAGCCCACCATTGCTTCCCAGGAAGCTCCCGGTCGGACTTCCATCCGTCACCGTGCTGCGCTCTGATTGGCTCACCTGCAGGGACCCACTTGTGGCAGCGGTCACAGTAGAAGGACATGTCCTCGCAGGCCCAGCCCCCGTCCGTCTCCTCGCCCACGTCGCTGGTCAGAGAGTCTCCGCTCTGGTCGTGCGACAGGTCCACGGATCCCTGGTCCTCCGACTCCACGATCAGCAGCGTCTCCCCCTCCACCTCCCCCTCCTCCAGCCCCTCGGAGGCCGACGTGCACGCCGCCTCGTCCTCGGCCGCCGCCAGCTGCTCGCCGCTGCTGTCCATCGCCGGGCCTCGGGCGATGCCTCACCTCACCTGTGGAGGAGAGTCACCTGGACAGGTCAGCCACACGGTGGGCCCGCCCCCTGATCACATGACCCTGGCGTCCAATCGGCAACCTGTCAGCTGGACCAGAAAGACAGAACAATCTGGGGATCTGTTTAGAGCATTTAGGGACCCAACTCCCAGTTTAGACTCTGAACCGGGTCGGAACCGCCGGGTCAGAACCACCGGGTCAAAGCCATGAGGTCAGAACCACTGGGTGAGAACCGCCAGGTCGGAACCGCTGGGTCGGAACCACCAGGTTGGAACTGCCGGGTCGGAACCACTGGGTGAGAACCACTGGGTCGGAACCACCAGGTTGGAACCGCCGGGTCAAAGCCATGGGGTCAGAACTGCCGGGTTGGAACCATATTTACAATCAGAACAGCAGTGTTTCAGCTGCCGGGTCAGAATCAGAACCCAACCACCTCCAGCATCGTTCCGCCCTGATTCCAGCCGACAGGACCGTTCCTGACGTCTGACGTCTGACACCGACCCAGGCGTACCAGGTCGGCAGTTCAGAATCCTCGACCATCTTCCTCCTCTTCAGGTGTGCGTTTACCTGCTCAGGTGTCCTGTGGGCGGGGCTCGGCCTCTTGGCGCCGCCTCTCCTCCTCCAGCTGTCGGGTCAGAACCTTCTGCTCTTCCAGCAGCCGCAGGCTCTCCTTCTTCCGCTGCAGCCGCTCCAGGTCCCGGACGACGCCCTCACGGAGACGCTGCAGAGAAACCAGAACCGTTAAGAGTCCGGCTGCCGGGGGAACCGGACCGGACCGATCCCACAGAGCCTCATGTGGTGGTCCTGAGTGTCTGTACTGCAGGTTCTGCGGCATGAACCGGATCGCTCTCTTAGGAATGTCCTGCTAACAGAACACCTTGTGGGCCGGTTCTGGTTCTGAAGGACCCGGCTTAAAGAGAAAACCTCCGATTTTTCAGACCACATCCGATTTTAACCTGACTCGGCACCAGGCTCCAGGGGCTTCGAAGGGAGGGTCTTGGTGCTGGTTTTGGAAGAGCCGTCCAGAACCACATCCAGGTTCCCGCCGGGATGACGCCACCCGGCTCCCGGCGGGAACGCTTCTTGCCGGCTGTTGGGCGGCAGCTGGGTTGCTCTGCCGCCGCAGCTTCGTCACTCACTGAGCGACCCAAAGTTCCAGACCCGGATCATCATCCCTCCACCGCCGTGCTTCAGTTGGTCTGGCTGGTCTCCTCCGTCCAGAGGACGGAAGGCTTTCAGAGTCATGACCTTTAACCTGTCCAGCCTCCGGGCCAGTGTCCCGCAGCTCGTCTTCCTGCAACAGCCTGGGCGCCTCGATCCGGCCAGGGGCCGCTCTGGACCTGAGGCGCCCAGGCTGGGATCTTCCTCTCTGGATGATGGGCGGAACCAACTCTTCCTCCTGGTCTAAATCTAGTTACTCGGTACTTCTCTCATTAAACCGTCGGAACCGCCCGAACCCAGAAGTTTCTATAGGGACCGGATGTATGAAGTGATCTAACAGAACCGGACCGGGGTTCTGGCATCCTGGCTGGGTCTGCACCTGCTGACCTGGTTCTGGACGTTAACTCTAAAGGTCCACAACAACCCGGTCTGTCTCAGGTGGAGCCCAGACGAACCCGGTTCCGACACCTGTTCTAACTCCGGGATTTGACCTCTGTGGATACAAACCTTCCCGGTCCGACCCGGTTCTGGTCCGCTTACCTCTCGGTCCCAGGCCTGTTTGAGGTGGACCCCAGCCACCGTGCTCAGAGTCAGAACCACAGAAACCGTCAGAACCACCTTGGAGGCTGTGGACATCCCTCCGGGTCACAGTTCGCTCCAGTTAGCACTAAGCTAACAGACGCCGCCGCTACTTCTTCTTCTTGGGTTTACTGGTGGTTGGTGTGCATTACCGCCACCTACTGGTATGGAGCGGGGCTCGATTTTATTTTATACATGTATTCTCGGTAATCATAATTTGTTAATCAACTTTGTTTTCCTGAAAAACCTCATTAAAATTTAAATACTTTTACTTTCTGAATCTCCCTGCAGCATATTTATTCAATTAAATATTTATTTTTTTCAGAATTCCTCTATTATTTATTCTATCTCATATCTCCAACATACTAAAAAAAAGTTCTATTATTTCATTTTCTCCAGTTTCCTGTATAGTGTTGCTGTATTCCGAATAATGAGCTGTTAAATTCAGTATGCCCAAATCTTTATCTTGACAATAGTTTCTCCTTCCTGCTCTCATCTCTCCTACTCTTTTCAATCATGTAAACCATCATCCTCCCATTCTTTCTGCCACTTTTCCGCCAATCTTTAATTATACTTTTTGCTTCTGATTTGCTTGTAGTTAATGTAAAGTTGATCAGTCCTGTTGTTGCCTTTTGCTTCCCTATCTGCTGGCTTGCTTCCTTTAATCCCAATATGTTCTGGTACCCAAATAAAAATAACTGTTAATCCCATCGTCTGAGTTCTAAGAGATGATTGCTGTATTTCTAATAAAATGTCTGGTCTGCTTTCTGAATGGTTAGTGCCGAACTGGAATCTGAACTAATTATTGTTTTTAAAGGTCTTATTTCTTCTATCCACTGTAATGCTAATAACACTAATATTTCCCCTGTGTACATTGATAACCCAATATGTAATTTGTTTTCCTTGTTTTATCTGAAATTCTGGTGTTTATATTCAAAATATAAACGTATCATAATCAACATCAAAAAGGTACCATAAAGTATACACTTAGTGTTCACACTATATACTTAGGACAACCCCCCCCATCCGAAAACAAAATTAGTCTAAAGCTTAGTGGGGCGTACTGTATTTACAACATGAAAACCAGGGCAATAAATTCAAACAGAAATGGTTTCAAAAAGGAGGTCAACTTAAATGCATTTTTCAGCTTCACAAAAAGTAAGGACTTGTGAAACAAACTGGACTCATTCTTCCACTGTATAAACTTAGGGCTGGTTTTAAAGAAGCAACATGTGTGTAGGTAATCTCTGGCTAAGAGTGCGATACTCATACCGTGGTCAATGTTACTGTCATTAATAAAAGACCAAATTTCTCCTCTTGGATGGTTAAATCAGATCATGACCCCATGAACCCAGATAAACTGGTGAAGATCCTGGCACATGTGAAAAACAGATGATCCAGATCCTCAGCTGCTTTCTCAGAGGTACACCCTTTCCACATCTGTTTTGAACCTGCGTCTCAGAAATTCATTAGCTGGGTGAATTTTGTTTAGAATTTAACTTTAGTTTTGGAGGAGAGACGAAAGATAAATATTTCGATCTAATCTTCTTAATTTGTCCTGAGGATGTTCTCCCTTCCTCTGGCCCAGTTACTGGATGAGCAGCTCCTTATCCGCTTGTTACTGCATTTGACATCACAAAAAACATTTTCAATAGAGTCCATACGAGGGGAAACCTTGGAATATATGACGTCCTGTCTCACCATGGACTGAAGCTTTGATCATTTGGTTATGTTTTGCCTGGTTGCAACACATTTGAAATTTATCACAAAACTCTGAATGTTGTAACATGTTTCCATCAGCAACAGCACACATGCTAAAGGCTACTGCTGCTACTTCCACCGCCTCTTCTTCTTCTTCTGCGGAGTTAAGGCACGGCGACCCCTGCTGGTGGAGCGGGTTCTCTGCTCGGCTCCATCCCAGCGATGGACCTGGACTTTCTCCAGATGTTCTCCTTCCTGTGAACTCAGATCAGTTTCCAGCCAACATCGCTGTGACTCAGAACCAACAGACCCAGTTGGTTCAAGAGCCTGAATGGGTCAGAAGTCAAAGTTCAAGGGGCTAAAACTAAAAATGATCAGATTCTAAACAGAAAGCCTGAAAGTCCTCCAGAAAGCCCAGAGAACTGTCCTGGTTCTGATCCAATCTCAACTATCTGGGCCACATTAAACATTACTGGGTCTCATCTGGACACCCTTGGATCTGAAATGTGCTATACAAATAAACTTGACATGTGTTTTGCGGTTTAGCTTTAGCTAATTTTTTTTGTTTAGTGGTTTAGCATTAGCTTCTCCTATTTTGTTGTGTTTAGTAGTTTAGCATTAGCTTCTGCTAATTATTTTAGTGTTTAGCAGTTTAGTTTCTGCTAATTTTTTTATGTGTTCAGCAGTTTAACGTTAGCAGAGCTAAGATTCTTGTTTAGAAAATTAGTGGTTCATGAACTTTTTGGTTAGCTGGGCCCACCACTGGCAATAACCATATTTTGATAATAGTGCAAACATGTATTTTCCATTACAACCATGGCAGCCATTTTGAAAAATGTCCACCAAAGAATCCCTGCAGGTAGTACGGATCTCCAGAAACGGAGCCAGAGCAGATTGGATCCAGCTTCTTTATTGATCATGGAACATAAATAGGACAAAGGTTCACTGTACATCCGGAGAGCAACGTAAAAATAAATAGTGTCACAGCAATAAATAAAGCCTGACATGAAGCGCCGTGTTCGTCTGACGGTGCAGTCCATGGCTATTTACACACATCATCATCATCACGTCATTTCCTGCGGCTGACTTCGCTTCAGCAACGGTTAAAAAAAACTAAGAAAAGCAGAAAGAGTCGGCGTTTAAAAACCTTCCAGTCGTCACAGCTTCTTCTTTAACACGGCTTCGGTATCAAACACTTCAATCAGCAGGATACAAAAATATCACACAGACTTTGAACCACGGCTTCGGGTTCAGCTCAGCTCCTCAGAACCAGAACCGGACGGGTTCTTCAGACTGAAGAGTTCAGATTTTAGGGCCTTCAATGATAGATCCCAAACCAGAGGGTTCTGGAGGTTCTGAGCTGAACGAGGAACCTCAGGTTCTGACCCAGATCTGGTTCTGCTTCCTGTGTGTACAATCAGGGCCAAGGTTATGCAACAACACGGACACGAATGCTGCAGGTTCTCCGGCGTGCAGTCGCCGTGGGGAGGGAGGGGGACAGGGGGGCGGCGGCGGCCTGCAGCTTTCATAGTCCAGCTCAGTGTCCCACACACACACACACACACACACACACACACACACACACACACACACACACAAACAAACAGATGTAAACATGAACTCAGGAAAAACAAACACCTGAAATTTCCCATTGTTGCCACATCATCGCACTCAAACACAGGCGGTTTCCCGTTACCATGGAAACCACCAACTCACGCTGAAGAACGCAGTAAAACATCAACATGGGCATCGTCTGCATGGACTAATTCTGGGTTTGACTCGGAAATGAAAACTGGGAATGTAGCTACAACCCAGCTGGACTGGGTTTGGTTCTGAGCGTGTCGGCGCCAGCTGGTCGGCCAGACTGGTTTAGAAAGAAAGAGTAATGAAGCTGTGGTTCTGTTGCCATGTTGGCCGGTTCAAACAGATCGTCAGGATCCCAGGGGAAGTTTTCCCAAGTGGAAGTGGCTCAAATGGGAATTCTGAGGAGACAAGCTCAAACGTTTCTGCAATAACGGCCAGTAGGGGCAGCCTGGAGCTGCACTGCAACAGAAGAGGTCTGATCCGTCAGGATCACTGAAACCTTGGAGAGGAACAGTTTGGTTTGGAACAGCTGCTGCCACCTGGTGGTCAGGTTGGAGATAGCAACCATTTAAACACCTGCCTGACGGAGAGCCCAGTCCAGCATCACTGGGATCACCTTTAATCAACTGGGATCGGATCATCCCGATCCTCAGGGCAGTTATCCATCACTGATCCACGAATGGGTCATCATCAGGAACTATGGGACCAGTCAGAGGAACTGGATCCTGTCAGGGTGGTTCTGTTACCTGGAGACCGTGCTGGACTGAACAAAATGGACAACAATCAGCCACACACACACACACACACACACACACACACACACACACACACACACACACCTCACAGCAGACAGAACAAAAAAACATTTCCTTTGAGAGTCCGGACAGCTTCAGGCATCGGGACAGACCGGACGAAAAGCGCTGCTCTTTCGTGTTTCCAGACATCCGAGCTCTCTGCTGCTGCCGGAAGAGTCCGAGAGTCTTGGGAGGAGTCGGAGCGCTAAGCTACTCAGACACCAACGTCCCCGTTCCCTTATTCACAACGTAAGGTAGTCCAGGTGAGTTAATCCGGGAGGGAAAGGATCCGCGGGCCTCGGTTCAGGAACCAACAGCTCGTTCCGTGGCTGGACGGACGAGCTGCCGACATCCGGATGAACACAGGGTGAGTTTGTTCCTGTGATGAATGACATCGTCCCTAGGTGGCGATATCACGTCACGACATGCAGCGAGAAGCTTGGCGGGTCAACAGCAAATCAAAAACTTTGAGGATGTGCGGAACAAATGTCGGCGTTTTGGGAATAGAAGGAAGGAGGGACGGTTCTGCGTAAGCGAGGCTTCTACGGCTGCGGGAACGGACGGTTGGGAAGTTCCGCGATCTGATGCATTCGTTCTTCCAACGGATCAGGAATCATCAGGGATCAAGACACGAGTGCGAACAAACGGAAACCAGCCCAGGCACAAGTTGAACCCCACCCTCACCCGGAATACGAACAACAGTTTTGGCTTTGTGGGTATGTACAGTGACTTCCTGTGGAGGGCTGGATGGTGGCGATCCGGCGCCGGCGTCAAAGGTCAGGGTCAAGTCTTCAGGCTGAGAGGGGGCGGGGCTAACCCAGCCACACTACTGTTTGAGTGCGAACAGTGAATCTCCAGTTAGCTTTATTTGTAGCTGTGGTGTGGCTAGCTCCGCCCCTCCCTCTAGCTCCGCCTCCAGCTACTGGTGGACCTCGTTGGCGATCAGACTGTCCTCCCCCGACTGGAAATCCGCCTCGTTGATGCTGTTCCCTCCGTTCAGCATCTCTTCGTCCTGCGACGAGCCCCGGTCCTCCTCGCTGCTGCCACCGCCCGGCTCATCCGAGTTTGGATCCTGGAGCACCTGGGCGATGTACATCTGCTGCTGCGGCGCCACCTGCTGCTGGAGACACAGAACCAGAACCGGGTTAATGCAGGCTGAGACTGGAACAGAACCTTCCACTGACTGATGGGACAGAACGCTTCCTGACCATTACTGCAGCATGGTCCTGCAACAATCTGTCAGCTGTGGATACCAGCATAAATATTAGCATGCTCACCCCTCAGGTCATATGTTTTTCATATTTCCCATCAGCCACTTCATTTCAGGATGATGGCCATTTTCCAAGATGGCTGCTACTTTTAAGCCTTTTAAACCAACCATTGCCATAAATGTTCCCTGATGTTTTCACAACTCGGATGAACTTTATATCACATCAGATGTTTTCTACTTTGGTCGTCCTGTTCATCCAACTTTAAAGTAATAATATGGAGCAGAATCAGAAACTGGGGACTTTGCTATTAGCAACTCTCAACCAGTCGTCACTGGAAGGAGATGAAGATGTCATCTTAATGGTTACCGTTAGCTTCCTCTAACTTCTTTTTATGTGTTTAGTGGTTTAGTGGTAGCTTCCACTAATCTTTTAAAAATGTGTTTAATGGTTTAGCTTCTGCTGATATTTGTATGCATTTAGCGGTTTAGTGTAGCTTCTGCTAATTTAATTAAATGCTTAGTGGTTTAGCATTAGCTTCCACTAATTTTTATTATATTTAGTGGTTTAGCATTAGTGGAGCTAAGATTCTTGTTTCGTGAATTAGTGGTTAGTGAACCTAACGTTTTGGTTAATAACCACTGCTTCTTATAGTGCAAACATTTATCCTCCATTACAACCATGTGGCCATTTTGAAAAATGTCCACCAGAAAAAGGAAACACAAAATCAAAATCAATCAAAATCAAATTCTATGATTTGATTTCTATGATTGCTATGTTTCATAATATGTAGGCTTTGATTTGACACCAAACACATTCATCTAATTGGTGATTTTAGTGCAAAAATTAATTCTCCATGACAATCATGGTGACCATCTTGAAAAATCAGTAAATAATTTCTGTGGATCCAGTTATGTATGATTTGACACTAAAGTATTAATTTGTGATAAATATTGGCAAATTTAGTGCAAAAAATACAATTGTATTGACGACCATGGCGGCCATCTTGAATTTTTCAGCGGCTAAAGAGATTTTTCAAAAAGCTAGCCCCTGGGAACATCTGTGCCAAGTTTGGTTCCCGCATCCATGTGAGACATTTTGCTGAAATATTCAGTCATCTGCTGCGCTACACTGGACCACACAGGTCACAGAACCTGGTGAAGAGCAACTCCAGGGCCCTGGCAGGAGAACTCGCCTGAGATTTGGTGGTTGGAGAGGATGAAGACCGAGCAGGTCGTCCGTTCTTCACAGCGTCCACGTCGCTTTCCTTCGTGTCAATCTGAAACAAACACTGGCAGTGAGACGACCGACCGACCGATCAGCAGCGAGTCACACACCTGCAGGGAGAAGCTCACCTTGTAGTTGTGGGCGCTCAGGTACTTGAAGTGTCCGAAACAGACGTGGGAGAGACAGACCACGATGGTGACGACCAGAACCACCAGCGTGAACATGGAGGTGGGCGTCTCGAAGCCTGGAGGCATGGAGTTCAGTAAAGACACAGAACATCACGGAACCGACACCAGAACCAACACCAGAGCAGCATTAAACATCTGCATGGATGTTCAACTGTAGGTCCTTTCTCAATTCTAGCCTCACCCGCCTGCAGCCTCACCTGTCTGCAGGTGTCCAGAGCAAGGTTGCTCACCTGTGCGAACAGTGGAGAAGAAGAGCAGCCAGAAGAGGCAGAGGATGGGCGCGGCCACCACCTGAGTCACTGCAGCCGAGTGGATCTTCTTGTCCAGCTTGGAGGGCAGGTAAGCGTAGTACATGTTGTACCTGTCCACCAGGTGTTTCAGCAGCATGTACATCAGACCTGCAGAAACAGCAGAGTTGAGCACACCTGCTCAGGTAGCCACCTGCTGACATCGTGCTGTGTACTGACCGAAGGGGACGATGATGGGGCAGGTGATGCTGTAGGCCATCACCACGGTGAAGACGTTCATCATCCAGGCGTAGGCGGCGCCGAACTGGAACTCATAGGCCTGATGCTGCGGAGACGACAGAGTTACAGTCAGAGTGGACACATTCAGGACCAGGTGCTCGGCATCGTCTCCGTCCATCCTCACCCTCTTCACGTTGCGGCGGTCAGCGGCGGAGCGAGCCAGGCAGAGCCGGATCATGTACATGAGCAGACCAGGGATCCTCAGCAGGTCCATGGCGTTACCGATGAAGGCCGAGGCGATGACGTAGTTGACGAAGAACGCGCCGTTATCCGGTAAGAAGACGCACCTGAAGAGAAAATGGTTCCTTATTGGCTGTTCAAACCCAACAGTACGCCTTAAATCTGACTTCCTGTTTCCAAACATCTGTTTGTGCTTCTGATGAACCACAGTGGGGCGCAGATACCTTCTCAGGTAGTTTGGTCTGGTTTTACTCAAGACTTCGTTTTAGTTCAAAGTCTTGTTCATGTAACTTTGGTGGGGCTTTTTCTTGGCTTTGACTTCGTCTCAGTTGCTCAAAGTCATGGTCTTGGTTCTCTCTGGTTGGGGATAAACATTTCCAAATTTAGATCTTTGTCTTGGTCAAGACTCTGTTTCGATCTCCAAGTCTCAAAGTCTTTATTAGCTTTGTCTCGGTGCAGGTCACTGAATTTTGGCGTTTCTCTAAGTCAGTGGTCTCAAATTGCAGTCCTCCAGGGCCAGAGTCCTGCAGTGTTTAGATGTGTCCCTTGTCCCACCCACTTGTATTAAATGGCTAAACTGCCTCCCTCGCATGCAGTCCAGCTCTACTGAGCTTTGCTGGTGAGCTCACATGGGAGCCAGGTGTGCTGAAGCAGAGAGACGTCTAAAAGCTGCAGCACACCTTGAGGACTGGGGTTTGAGACCACTGGGCCAAGTCATAGGAAACTCTGCTCCTGGTCCTTGTCTTGGTCTTGACCCAGAAATGTCTTACAGATTTTTTTTTTATTTCCTAAAGTTTTGGGTTTCATCTGAATGAACTCTGATAATTGTAGATGTTGTTTCAGGCTCTGACCTGGCCCCAAAGTATCGTCTTAACCAAGTACCTGGACTAACAGGTATAACTTGAAGTTGGGGCAATGACTGGGTTTCAAAGATCATAGATCGTCGTCTTTAACTTGACTTGGTGACCCGTCTAAGCCTGGTTCTTCGTCTTGGTCAGGATAAACTTGGGTCTTGGTATCTTAAAGTTTTGATTTTTATTCACTTTCTGATCTCAGAGCTTTGTTCTTTGTCTCGGTTCTACTAAAGTCGAGTTGTAATCTTGTTTGCATAAAGTCAGTCCTGATATTCCATTTCTCGACCTGATTTCAACAGGCCAGACTCTGGCTCACCATGAAACCCTGGTTTCTCTTGGTCTGGACCTGGTCTCTGTGGAGGTCAGGAGCAGTTCCAGGATGTGGCCTCTAGGGGGGGCTCTGCTCCCAGCCAACAGAGGCTCCTGACTGAAACCAGGAGACAGCATCGGTCTCATTGCGGTACCGTAGTAAACAACAACTCTCCTGCTGACTTCACTGGATAACACCACAGTGTTTGTCCAGCTCCAAGCATATAGGTAAACCCAAAAGTATTCACACCCTGGGGAGATTTACCGTCATCCGACCTCTGATAATATCTGTGGTAAATTTAGGCTGTCTCTGGTCTTCTGCAGCAGCCCTGAACACGCCCACTAGTGGAAACCCTTGCTGGTGAAATCCTCTTGTTTTGGTCTCTTCTGGACTCAGTGTATCAGTTCTTTACCGCAGCAGTTCACAAATGGAGACAAAACCAAACGACTTACTCAAATCTGATTTTAGCATCAGCCAGGAACTTCTTATCGAACAGCCAGCGAAAGAAAACATCCAGACTGTGAACACAGACAGACAGGATTCAAAGACAGCAGAAGTGGACAGCTGCTGCGGCGGCCAATAAAAATCCACACGTCCCACCTGCTGAGTCCGAGAGACGGCAGCAGCAGAACCATGAAGATCAAGAAGGTGTAGCATTTGTGCATCGTGGTCCTGTTTTCTCCAGACCTGCAGGGACAGACATAGTTCAGCTTATTACTGTGGATACAAGCAAAAACGTTAGCATACTCACCTCTCAGGTCTTTCAGGTTTTTCATATTTCCAATTAGCCACTCGAATTTCAGGATGACAGCCATGTTTCAAGATGGCTGCCGTCTTTGAGCCTTTTAAACCATTTATTAGCATAAAATGTCCCCATTTTCATGACTTGGATTAACTTTATGTCCCATCAGATGTTTTCCACTTTGGTCGTCCTGTTCATCCAACTTTAAAGTAAAAATATGGAGCAGAATCAGAAACTGGGGACTTTGCTGTCAGCGAGTCTCACACCAGTCGTCCACTGGAAGGAGCTGAAGATGAGAGACCCAGTTGAGCGACAGTTGTCTTAATGGTTAGCAATAACTCCCACTAATTTTTTATGTGTTTAGCGGTTTAGCATTAGCTTCTGCTAATTTTCATTGTGTTTTCAGTGGTTCAGCGTTACCTTACACTAATTTTTTTATATGCTAGGTGGTTTAGTGTCAACTTGTGTTTAGTGTTAGCGTAGCAAAGATTCTTGTTTTGTAAATTAGTGGCTAGTGAACTTTTTGGTTAGCTGTACCCACCACTGTCAATAACTACTGCTGATTTTAGTCAAACATATATTCTCCATTATAATCATGACAGCCATTTTGAAAAATGTCCACCAAAGAAAGGAAACACAAGTTCAAGAAAAAATATATGATTTCTATGGTTCAAAACGTGTAGGCTATGATTTGACACCAACCACATTCATCCAGTGAGGAATGGTGATTTTAGAGCAAAAATAAATTTTCCTTGACGACCATGGCAGCCATCTTGAAAAAAGGGCAGCCATCTTGAATTTTTCAGTGGCTGATGTTTTTTTTCAAAAAAGCAAGCCCCTCGGAACATCTGGGTTTCACATGTGAAAGACTTTGCTGAAGTATTTCATAACCCCCCCTTCTGAATTCACTATCTGCTCCAGTCACCAGAACCCATCCACTGGTGCCTGATTTGGACCGAGACGGGCCGCGGCGACCCGCCCCCTCAGCTCTGTGTTCATGCTAGAGATGTGAGGAAGATGGTGAGAGGAAGCAGCGGTACCTGGTCCAGTGAGCTTCAAAGAAGGCAGAATAATAGACGATGGTAGGCAGCAGAGCGGAGAAGGCCCAGAGCAGCAGGGTGGGGAAGAACTGAGTGACTATAGGGTTCTGTCCAGAACACAAACACAGAGTCAGAACCAGAACCAGAGCAGAACAAAGCTGGACTGAAGAGCTGCTGAGAGGGACAGAAAGCCAGGAAGATTCTCCTTACGTTTAGATACTCCACAGGCTTGGTGACGTTGAACTTGTCCATGGTGGAGATGATGATGGCTGGCGTCGTGAGGAAGAAGAGCAAGATGAAGAGGATGCAGTTGATGATGAAGCAGCGGATCCACCAGGAGATCCCGCCCAGCGACAGGTGCTCCCTGCAGGAAGGAACCACACGTCAGCTGGCTTCACATGGGCGGGGCCTGTGGGCGGGGCCTGTGGGCGGGGCCTGTGGGCGGGGCCTGAGTACGTACCAGCGAACGTTCTGTGGGTCCGGAGCGTACGTCACGCTCCAGTTGTGAACGTGGAGGACTTCACTGAACTGAGAGGAACAAGGCTCCTGGCGACAGCGACAACCCTGAACCTGACAGGCGTTGAAGTCCTTCAGGATGCTGTGGAGGAAAGGGGCGGGGTCAAAGACAGGCAGCAAATGACAGGGGAGGGGGGACAGAAGGGCGGAGTCAAACAGAGAACCAGATCAGAGGGGCGGGGTCAAAGAGAGGCAGGAAGGAAGGTTGTTGGAGTTCAAGTGAAGACAAAAGTTCAAGGGATGGTGTCGCACAGAGTATACAGTGGGGGGGGGGGTCGTATAGTGGCAGTATGGGGTGGGGGGTCATATAGCAACAGAATAGGGTGGGTGGGGGGGTCACAGGTATGAAAGGGCAGAGAGAAAGCTGAGAAACTTCACGTGTTGGCGTGGAAGGGAAGTAATTTAACCAATGAAATGAAAATGAAATCGTGTCAGAAATGACGCGTTGTGATGTTGGAACGCTCACATGGCGGTCATGGCCTCGTTCTGGAAGGTGACGAAGGCCATGCCCAGAGGTTTGGTGTGGACCTTTTCTTTTTCCTTTCTGTACTCCTCTTTCAGTTTCGCCTCTCTCTTGGTGTAGTAGCTCACCGCTTCTTCCTGCGGGGGATAAGCCAGATGTGTAAACAGGTCGGATCCTGGACCCCAGCAGATACTCTCATGTAAACCTAAAGATGTCACCTCCTCGCAGCCGGCGATGGCGCAGCAGCACAGGTGTCCGCAGGGTTTGGGGTTGATCATGGTGGGAACGTGCTCTTTAGCCATCAGGTCAGTGAAGAACTTCTTACTGCGCTCCGTCTTCTTCCTGCAATCAAACCCATAAAACGTCCTGACTGGTCAGGCAACAGGCCCAGAACTCATGGAGGGTCAGTCATTGACCCCGGACTTCCCTCAACTCACCTCTCAGCGCTCAGCGCCATCAGTTTGGCCACATTATAACAAATCCGAGCCTCCAGAACCACACAGTTCTCGTACGCCTGCCTGCACACCAGCATGGTTGGGAACGTTACAGCAACCAGCTTCTCTGAACCCATCTGCAGTCTCAATAATCAAGGAACTTACTCAAAGTGCTGCTTGATCTGACTCTCCTCAGCATACTTGGAGATGCCGTTAATGAATAAAGTGCGTTTCACCTGCAAGACACAACACTAAGGTTACTACACACACCAGTTTAAACCCAGTAAAGCAATGAGATGTGTTCACAGAAACCAACTGGATGAGATTCTGGTCCACAGCGTTAGGACCTGCTCTCCTACCAGATCGTCCTCCTTGTAGTGCATCTTAGATGTGTGTCTCCTCATGCTGTAGACGGTCAGCAGCAGATACATGAAGGCAAATGTAGTATGGAGCCACAACAGATTGGTCCTGGAAAAAAACAAAGTTCATTTCAATTTCTGTCCAAGCATCAGCAGATACTGCTTCAGACTGTTAGGCTAATATTTCGCTGGGTTCATCTTTACATGTTTTGTTCTCATTCTGCCATATTATCAGCTTTGGAGCTATCACACTTTCCTTTAACATACACAAACCATTGATCCTCTGTTTCAAGTCTTTATGCTAAGCTTGGCTAACAGTTTCCTCAAATTTATATTTATGCTGAGTTTGGCTAACAGTTTTTTCCAATTCCAGTCTTTCTTTTAAGCTAGACTAAAAGTTTACTCCAATTCTTGTCTCTATGGTAAGCTAGGCTACACATCTCCTCCAATTCCAGTCTTTATTTTAAGCCAGGCTAGCAGGTTCCTCCAATTCACAGTAATGCTAAGATAGGCTAACAGTTTAAGATATCTGTGGTGACATTTTGTTTTCAACTTAACTGTATCTAAATACATTTTTAAAAGAAATT
>CM026065.1:42190488-42332988 GCA_014839685.1 Anableps anableps | reverse complement strand
CCCTAGTCAGAGGGGTTACATGCAAAGAATGCGGGAGGAATGGTTACGTCGACACCCCCATTCAACACTAACTGCCAAACAACTAGTAGCTCAGTGTTCCAACATCCGCAAACGGCAAATGCTGTCACAACTTCAGATAGACGAGGTACAACACAAATGCTACGGCAAGGGGGAGCCAGGACGCCAGTTCAGAGGGGAGTTAGCTTCAACTCCCCACCCGGAGATTGGGTATGCAGCCCCAATAATGAACGAACCATCAAAGCTGAACGAGGCAGCAACTGACCTGAGAGGTAGGATCGTGGCCCGAATGAACACCAGGCAATCCCGATGCCAATTACAACGGCTGAGTGAAGTACCATCAGAAAGTCTCATTGAAGATGTGAATGCAGCATTGAGAACGATCCCTACCAACACCATAACGGAAACCAATGAGCTGGTGTACAACTCAGCATCAGTGATCCTTGAGATGCTCGGCTATAGGAGCAACCATGAGATTCAATACCCACCATGGAAAAGACGGTTAGAGGCTAAAATTAAGGTAACAAGGAGGGAAGTGAGCCAATTGTCAGAGCTCCAAAGAGGTGCAATCAAAAGACCGGTACCCAAGCGGTACAGCCAGATGCCCATACCTGAAGCGCTCGAAACTGCCAAACAAAGGCTCCAAGCCTTGGCCAGTCGCCTAAAGAGGTACACGAGAGAAAATGAAGCCAGGAGGATTAACCGGCTCTTCTCCACCCAACCAGCTAAAGTGTACTCTCAATGGCAGGGTAATAACAACAGAGCAGACCCACCAAGGCTGGAGACCCAACAGTACTGGAAAGGCATATGGGAAAGGGAGGCGACCCACAACAGCAATGCACAGTGGCTAATCTCTCTACGAGATGACCACAGCAACCTCCCTGAGCAAGCCCCAGTAACTATCACAGTGGCAGATGTCCAAGAAAGAGTCTCAGGTATGAAAAACTGGACAGCACCAGGTCCTGACATGATCCATGCCTACTGGCTAAAGAAACTCACTGCCCTCCATGAGCGACTGGCAGCTCAAATGAACCAGCTGCTACAAAGTGGGACTCACCCTGAATGGTTAACTGAAGGGCGCACAATCCTGATCCAGAAGGATCCCTCAAAGGGTTCGGTCCCATCCAACTATCGGCCAATAACCTGTCTCTCTACAACATGGAAGCTCATGTCAGGCATCATAGCAGCTAAGATAGGTGGGCACATGGATAAATACATGAGTACAGCACAGAAGGGCATCGGCATAAATACCAGAGGAGCCAAACACCAACTCCTGGTAGACCAAACAGTCGCCCGAGACTGCAAAACCCAACACACCAACCTGTGCACGGCTTGGATTGATTACAAGAAAGCCTATGACTCAATGCCACACACTTGGATCATTGAATGCTTAGAGATGTACAACATCAACAGGACTCTAAGAGCCTTCATTGCAGCCTCGATGGGGATGTGGAAAACCACCCTTGAAGCCAACTACAAGCCAATTGCACAAGTGTCCATCAAATGTGGCATATACCAAGGAGACGCTCTGTCCCCACTGCTGTTCTGCATAGGTCTGAACCCCCTCAGCCAAGTCATCAACAAGACTGGCTACGGATACCGACTCAAGAACGGAGCCACCATCAGTCACCTCCTCTACATGGATGACATCAAGCTGTACGCTAAGAGCAAACGAGACATCGACTCACTGATCCACACCACCAGGATCTACAGCACTGACATTGGGATGTCATTCGGACTAGAGAAGTGTGGTCGGATGGTTACACATAGAGGGAAGGTCATCCACACAGAAGGGGTCTCACTCCCAGAGGGAACAATAGCAGACATTGAGGACAGTTACAAGTACCTGGGAATAGCACAAGCAAATGGCAGCCTCGATGAGGTCACAAGGAAAGGAGCCACAGCCAAATACCTCCAACGAGTAAGGCAAGTCCTGAGAAGCCAGCTCAATGGCAAGAACAAGATCCGTGCGATAAACAGCTATGCCTTGCCAGTAATCAGATACCCTGCAGGAATAATAAGCTGGCCAAAGGAAGAGATAAAGACCATGGATGTTAAAACTCGGAAACTACTAACCATGCATGGAGGGTTCCACCCTAAATCCAGCATCCTGAGACTATACGCGAGCCGTAAGGACGGAGGCAGAGGACTAGCAAGTGTGAGAGCCACTGTCCAGGATGAAACATCCAAGATCCATAAATACATCAAGGTCAAAGCCTCAACCGACAATGTGCTCAGCGAATGTCTCAAACAATGGGGACCAGAAGATGAGGTGTTGGAGGAACCATCATGGGAGGATAAGCCCCTACATGGGATGTACCACCGACAAATAACTGAAGTGGCTGATATCAGGAAATCCTACCAATGGCTGGAAAAAGCTGGACTCAAGGACAGCACAGAGGCACTCATCCTGGCTGCACAGGAACAGGCCTTAAACACCAGAGCAATAGAGGCTCAGATCTACCACACCAGACAAGATCCAAGGTGTAGATTGTGCAAGGAGGCCCCTGAGACAGTCCAACACATAACAGCAGGGTGCAAGATGCTGGCAGGGAAAGCGTACATGGAACGTCATAACCAAGTGGCGGGCATAGTGTACAGAAACATCTGTGCAGGATATGGACTGGAAGCCCCGAGATCAAAGTGGGGCACACCCCCAAAGGTGGTGGAGAATGACCGAGCTAAGATCCTGTTGGACTTCCAGATCCAGACAGACAAAATGGTAATGGCGAACCAACCGGACATCGTGGTGGTGGATAAACAACAGAGGAAAGCCGTTGTGGTGGATGTAGCAATACCAAGCGATTGCAACATCAGGAAAAAGGAACACGAGAAACTGGAGAAATACCAGGGCCTCAGAGAGGAACTGGAGAAGGCCTGGAAGGTGAAGACCACAGTGGTGCCTGTGGTCATCGGGGCCCTCGGGGCAGTCACCCCCAAACTGGAGCAGTGGCTAAAACAGATCCCAGGAACAACATCAGACATCTCAGTCCAGAAATGCGCAGTTCTCGGCACAGCCAAGATACTACGCAGAACCCTCAAGCTCCCAGGCCTCTGGTAGAGGACCCGAGCTCAGAGGTTGAGAATAGACCACCCGTGGAGGGTGAGAAGGGAATTTTTTTTTTTTTTTTATGTATGTATATATGTATGTATATATGTATATATATGTATGTATATATGTATATGTATATATATATATATATATATATATATATTCTATATTATATATATATATATATATATATATATATATATATTATATATATATATATATATGTGTGTGTGTATAAAGCTTGAATCTTTGTGGAGCGAAGATGCTGAGAGGATCTGCAGGAACTTCATGGAGTAGTCATAAGCAGGACAGCTGTAACCTCTGACCCCTGCATGAAGGACCATCATTCCTCAGCAGCTGATGAAGCCATCTGGACAAAGTGTGACTTCACATCCTCCACACTATGGAGCCAAGAGCCCCGTGTTAACCTGGACCAGGCTTTGTGATGGTATGGGATAGTATCACTGCTCTGCTAAGCTTTTTTCCACCTTACAAAGTGGGAATAAGCTTAATGTTCTGAATGTGTTTCAGCGGGAGTGGATGGGTATTGCCAGATAAAATTAAGATCATGAAAACAACAGGAATTTCTCTCAGCTTCATGCCTTCTGACCAAAAATAGAATAAAAGGTAAAAGATAGTCATAAACAATTTAAAAAAGGAGGCCACATTTTAAAGAGACTCAACACGTCAGTGTGAAACTGTTACAGAGATTTGAAGGACTTGAAAGATGTGAAAAATGTGTAACAGAAGGGATTTTAGTCTTCAATATTTCGAAGCTCCACCGGTGAGTCTGTCCTTGTCCTCTAGGTGGCAGTGTTCACTCTGATAACCGCTGGTAAAGCTGGTCAGACGCGATAAAGTTGGTTTATTTGCGATTACTCAAACTAATCCGTGAGAAATCTCAGGCAACACCTGAAGAAGACGAATAATAAAACACATTAAAGCATAAAATTCATGTAAAAATTAATGTGTGACAGTTTTACTGACCGTTTCATGTAATACAGCCGAAGTTAAAACGATAAGTATTTTTAAATCATATATTCGTCCGCCAGTAAATATAGTCCGTGAGCCATGTGAGTGGGTGAGCAGTTTACTTCAGTGATTGGCTGCCAGCCGATGAGACCTGAGGACCCCGGTGATCATCGTCATCCACAGAGGAACCAACTGGACCGAGCTGGGAGCGCGGTTCGGCTGGATCTGGACTTCCTGTGAAGAGTCCGGCTCCTGTTGTGTGTCCAGGTGAATGCTGCAGGGTTCCTGATGTCTGCAGGCGGTAGGTGTGATTTCTTGTGTTTGTTCTAGAAGGACGTGTGACTGCGGGACCCCGGCTTTTACGGTTTTATTAGACGATCAGAGACAAGATGCAGACAGTATTTCTTATTTCTGAGGTTAAAGCTGGTGAGAAACAGCAGATTTTCCACAGATGAAGCTGCTTCTTATCTCCTTCACCACAGTTTCACTGCAGTTTTAATATTTTTCCTTTATTTTAAGTAAACTATGTTCTAGAAGGTGAAGTTCGTGTTTGACATCTTGTTTAAAATCAGCTGCAAGCAGAAAAAGTTTCATCCCGTTTCTTGACTGTCATGAATGGCATGATGCACAGTGTGCTGTCAGTGCATGTCTCGCTGCAGACGGGTTACCTGCAGCGACATGCTCAGGTGTCCTCTGCACATGCAAGAGCTGCAGTCTCCCTGTCCTCTCCGGGTCTCTGCAGCGCTCCGTCCCTGTGTGGAATGGACATTTGTGCTGCTGCAGCATTCTGAGCGTTACATAACAGGTTGTCCTCTGCATCATCCTGCAGGCCTGCCCAGGATTAAACCCGACTCTGCCTCTCCCTGGCACGGCAGCGCTCTGAGGAAGCACTTTCCCTGTTTTCTAACCTCCAGCAGCTTCATGGGACGCCCTGATTGGCTGTTCAGTCATTTTCACGGTGAAGAGAAACAGGAAACCTAAATGGATGTGTCCGGCGCTGCAGGCTGTGATTGAGCTTGAGAGCTGCTGCAGCTGCGGCTCCGACTCCTTCCTTGAACTTGATGCTTGAGTTCAGCGTGTTTCGTCCTGGTTCAGCTCGCTGTCCACACACACCAGCCTCCTGGTGCTTCAGCCAGGCCTTCCCTGGCTGTGTGGCTCGGTCTGGGAATTTTCTGTAAAACACAAAGACTGTTTATTATGTTAAATATCGACATAGTTTTCGACTTTTATATTCAGTTGTATTTATTCAACATTAAAGTACCATTTCAACTTTAAGTCACCATTTTCAGCCATTCTCTACTCATACGTTTATCTTTATCCCCATTAATTAATTGTTTTGCATCCTTGATTATGTTTCCCTATAAACATTCATTTTTTGATTTATATGTTTATATTTGTTTTACAGTTTATTTCTTACTAGTAAAATACAATACATTGATTCATAGTTAATAACATATCATTAGACCCTTAATGAGGGTATCAGCTGTTGCCACAGAAAAACATGGACAAATATAGAGTTTTATTTCTCAGTCTATGATTAGATGATAAATTAAAATAGTTTTTCCTCATGTTGGCTTCTTTGTAAAGCATTTTATCTGTTCTAATGTTTATTTCAAATTGTAACACTTTATTCCCCTCCATAAGAGAAAAATAATTATTTAAATATTAATTTCACATGAGTTTAGCATAAGAATAAACCATATTTCACTTCCCATTGGGATATATAAAATATTTTTGAATTTGAATCCCATTCCGTTTTGTCCAAAAAGCCTGGTGCTGATGGGGTTAGCTTTAAACTAATCTAGCATTTAAATCTGCTCTGGGCTTGGCTGATCACACTGCTGATCTTATTCCTTTCATTGCAGTTTTTGCAACAAATTAAAGCCTCAGGATGTTTCCTGTTTATGCAGATTTTCCCAGAGTTATTAGAGGAGAAATGTCTTCTCATGGACTGTTCTTGTTTGATAACAGCCACTCCTTGATTAAAGTTGTGATTGTGCTCTTCAGCTCGTCATAATTGGCATTTTTATGTTTGAATGTCAGCGTGGAGCTGAAGGCTGCGCTCTGCTCAGACTTGTTGGGATTTAATCAGCAACTGCTTTTCATTTCAGTTATTATCCATGAACTCACATTAAAACAACACCAACTGCTTTGATGGGATTTGCTCCTGTGGCCCAGCTTTAAACCTTAGTGACGGTTTAACCTCGAACCACAACCACGGTTTGACCGCAGGTTCTGTCATGGAAACCTGTTCTGTTGCTTGAGGAACTTTCTACTCTGAGCACATTATTTCTAAGAAATGTTGAGCCATGTATTTGTTTTGAAGTTTACCTGAACACCAACATAATCCCAGAGAAAAACTACCTGGTTCCCAGAGCAACAACAGAGCCTTTAGTGCAGTTAGCTTTGGTAGCTCAATACTTTGGGTTTTGTGGTTCTCTTATTTACAGTGTTGATTCACTCCCACTTTAATTATTGGTGTGTTTCACTAGAAAGCTGTTATGTAATCATACAAAGCTCTGATATGAAGTGTTTGTGCGACAGAACCAGAACAAAATGCAGAAGGCTAAGCTGGCATGTAGCTGTTAGCTACATGTAGCATTTAGCGTCTAAATGGTGGTCGGTGGAGACACAAATAGTTTTTAATATGGTGGATGAAGCTAAATGATAACTGTTTTCACCAGAGAGGAGTTATCATGATAAAAACATCTAATATCTAAAGATTTTGCTAACAGGCTAGAGTATTTAATCTAGATAATGAAAGTGGCTGTTAGCTACATGTAGCATTTAACAGCTAAATGGCAGTTGATGGAGATGAAAATACTAAATGGACTGTACTAAATGATCTGCAACATTACTTTTAATTAATCTAACTGTTCTCACCATGGAACCATTAGCATGATGAAAAGGTCTAATATATAGCCATGGTGCTAGCATGTATGGGAGCGTTGATCTGCCAGAGCTAGGAAATAAATACAGGAGCAGTATCTTGTTAAAATGAGATATAACAAGATTTATATCTCATTAAAACCAAAATATGTTCTCGTTTAAAAGAGAGAGGTCCTAACAGTAAAATGGAAACGCCTTGTGGGATGTCTGTGTCGCCTAGAAGAAACTGAGTGAGAAGCTTGAGAGCCAGAGGCAACCTCTGTGTCTTTTTACAAAGTCATAATCTCTCAGAGAAACGTATTTTGATATGTTGTCAAAACAAAAAAGTTTCTCATTTTAATGAGATATTGCTCTTTAATTAATTTCATATCTCTGGCACTTAAATGGTTTCATAAACAGGCTAGAACACGGTGTAGATGATAAAATAGCAGCTAGCAGTTAGCCACGTAGCATTTACTAGTAAAGTCTTCACCCAAAGTTTCTTTCTCAGCAGTTGGGGAAGAAAACAACTGTTTAAAATTGTGTTTACTGTGTTAAGTTAACTGCAAGATAAATTCAGTTCAAATTAGTACAATTTATGCTAGATATGAATACATGCCAAAGCTTTTTGCTAACAAAATGGCAGAGATGCAGCATTAAATGTATGAACTCATCTCTACATGAAGCACAAACACAAACATGATTTTGTTTTAGTTTATAAACTCATTCTTTTGTCCTCCACTTATACAGTTTCATCATAGTTTTTGGACATACAGCTCTATTTGCCAGGTTTATAAGTATTATCTCATTGGGATTCATGGTTAGCTTGTTGGTATTTCATGCAGAGTTAACCGAGTAAATGGGAATAACTTGTAGGGGGGGTTTTGACAGTGCAAAGTTGAAGGTGTGTGTCGTAACACTATTTCTTGATTTATAGGTCAGAGTTGAGAGGTTTAACAAAGAAAAAAAACATTTCTCTGAAAATGATAAAGCTTAAGAAGGTCTAAACTTCGTAAAAATTAGTAAAAATCATCCAAAGTTCAAAGAAAAACTCAGAAATCTCAGAGAAATGGTGAACTAGACCACTTTAAAGGATTGAAAGGGCTCTGAAGATGTGTGACTGCTTGGAAGGGAATCATAAAGAGGGCGAACTCTTTCAGAGTCCTGCGTTCAGCTCGTAGCAGATGGAGGCTGTCATGGACTCACACCTACACACCTTTCTCTCCTCAAACTGGTTGCAGGGTATTTCTGGCTGCTTTGCTGCCTTTCAGGCCCACCGAGCATCTGTTGTTTCCAGGGCTCAGTGAAGGTATCACAGGTTTGTCCAAATGGTAGGAGAAAACTGGGGCACCACCATTCAGCTTCAGCGCTTCTTTGTTTTACTGGTGAGTTTGTGCAGAGGACAGTGACACCTTTATATGAACCCAGACCCCAGAATCTAATCCAGACGCCCCAGGGGAAAGCGCCGCCAGGGGGTCCCAGAGCTCTTAAGGAAGATTGTCTTTATCATGACAGCTGGACAGAAAACATTCCCACACATTTCCAGTCACACTTCCTGTGTGGGACAACTGGAGTTGATTAGAATATCTCATTTAGTCAGAGTTTCCAGACAGACCATGTGACTTTTTGCTCACTCAGAACCTCGTCTGTTGCTCCCTGAAGTTAAACCTTCCCAACATTTCAGACATGTAGTTCTTGGATGTAGCTTAATGTTGTTTTCCTGCAGGTGAGCAGTCCTTGCACGCAGAAACACGTCCCTGTGATGCGCTGCTTTCTCCCTACTGTCTCTCTGGCTCTCAAGTCAAACACTGGTTATTTAACAGGCTCGGGACAACAGTTACGCTGTGTCCTCTGGGTGTGTGTGTGTGTGTGTGTGTGTGTGTGTGTGTGTGTGTGTGTGTGTGTGTGTGTGTGTGAGAGGCTCTGGCGTTGGATGTCCAGGTTTCTGGAGGTCCAGCTGTTCTGCTGTTGAAGTTCTGGAAAGTTCTGGATGTTTTGTGTCCTTCACTAAGCCCTAGTTGGTTCTGAGTAATGCCGTCATGATAAGCAATAACTCGATAATCGCACGATGCAGCAAACATCTGACCCATGTAGTTAGTTTGCACTACCTGCCACTTTTGCCTGTTTTCCCTGTCGAAGCTGAACGATTAACAGTTTTTGAAGCAGAATGTTGGTTATTGAGACGTCATAATCCATGTTAACTGTTGTTTTTTCAGTTATGTTGACTTGTTTTGGATATTTAAAATGTTTTCCAGTTCCAGAGTTAAATGTTCTTTGGAAATGAAAGTTTTGTGACTGACTGACTTCTTTCTGCAGGGAGGAGTTCATGTTGTTTAGCACGCCTCTGCAGACCGCTGATGTTTCAGAGTCGGACCGGCTGAAGATCGGCCGATTCATGGTCCATGAAGTTCATGTCTGCTGTGGGGGGGAGATGTTTCTGGTCTGCTGGCCCAGAGTTGCTCCAACATCTGAACTCATTTGTTTTTATCCGACTCTCCCATGTTTGGTGATCCTGCTGCAGCTCCGAGGCTTTCCTGTGAAGCGATTCCAGGCGGACGGCGAGGAGGTCATGTTGCTCAGGTCACACGTGCACAGTCGTTATGTTCCTGGGGGGGTTTAATATTCATCTTTCTGGCAGGACCTCCTGGACCAGCGCTCAGTAATCCGACTCGGACCGGGCCTCTGATTGGCTGGCTGGTTCCGTCCCTGCTCTGCATCAGATCACATGTTCAGTTTTCCACTCGTTGCCTTCTCCTGCTGCAGTCCAGATCCGTCCCGACGCTAAGCAGAAAGGACCAACGCTGCTCAGCCTTGAAGGAAGGAGGTGGAGCTGGATCTGGGACAGAAACACACACACACACACACACACACACCATGGCAGACTGGGAAGGGGAATGAAGGTGTGTGTGCTGTAGAGGAATGTCCCTCCCTTCGTGCCGTAGTCCTGTGCCAGAAGCAGCAGATTTCTGTTTACTGCAGCGCTGAGGAGCACGAACCAAAAAGGGAGGCCGGATCCGTCCCTACCCCCTCCCTCCCTCTCAGCCTGCGCAGCCTTCCTTCCTCGCCTGTGTGGGATAACACGGCAGTGATGGGATCACACATGACGCCTGAGCGTGCAGCGCGGCGCAGCATGCGAGGAGGTTAGGGACTGAGCATCCCAGTGTGTCCCAGTCCGTCCCAGTGCGTCCCAGTTCGACCAGCTGAAGGAATCATTTCTTACTGGATCTGTTTTCTCTGTTTTCAGCCTCAGAAGGAGCCAGAAGAGTAAGTTATGACTGCGGCAACAGTTACGCTGTGTCCTCTGGGTGTGTGTGTGTGTGTGTGTGTGTGTGTGTGTGTGTGTGTGTGTGTGAGGCTCTGGCATTGGATGTCCAGGTTTCTGGAGGTCCAGCTGTTCTGCTGTTGAAGTTCTGGAAAGTTCTGGATGTTTTGTGTGCTTCAGGAAGCCCTAGTTGGTTCTGAGTAATGCCGTCATGATAAGCAATAACTCGATAATCGCACGATAAATTAAGACGAAATCGATCATCTCCATTTGGACAACAATTGTTAAAGAGACACTCCCCTTTAATGTTGCTGAAAAGAAGCCATTTTAAAAAATGCAGCAACATCTGAGCCCCAGTACCACTTAGTTAGTTTGTGCTACCTGCCACTTTTGCCTGTTTTCCCTGTCGCAGCTGAACGATGAACAGTTTTTGAAACAGAATGTTGGTTATTGAGACGTCATAATCCATGTTAACTGTTGTTTTTTTTGGTTGTCATGTTTATTTATTTTGGATATTTAAAATATTTTCCAGTTCCAGAGTTAAATGTTCTTTAGAAATTAAAGTTTTTTGATCTCTGAGAGGCCGTACTTGCATTATGGCATCATCATCATTATTATTATAGTTTTGGAAAATGGTCTCAAAATGACAATATTATCATTTATCGCCATAATTTCTGGTTCTGAGACGATGGAGCTAAAACGGAGAACCAACCTCCCTGTACCTGCTGCAGAACAGCAGCCCCACTGCATGATGCTGCCGCTACCATGTTTCAACATAGGGACGGTGTGTCTTCCTTCATCAGCTTCATTGTATTTAACATGGATCCTCTCCATCACCAACGAGACCAGAGCGGTTCTGGACAACTAGACCAGAGCGGGTCGGGACGACTCGCTTTTATTGATCTGAGGAGCATGGAAGGTTCTGCAGTGTTCTGCTGGCTGGTTCTGAGAGGAACCAGAACATTCTGCCGGTGGGTTCTGAGGAGAACCAGAAAGTTCTGATGGTTGATCCTGAGAGGAACCAGAAGGTTTTGCTTTTTGGTTCTGAGTGGAAACAGAACGTTCTGGTGGTTGGTTCCGAGTGGAACCAGAAGGTTCTGCCGGTGGGTTCTGAGGGGAACTAGAACCTTCTGATGGTGGTTCTGAGGGGAACCAGAAGGTTCTGCTTTTTGGTTCTGAGGAGAACCAGAAAGTTCTCATGGTTGGTCCTGAGGGGAACTAGAAGGTTCTGGTGGTTGGTTCTGAGGGGAACCAGAAGGTTCTGTAATAATCCTAAAGTGAAATCCTCTCACCTCCAGGAAGGCAGATCTTACTGACCCGGGTCAAACCCAGAACTTGACGCTGAACCATGACTACAATCCAGACGCAACGTGTGATAAAGTAAGTGCACCCTGCTGCTGTGCAGCTCCAGGTATTTGTTCACATGACCTCAGAGCAGCAGCTGCAGCTGCAAGGCAACCAGGGGAGTGGACGTCCAGGTCCAGGGCTCTGGTGGAGCATCTGGATCAGTCAGGGCTGTGGTGGAGCATTTGAACCAGTCAGGGCTGTGGTTGGAACATCTGGACCAGTCAGGGTTCTGGTGGAGCGTCTGGACCGGTCAGGGCTGTGGTCGGAACATCTGGACCAGTCAGGGTTCTGGTGGAGCATCTGGATCAGTCAGGGTTCTGGTGGAGCGTCTGGACCGGTCAGGGCTGTGGTCGGAACATCTGGACCAGTCGGGGTTCTGGTCGGAACATCTGGACCAGTCAGGGTTCTAGTGGAGCATCTGGACAGTCAGGGTTCTGGTGGAGCGTCTGGACCAGTCAGGGCTGTGGTTGGAACATCTGGACCAGTCGGGGTTCTGGTGGAGCGTCTGGACCAGTCGGGGTTCTGGTAGAACATCTGGACCAGTCGGGGTTCTGGTGGAGCGACTGGACCAGTCGGGGTTCTGGTAGAACATCTGGACCAGTCAGGGTTCTGGTGGAGGATCTGGATCAGTCAGGGTTCTGGTGGAGCATCTGGACCAGTCAGGGTTCTGGTGGAGCATCTGGACCAGTCAGGGCTGTGGTCGGAACATCTGGACCAGTCGGGGTTCTGGTGGAGCGTCTGGACCAGTCAGGGTTCTGGTGGAACATCTGGACCAGTCTGGGTTCTGGTGGAGCATCTGGACCAGTCAGGGTTCTGGTGGAGCATCTGGACCAGTCAGGGCTGTGGTCGGAACATCTGGACCAGTCGGGGTTCTGGTGGAGCGACTGGACCAGTCGGGGTTCTGGTAGAACATCTGGACCAGTCGGGGTTCTGGTGGAGCGACTGGACCAGTCGGGGTTCTGGTAGAACATCTGGACCAGTCAGGGTTCTGGTGGAGGATCTGGATCAGTCGGGGTTCTGGTGGAGCGACTGGACCAGTCGGGGTTCTGGTAGAACATCTGGACCAGTCAGGGTTCTGGTGGAGGATCTGGATCAGTCAGGGTTCTGGTGGAGCATCTGGACCAGTCAGGGTTCTGGTGGAGCATCTGGACCAGTCAGGGCTGTGGTCGGAACATCTGGACCAGTCGGGGTTCTGGTGGAGCGTCTGGACCAGTCAGGGTTCTGGTGGAACATCTGGACCAGTCTGGGTTCTGGTGGAGCATCTGGACCAGTCAGGGTTCTGGTGGAGCATCTGGACCAGTCAGGGCTGTGGTCGGAACATCTGGACCAGTCGGGGTTCTGGTGGAGCGTCTGGACCAGTCAGGGTTCTGGTGGAACATCTGGACCAGTCTGGGTTCTGGTGGAGCATCTGGACCAGTCAGGGTTCTGGTGGAGCATCTGGACCAGTCAGGGCTGTGGTCGGAACATCTGGACCAGTCGGGGTTCTGGTGGAGCGTCTGGACCAGTCAGGGTTCTGGTGGAACATCTGGACCAGTCAGGGCTGTGGTGGAGCATTTGAACCAGTCAGGGTTCTGGTGGAGCGTCTGGACCAGTCGGGATTCTGGTGGAACATCTGGACCAGTCGGGGTTCTGGTGGAGCGTCTGGACCAGTCGGGGTTCTGGTAGAACATCTGGACCAGTCGGGGTTCTGGTAGAACATCTGGACCAGTCAGGGTTCTGGTGGAGCGACTGAACCAGTCGGGGTTCTGGTAGAACATCTGGACCAGTCGGGGTTCTGGTGGAGCGTCTGGACCAGTCGTGGTTCTGGTGGAGCGTCTGGACCAGTCAGGGTTCTGGTCGGAACATCTGGACCAGTCAGGGCTCTGGTGGAACATCTGGACCAGTCGGGGTTCTGGTCTGAGCGTCTGGACCGGTCAGGGCTGTGGTCGGAACATCTGGACCACTCAGGGTTCTGGTGGAGCATCTGGACCAGTCAGGGTTCTGGTGGAGCGTCTGGACCGGTCAGGGCTGTGGTCGGAACATCTGGACCAGTCGGGGTTCTGGTGGAGCGTCTGGACCAGTCAGGGCTGTGGTCGGAACATCTGGACCAGTCGGGGTTCTGGTGGAGCGTCTGGACCAGTCGGGGTTCTGGTCGGAACGTCTGGACCAGTCGGGGTTCTGGTGGAACGTCTGGACCAGTCGGGGTTCTGGTCTGAACATCTGGACCAGTCGGGGTTCTGGTGGAGCGTCTGGACCGGTCAGGGCTGTGGTCGGAACATCTGGACCAGTCAGGGTTCTGGTGGAGCGTCTGGACCAGTCGGGGTTCTGGTGGAGCATCTGGACCACTCAGGGTTCTGGTGGAGCATCTGGACCAGTCGGGGTTCTGGTAGAACATCTGGACCAGTCGGGGTTCTGGTGGAGCGTCTGGACCAGCCGTGGTTCTGGTAGAACATCTGGACCAGTCAGGGTTCTGGTGGAACATCTGGACCAGTCGGGGTTCTGGTCGGAACTTCTGGACCAGTCAGGGTTCTGGTGGAGCATCTGGACCAGTCAGGGTTCTGGTGGAGCGTCTGGACCAGTCAGGGCTGTAGTTGGAACATCTGGACCAGTCAGGGTTCTGGTGGAGCGTCTGGACCAGTCAGGGCTGTAGTTGGAACATCTGGACCAGTCAGGGTTCTGTTCGGAACATCTGGACCAGTCAGGGTTCTGTTCGGAACATCTGGACCAGTCAGGGCTGTGGTAGGAGCTTCTGGACCAGTCGGGGTTCTGGTCGGAACGTCTGGACCGGTCGGGGTTCTGGTAGAACATCTGGACCAGTCAGGGTTCTGGTGGAGCGACTGGACCAGTCGGGGTTCTGGTAGAACATCTGGACCAGTCAGGGTTCTGGTGGAGCGTCTGGACCAGTCGTGGTTCTGGTGGAGCGTCTGGACCAGTCAGGGTTCTGGTCGGAACATCTGGACCAGTCAGGGCTCTGGTGGAACATCTGGACCAGTCGGGGTTCTGGTCGGAACTTCTGGACCAGTCAGGGCTCTGGTGGAGCATCTGGATCAGTCAGGGTGTCTGGTCTGAGCGTCTAGACCGGTCAGGGCTGTGGTCGGAACATCTGGACCACTCAGGGTTCTGGTGGAGCATCTGGACCAGTCAGGGTTCTGGTGGAGCGTCTGGACCAGTCAGGGCTGTGGTCGGAACATCTGGACCAGTCGGGGTTCTGGTGGAGCGTCTGGACCAGTCAGGGCTGTGGTCGGAACATCTGGACCAGTCGGGGTTCTGGTGGAGCGTCTCGACCAGTCGGGGTTCTGGTCGGAACGTCTGGACCAGTCGGGGTTCTGGTGGAACGTCTGGACCAGTCGGGGTTCTGGTCTGAACATCTGGACCAGTCGGGGTTCTGGTCTGAACATCTGGACCAGTCGGGGTTCTGGTAGAACACCTGGACCAGTCAGGGCTCTGGTGGAACATCTGGACCAGTCTGGGTTCTGGTGGAGCATCTGGACCAGTCAGGGTTCTGGTGGAGCGTCTGGACCAGTCGGGGTTCTGGTCGGAACGTCTGGACCAGTCGGGGTTCTGGTAGAACATCTGGACCAGTCGGGGTTCTGGTGGAGCGTCTGGACCAGTCGGGGTTCTGGTCGGAATGTCTGGACCAGTCGGGGTTCTGGTGGAGCGTCTGGACCAGTCGGGGTTCTGGTGGAACATCTGGACCAGTCGGGGTTCTGGTAGAACATCTGGACCAGTCGGGGTTCTGGTGGAGCGTCTGGACCAGTCGGGGTTCTGGTCGGAATGTCTGGACCAGTCGGGGTTCTGGTGGAGCGTCTGGACCAGTCGGGGTTCTGGTGGAACGTCTGGACCAGTCGGGGTTCTGGTGGAGCGTCTGGACCAGTCGGGGTTCTGGTGGAACATCTGGACCAGTCGGGGTTCTGGTGGAACACCTGGACCAGTCAGGGCTCTGGTGGAACATCTGGACCAGTCTGGGTTCTGGTGGAGCATCTGGACCAGTCAGGGTTCTGGTAGAACATCTGGACCAGTCGGGGTTCTGGTCGGAATGTCTGGACCAGTCGGGGTTCTGGTGGAGCGTCTGGACCAGTCGGGGTTCTGGTGGAACATCTGGACCAGTCGGGGTTCTGGTGGGCTCCAACCACTTCTATTAGCAGCAAGTATCAGACGACGGTTCAAACTGCAGACGTTTCTGTGAAATCTGAGCCGGATCAGAGTTCTGACCCTGCTGACGGTTCTGGGGACGGGTCCGGGGAGGTCCGGTTCTGGTGGGCAGCTGGAGCTTCATCTGCCTGCCTCCTCTTCATCTTCCTCTACCTGGAAGTGAGCCGTCGCCGAGGGGCCCGGCTGTCGTTACCGTGGGAACGGATAAAGCAGGTCTGTCCTGGATATGAAGGCCTTTATTTAGCTGCTCCGGTTCTTTTAGTCCCTGACCCACAAACGCCAGAACCGACCCAGCAGCGGCTGGATCCACGGACCACCAGGCGGGTGTTGGACTTTAAGTCTGTTGCAGCAGACGGACATGACCGACATGAACGAATGAATCGATCAGAGGACGGTTTTCACCCTCATGCAGGGCTGCAGTGAGACATTCCGCCTGCAGGGGGCGGCATTTCTCCGCTCGCTGCGCCCAGCAGCGCGGTGCTGAAGCCTGCATGAAAACAACAACAACCCAACTTTTAAGGTTTCAGGAAGTGAGATCTTTAGGATCTTCATCGTTTATTTTGCGTCCACCGGTTATTTGGCGGGATCGGGTCGCCTGAGGAGGCTTTGGTTCTGCTGGAGCTGCAGATGCTCCGCCAGAGGAGCTAACCATGTTCTGTTTTTGTTCCGCCAGACTCCTGGACATGTGGGCCCTTCACGCAGGAATCCAGAGCGCGATGAGCTGAGACTCTGGAAGGCCTGCGGGAGCTCGAAGGAGGGGCTTCCGGTCCCTCTGAGATGTTCCGACGATAGGAAGGATCGAGGTGCAGAAACTTCCAACCAGATTCCCTTCATTCCAGAGCTGGAGATGAGCAGCATGAAGCTCCCTCTTCATCGCTCCGGAGACCACGGCGGGCACGCTTTCCCAGTCTCCTCCTCCTCCTCGCCCTCCTCCTCCTCGTCTCCGGAGTCCCTGCGCAGCCTGAGCGGGCGGCGGACGGACAGCCCGCCGGAGTACGGCGTCCTGGAGGTTACCCTGGCGACCGCCGCGCTGCCCGGGAGGGAGGCCATGGAGGACGTGGTGCTGTCCAGGTGGCCTCCGGAGGGGGAGGAGGAGGAGGGGGAGGAGGAGGAGGAGTCTTCGGCGGGGAACTTCCTGACGGAATCCAACGACGTCTCCGCCTCGGTTTACCTGGACGCCAGCAGCGGCGACTCCCCCCGGGACACCTGGGGCGACCTGGCGCCGCCCCTGAGTGCGAACCCCTGTTGCCGGGGCAACGAGGATCTGGCCGGGGGAGGCTGTGGGAGGCGGAGCTCCTCCGCTGCGGACTCGGACGCCACAGAGATGCCCGCTGACGAGGAGGAGGAGGAGGAGGCGGTGTTTGTGTCTGTGAGCTCCGACATGGGTGTGACGCTCGCTCAGGCGAACCCAGGTGGATCCGCTGCCGGGTCGGTACCGCCGCACGCCGCGCCGGACGCTCCCGCTGCCTCCCCGGACCTCGGAGAACCCCCCCGGCTCTCCAGCGCTCCGGAGGGAGACGCCGCTCCACCCGAGGAGATCCGTGAGGCTCGGACCGGGTCCCAGAGCACGTCTCCATCCAGAACGCCCCCACAGGTACTTTCTGAACCGCCTCCCAGAACCGTCCACATGTTTCCCGCCTGACCCGACTCTCCGTGTGCTCAGCAGAAGCGACCAGAGCCCAGGAGGAGAGCTGAGGGCCACGGCGGCGGGAAACCGTCCGCAGGCCCGGCGAAAGCGGCTCGGCCGCTCCGGCCCGGCAGGGGCAAGGCCGCCGGCGCCAAGGCCGGCCGCAAGGGGGCGCCAGCTTCGCCCTCTGGAGGAGCAGAGAAGAAGAAAGCAGCCGCTTCCAGCGGCACCGTGGGCTCTGAGCTGGTCGGAGACCTGCAGAGGAGAGGTCCGTCAGCGCCGAGGGACAAGGAGCTCATGAGCAAGGCAGCGGCTGCTGAGGAGAAGCTGAGGATTCAGGTGAGTGGGTCGCAGCTCCGCTAACCTCAGTCCTGCCGCCATCTTGTTTCTGGAGGGAAGAGGCTTTCAGTCTCATGACCTTTAACCTTTAACCTGTGGAGGCAGGGCTGGAGCTCCGTGGCTTCTGAATCTGCTGGGACGCCTGAGATGCTTCTCCCTCTGCAGAATGATGGACGTCAGGTGACCTTTGACCCCTCCCAGGTCCCAGCTGCTTCTCTCAGCTCATTGCTGAAGTCTTTCCGCCCTGGCGTCGTGCTAGCGCCCCCGTTTGCCCCGGAGCAGCGAGCTGATGAAGCTCCTGATGCTGCCATGTCTTCCCCCCTCCGTCCCGTCGGTGCTTCCTGCTCTGTGACCTTTAGCCTTTCGGGGAAGTCCGGCGCGCGCGAGCGTTCGCTGCCGGCGGTCCACCCGCCAGACGCAGCGCCAGAACTTCCTAAAACACAGCGGCCCACAGTCTGCGCTCCAGACGGTCCTTTGCCATAAGAACATGGCGCCACGGCGTTGCGATGACGTTGTCGTGGCGATGGATGGGGCGTGGACGGCGTGCCACCTGAGCGGAGCGTGGGGGCGGGGCAGCAGGCGTGCTCTCTGCGGGGGAGTGTGATTCATAGCTTCATCCCAGGCCTGCCTCAGCGTGCCCCCCCCCCCCAGCCGCTCCCAGGCTGGACCGAGCTGAACAGAACCGGTTCTGGCTGAGGAGCTTCGGGTCAGCGGTGCGGGAAGAACCTGCAGATGTTGAGTCTGGGCCCGCACCGGAGCGTGTCAGCACAGGACTGTTGGTGCGTTGCAGTGATCTTGGGGGGGTGGGGGGTCGGGCAGGACTGCCGGGTTCTGACCCGGGGGGGTTGGGTGGAGGGACATGGATCAGGCCTGCTCGGTTCGCAGAGTCAGGCGCCAGGCCTCCAAGCTCTGTCCATGTGTGTTTACAGAGACGGGGGGGTGGGGGGGACTTTCTGCACTCTCCTTGTCGTCTCTGCTCCCTCCCAGTTTTCCTCCTCCCCCCTCAGCTCCCTCCTCCCCTCCGTCCTCCTTCCTCTCCCTCGTCTTCGGCTGGGAATGGCTGACGCCATGGTCTCGCTGCGCAGCTCGGCGCTGCGGCCGCTGGGCTGGAACGCCGTCTCTAAACCCCAGCTCTTCCTGCAGAGAGTCTCCTCCAGGCTGGGGCCCGGGGCCCGGCCGCAGGGGAGGGCCGCCAGGGGCCCGGCGCCCCCTCCCGGCTCTGGGGCCGCACCTCCAGGACGGGAGACCCCCGAAGGCTCCGGGGCGGGAGAAGCTGACGGATCTTCAGCCGGGAACCAGAACCAGGGTGAGTTTCCTCCTGACAGGCGTGTGTGTGTGTGTGTGTGTATGTGCGTGTGTGTGTGTGTGTGTGCATGTGTGTGTGTGTGTGTGTGTGTGTGTGTGTGAGATCAGGCTCAGGGTTTAAATCCAGCTGCACACGCGGCGTGTTTTCCGCTCTGACAGGCGTATCGGAGCCGGGCCCAGAAGCGCTCCAGCTGCAGGGAGCTTCAGGTCCGGCCGGGTCAGCTGGGTCTCAGCTTGTCCTCCCGTCCTGCAGCTCTTTGTCCCGGTTCTGCTGCCGCCGCGCCGCTCGGTTCTGCTCATGTCCAGCCGGAACGGCTCCCGTGCAGCCACCGTGTCGCCGCCTGTGGCTGAAAGCAGCTCTTTGTCCAGGAAGGTCACGTTCTGATGGACAACAAGCCCGTCTGTCCGGACGCCTCCTGACCTCCCACCACCATTTCCATCGAAGCGTTCCTTTTCTGTGAGTCTGCTCCGAGCGCGGCCCCGTTCTGCGGACGGGTTTGTTCCCTCCAGTCCCTCCAGTCCCTGCTGTCCAGCCGGGGACAGCTCAGCCCAGCGGCCGTCCCTCCTCTCCCTCAGCCAGGCCTTCTGAAGGCCGTTTTCCATCATGTCGGTGGAAACTGGCGGAGCAGATGTTGCTCTGGAAGCTCCTCTGCGTCACAGAAGACGAGACGACCCGAGCCCAGATCATGATGCCGCCACCACAGCGGGTCGCCGACGAGCTGGAAATTCCTCCGTGGCTTCCTGGTATCGGCTCGGGAGACGGAGAGATACACCGTCCGATCTTTCTCTGGGGAACGTTGTTTTTATTCTGCTTATGATTTTCTCAAACTGCCGGAGATGAGAGCAGGTCATTATTTCCCCAGTCACAAGTCAGTCTTAAGCTTTTCCAAGTCAAGATGTGCATCTGCATGGATGGGTTTACTCAGCGGAACTCCGGAAACCTCAGCTTCCCTGCAAAAATCAACCCATAGGATGACCTGAGGATCTCCGTTTGTCTGCAGCTCACCAAGGGCTCGTCGAAGCAAATCCTGTCAGTCAGAGCGAGCATGTTTGGAAGATTGTTGTTGCAGAAGGCTGACGCCGTATTCATCTTAAAGTTCAAATCAAAAATGCTTTATGGTCGTCTTTGAAGGAGACGAGGAACACTAAACGAACGCGTGGAAAAGTTTTATGGGGGCCCAGAAGGGTCAACAAAAGCAACAGCACAACAAAAAAGCAGCAAGAGGAGTTATGCTTCAGTGGAAGCAAGTGTTAGCAAGTTTAGCACAACTTCAGTTTTACTTCACTTCCCGTTAACTTGTTTTTTGCATAACATCCATTTTAGCATTGCTTAGCATAACTGCAGTTTAACATACCTTAGCATAACTTCTGTTTTAGCGTAGTTCTGTTTAAGCATGACTTCCATTTTGAGAATAATTTTGTCTTTACCATAACCTTTGCTTTAGCAGAACTTCAGTTTTAGTGTAGCTTAGCATAACTGCAGTTTAACACAACTTAGCATAACTTCCGTTTTAGCAAAACTTCAGCTTTAGCATAACTTAGCATAACTCCAATTTTAGCATAACTTCTAGCGCATTGTGGCTTTTGCATATTGTTGACCTTTCTGGGCCACCATAATTATTCATATTTTGGGTTTTTCACCTGATGAGATTTAAAGGCAAGTGTGTGACTCAGATGTTAACATTAGCTAGCCACCAACCTTGGTGTGTCCTCCTCCGTTCAGGCTCTCATGTGAAAGGACGATGGACGTTATTGTCTCTCTGTCTCCGCTGGTTGGTTATTTTCACCTCCTCATACTTTCTGTAAATGAATGAAATAAACCTGAGGTATTATTTTTCTCCTCATGGCCCACAGCACCACCGCTGTATTTCTTCATGCTTCTCTCGCTTCACTGGATGACGTTGGACTTGGGGATTCTGGACCTGCTGTGTTGATGTTAGCCAAGGGACCCACGTTTTGTCTTTGAGGATTTAGAGCATTTTCAAGTCAGAAGACTCGAGTCCAAGTGAAGCCCCAGGTGTTCAGAATGAATAGATACTTTATTGTCCCAGTAGATGAGTTTTGCTCGGTGACGCTGGCCATCCGCATCGACTTATGAACAGATAAAAGTCTTTTGCGTTGCCATCAAGTCGAGTGAGGAATCACTGAATTTTCCAGGTCATGTGACTCGAGTCCAGACTTGAATAAACAGGAGATCCTCTGGGCATGACTGAAGCTTTGATGGATCCTGCAGGACATTCATTGTGTTGTGATTCAGCTCTTACCCAACCCTGATTCCTGAGGTAACCCAAGCCAGCTGCTCAGCTCTGAACCCAAACAGAGCCAGATGTTTCCTGCCGCCGCTCTGCGTGTTTCTGAGCTCATCCGGCTGAAAAGAACATGCAACAACTTAATGTTCTGTGTTCGCACACAGAACATTACTGTGTCCAGGTAGAAGTTCTTCTGGGCTCATGGACAGGGTTCTGTTGCTTTGTGACAAGGATTGACAGCAATGAATTATGATCAATAATTTATTGTTACATTTTTTAAAATAAAGTTAGAATTTATTTTTATTAAACTGCAAAGTCGGGGCACCACCTGATTATCAGGAATCATTAACCAAAAACATTCACAGAATAAGCACCAGCACCTTCACTGGATAGTATAACAGGTTGTCTGTGCGGCCTTAAAAAGTCTTAAATTCATCTATCTAAAATCGAGACCTTAAAATGTCTTAAATTCATTAAAAATACATAAAAGTTGGCCTTAGATACGTTACTCATTGGTCTTAAATTTTGTCGTGGCAGGACTATTTAATCTCGTACATTCTGTCGTTTTCTCGTGAGATTCTTCTGTCTGGCAAAAGTTTGAGTCGCCCACAGACATCTTTATTACGTTCTGTGACTCGAGGCCGTTGAGGCTACCGCTAACTAGCTGCTAATAAACCTAGCTAGCTAGATAGCTAAGGACGCAAAATAGCTAGCTAATGCGAACCATGCTATGTGCATACTAGGCAAAAAAAAAACCAACTTCTATTACACATTTCTGTTGTGATACAAGTCTTAAATTTCATTCATTATGGTCTTAAAAGTCTTAAATTTGAGTTGGTGAAAGCTGCAGAAACACTGATTAAAATTTATTAACACAATATTTTAACTTTACAGTCAACATATTAAGCTTATAAACCCTAAAGCTAAACTACCATCATGCAGCTGAACTACTCAGCCAAAAGAGAAAAAATTAATAAGCAAACGAATCAAATCAACCAGTTAATGAATTATAATAAAACAAAATAGAATAATGAGGAATAACTCAGGAATGAACTAATTAATAATAAAACATTAGAAAAACAACAACAATGCAATAATCTCATAGTTCAGGTGGGTGTAGGCTGAGCTAACTAGCCAACAAAGGATTGGGAGGTACATGGTGTTACCGCGGGTTTCAGTGCTGTTATTCATTTGTTTAGCTGTACAAATCAAACTTAATAATCTGCTTTGGATCCAACAGCAAATATGATCAAACCGTGTAACCAGGAATGCAGAAACAGTAGGTTTCGCAGTTAAAAAGCGCATTAAACCAGCGTAATGAAACGACATCTAAATTGTTCTGCTTCAATTTATCTCTGCCCAGACACAAAGAAAGCCTCTGTCCGACGGTGAGATGCCTCTTGGCAGCGTCCTTTGGATACAGCATCCCTGGAAAAGGGTCGGAAAAAGTAAAAAGGTCCAAATGGATCGTCTGTGGGCAAAAAGCTGGTGCCTCCAGGTCAGCTGTTTGGCTCGGCTGGAGCCTGCAGTTCGCTGCAGCACAACGGGAAACCGCTTAGAGTTCTCCAAAACTGGACCGCAAGCAGCGAGTCTCAGTTTTTGGATGTAAAAGAGAAGAAATTGTCGGAACAAACAACGAATCTTAAAGGTTTCTTTACCTTCTTCTTCGAAGGTTCAAAGGTTCCTAAGCCGTCCAGCAGGCTGGAATAACATCCACGCATGAGCTGGTGCTTCCTGCCGGGTTAACGCCGGCTGGAAAAGAGCGCAGATTGTCCGAAGTCAGGATCCTTTATAATTTCAGCGACAGCAGCAGGATCCTCACCACACTATGAATGCTTGGGAAACGTTGTTTGATCAGCCTTCCCAGAGAGTTGGCCCAACAGTTGGGGCTCCAGCCTGGTTGTCTCGATGTTTCTATCATTTCGGTTGTGAAATCATTGCAGGGAGTTGTTCTGATGGTCTCATACATCTGACCAGGTGCTTCCTGGACGCCTCCCTTTGGAAGTTTTCTCGGCACTAGAAAGAGATCCAAGAAAGGCTCGGATATCTCCAAGAGGGAACTCCTTGAGATTCCCAGTGAGAAGCTGGTTAATGTCACTGGGAAGAGGAAGGTCTGGGTTTCCTGAACCTGCTATTCTTGGACCTGAAGGCAGTTGATGGATGTATGTTTTTTTCTTGGTTTGTTTGGTCTTTGGTTGTGTTTTTATGAAATATTGTTTGGCATCTCATGCGTCTTCTTCTTATATTTGGAGTGTTTGTTTCCTGATGTATTTATCTTCTGTTCTGTTTGATTTTCTCTTTGCTTTGTTTGAGCTGTTTCTCCAGTCTTCTGTGTTGTCGTGCCAGGACGTTGCAGAACAAAGCGTCCCTGGGAATCCCGGGTTTTAACGTTTCAGACCCAGAACGTTTTCCTCTAAATGCATCAGTCTTGTTTCCTAAACATCTCCTGTCCTCCTGGCTTGGGTGTGAAGCTCTTTGTGGGCCTGAGGGATTCACTTCGCCTTGGTCTTTGGAAAGAATGTGTGAATCAGTCTGCAGAAATGACGAGTGACGCAGTGCTTCACATTTCTTTGACTATAGACCATCAGGCTGCAGAAATACCAAGCAGACACAATTCTGTCTCCGCTGGTTTCTCAGCTGTAATTTAAATTTATATTTAACTCTGTGAAAAGTTTAAACTCCTCCTTTCTGAGTCCATAACCGGCCCAACAAATGTCTTTTTTCACCCGAAACAATAAACTGCAGCATCAATCCACAGTTTGGTTCCACAAACAAGTCAGAACCGACAAAAACAAAAGCTAAGAGAGAACAAAGGAACTCTGAGAAGACAAAGCTTCCAGCTTTTGTTCTGCTGTCCTGATCCACTGAAGTCCGAGATGTTCTGGGAATCTCTACTTTGACAACAAGTGTGTGAGAAAATCATTGAACCGTAGAAAAATGAAGTTCCTCAGAGGAAGGTTTTTGCATATTTCCGTTTCTAATCAAAGATTTGGAGGAATTTGAGGGAATCTGATCTCGGATCCTCCACTGCGTCAAGAACCGCCATCAACAGCTGATGGAACCGCACGAACAATGGGTTTCTGTGGGAAACCTCTGTCCAGCCCCACCAAACGGTGTCTGGTCTCCAGTCCCAACCAGTCCCCAGCGGAGAATGGTCAGAACTTGGAAACCAGAAGGGGGATGACCTGCCAGACGCTTTAGGACGCCTTTACAGGAAGAGTTGACAAAGGAACGGCTGGAACTCTTCATGGCTCGGAGGATGAATGGGAAAATAAAAAGCTCCTTTCTTGGGATGTGTTTGAGCCTGAAGTGCAGGGGTGGATGGATGTTTGTGGGAGCCTTTTGTGACGTTACACAGTCGAAAATTAGCACCAGTAATTTGGGTTATTTAGCTTGTCATAAGAGAAAGATAAATAGGGGTTCATTTTTCAAACATCATATTTTCACCATGATGTTCATTCGGTTATAAATATCACAGTTTCAAACTAAAATTTTAATTAGCAAGCTAATTATTTAGCTCTGAGCTAAATATTTAGCTTGCTAGCTAAATATTCAGTTTGTAGCTAAATATTTAGTTTATAAACTAAATATTTAACTTGCTAACTAAATATTTGGCTCCAAACTAAATATTTAGTCAGCAAGCTAAATATTTAACTCTAAGCTAAATATTTGGTTTGTAGACTAAATATTTCATTTTAAGCTAAATATTTAGTTTTTAAACTAAATATTTAGCTCGCCAATTAAATATTTAGTTTAAAACTGAGGCATTTATAAATGAATGAATGAATAACATGGTGAAAATATGACTTTGAAAAATGAACCACAATATTTTTTTCCTTTTATGACCGGCTAAATAACCCAGATTATTGGTGTTAATTTTTGACTGTAACTTTACAAACAGCCCCCCCGATACTGAGTGAAGGTTTATATACATATCTTAACATATGTAACTGGATATATTATATTTCTATATCTTCATAATGCCTGAAGCTTCATGCTTGGAGAATGTCGTAGCTCTGTTTGCACCAGCTGGTCTTGTTCCTTCCTTTCAGTCAGGCTGTTTTCGTTGCTTCCCAGGTATTCCCAAACCCCGAGCATCAGCAGCCGCTCACAGTCCCGCTGTTCCCAAACCAACATCCAATCAGCAGTCAGCGTCCGGGTCGGCAGGGCGACCACCTGCACCCACCGTCTCCAAGCTTCCTGTGAAAGGCCTACCGGCCAGCCTGAGTCCCTCGTCACTGGGGGGCAACGACAGCAATGCAGCCAACAGCAAAGGTGAGAGGAGGTTTCCCTCTCTACCCCATCGTCCTCTGGACTCTCTGTGTCTCTGCCTCCATTTAATCCACAATCGGCTGCAGAGAATCGGGACAGATGTGAGTGAAATGAAGCTGTCATCATCTCCACCTACAGAGCAGCAGAGACTGGGAATGTGAGCAACGGTTTTGTGGAGGTCAGAGTGTGGTAAAGATCCAGAGCTCTGCTGGTGTCTGAGCGGTGCCATTCTTTAAAAACAGCTTTCTGTTCCTCTTTACTTTCTAGTTAAAGAGAAAGTACAACTTCTGGGTCTGTGGGAACTTTGTTCCCAGCAGCATTTCGTTTCCATATCTGTGAAAAATCCCAGAGATGAAACTAAGGAGAAGATTTGAGCTCCAACAAGGCGATGCCCAAAGATTAGCTGAAAACTTGGTTTATAGCAGGTGATCAGCTGAAGGATGATGCTTCTCTCCTTGACTCGGACGCGTCATTTCAGTTGAGTTGTTCCTAACTTGCTACTTTGCTCAGGTCTAGCATACAGCTACATGAGACCTGGAAGAACCAGGATATTTAAATCTATTTCTTAGCACACCTTAGCTGAGCTATATTCGGTTTATATTAGCTTAATCTTATTCTTGCTTAACTTTATTTAGCTATGCTTAGTTTAGCTTTCCTTAGCCTAGCTCACCATTAGCTTATCTTAGCGTACCCTTAGTTTACCGTAGCTCCCCCCTAGCTTACCTTAATTTACCTTAGCATACCCTTAGCATACCCTTAGCTTACCCTGAGCTTACCCTGAGCTTACCATAGCATATGCTATCTAATCATAACTTCACCTAAGCGTGGGGGTCTCTCACCCTGGTCCTCGGGGCCCACTGTCCTGAGTGTTTTCAGCATGTCCCTGCTGCTGCACACCTGGTTTAAATGAATGGGTGATTCTGCAGCAACTCAAGGCATGCAAAAAAGGTAATGCAGTCATTTGAGTCAGGTGTGCTGGAGTGGGGAGACATCGAAAACATTCAGGACAGTGGGCCCTGAGGACCAGGGTTGGGGACCACTGCCTCAGCATACCCTTAGCTAACCTTAGCCCACCTTAGCTTACCTTATTTGGTTTATTTTAGCTTAATCTTAGTCTTGCTTAACTTTATTTAACTATGCTTAGTTTAGCTCACCTCTAGTGTACCTTTAGCTTATGCTATCTAAACCTAGCTTATTTTAGCGTACTCTATCTAATCTTAGCGTACCCTATCTTATCGTAGTCTACCTTTACTCAGCTTAACTTAGTTTATCTCCAATAAGCTTAGTTTAACCTACCATAGCGTAGCATTTCCATTAAGTTGTTTTAGTTTAGCTTATGTTAGTGTATCTTACCTTATCTTGGTCCACCTCAACTTTACTTGGCTTATTTTACATTACATTATATGAGTTTAGCCTGCCCTATTTATTTATTTTCATTATTATTGTTAATTATCTTATTTTACTGTAGTTTATTTGAGCTCAGCTTACATTATGTTTTCTTACCCTAATTTAGCCTGCTAACCTCAGGTTATTTCAGTTCAGCTTATCTTGGTGTACCTTAGCTTTATTTGTGGTCTCAGAGTTTAGAGGAAATATATCTATTATCAGTTAAGATTAAATAAAATATCAGTTTAGTTTACCTTATCTCGACTTACTGTCATTTAGATTACTCTATCTTCGTCTACCATAGCGTTACTCATCTTGGATCATTTTAATAATCACTTATATTCTGCATGTACAATTATGTTTGCCTTTCAACAGTGTGTTTATGAATGTAAAATCAGACAAAAATCAATATTAGTACATCTCATTAACTGTGCTGGGACAACTTTTTGTCAATGATGGACTTAAGAAATTTTATTCTGATTTTAGAGAGAAAGAAATAAGTTCTGTCTTTGTTCTGGCAACGAAGTTGAGCTTGTAAACATCCTTCTGACTTTAGCTCTTTTCACACACCAACACATTCCTGATGGTGTGATTGGGTTGTCATGGAAACCAGAGTGTATGAGCCAGCTGGTTCCCATGGTGACGTTGAACCTGAGAGCAGCGTAGGTGTTGAAACACCTCCACAAAGATGGGCCGGCGTGGTCGGTCATCAGCGGTTAGCGTTCTCCGATCAGATCGTCCGTGTTGTTGGGTTCTGGTTCTGTGGTTGCATTTCATTTTTAAACAGAAGCATCCACCTGAGACGGAGTGCCTCCTCTTCCCGGTCGATATTCAAGCGGAAAAACAAAGAAGAAAACGGCTTTATGTAGAAATTATATGAAGAAATAAGTTATAATCAGAAATATGTAAAACTCAGCGTCGAGGTGTTTCATGTTTCCTTTCCAGATGTTCTGCAGCAGAATCTCTACACTATCTGGGAAGTATAAAGTTTGTTTTTAACATTTTCCAGGTTTGGAGAAGAAATGAAAAAAGTTTCCAGACTTTATTCCTTGTTCAGTTCTCTAGAAGGTCAGAGCTCAGTGAAGGCACCAGTGGCCTTCACGCCAACCGGCGGCGAAGGCCTGAGGTCAGGAATCGACCCCCAGGTGGTGAATAGCCTCCGTGGGTCGGGCGCATCGCCACACTCCTTTTTAAATTTTCTTTTCTTATCACAACATTTTTTAGTTCCTAGCAGAGAACATACAGATAAATACACTCATATTGATGAATAAAAAGCCATAACTAAACTTTTCGTACCCTCTTAGGTCCGGTTTAAACTGGACTTGTGGTTCAGAACTGGTTCTAAATTAGATGCCAAACACTCCTTGAATGAAGGTTCTGATTCTGACAGGTTCTGCCTTAATAAACGTTTTAATCGAGCCGATCTGAAGCCAACTTGAGCGTTTTGCTTCTTCATCATCTGTGAAACATCCTTCCATGACTAAAACCAGTCAGGGTCTTCAGTTTTCCAGAAAACCGATGGAAAATGGAGGAATGTGATCCTGGATGAAGACGCTGGTTGAACCTGAAGCATTTTCTCTCCTTCAGCTCCATCTCCTACGGGGTCGAAGCCCGATGAGCAGCCCAGCAGAGGCGCGCCGCCTTCAGGCAGCCAGAGCCCAGCAAAGGCCCCCACCTCTGGCATCTCAGGCCCTGCCCTCACCAGCGGCACCAGTGCTCCCAGTGACGTCTCACCCTGCACCGCTCCAAAGCCTCCAGCTGGCATGAGGAGCAGGGCGCTGTCTCTGCAGGCCAGGACGTCTGCTACAGGTGAGCATGCTCAGGTGATCTCTCATTTTAAATCAGGACAGGTATGCAGCACCTCCAGGGAGGGGCCCAGTGACACCAGCAGCTCATCAGACGTTTTAGTTTCCAGTGGTTCTGATCAGCAGCAGACCTGGTTCACCTGGAGTGATCACATCTCTGCAGGTGAACCCGGCTTTTAAAGCCCGAGAAAAACTTCCAGGTTTTCTCGGGCTTTAAAAGTCCCGGATGTGGAGAATGATGCCACCAGAATCCACGTTGCTGTGTTCTGGTTCTGAAGTTACGCTAAGTTATGCTAAAACAGAAGGTATGCTAAAACGGAAGTTAAGCTAAGTTATGTTCAACTCTAGTTATGCTGAACCGGAAGTTATACTAAAACGGAAGTTGTGTTAAGTTATGCTAAAATGGAAGTAATGCTAATTTGCTAAAACGGAAGTTATGCTAAAACAGAAGTGTTTCTAAGTTATGTTAAACTGAAGTTATGCTGAACCAGATGTTATGCAAAAATAGATGTTAAAACGGAAGTTATGCTAAAATGAAAGTTATGCTAAACTAGAAGTTAATTTAAGTTACACTAAAGCTGAAGTTATGATCAACTTGCTAGCATAACTTCCGCTTTAGCGTAACTTCTCTTGTTGCTTTTTTTGTGTTGTTGCCTTTGCATTTTGTTGACCCTTTTGGGCCACCATAAAATCTGTCCATGCAGTTTAGTGTTACTCATCTCCGTCATAGAAGCCCATAAAGCATGTTTGTTTTGCACATTAAGCTGAATATGGCGTCTCTTTCCTGCTTATTTCTGTAAGAGCTTAAATCAGGACAGGATTTTATGGTGAAGGGATGCAGCGGTGATGATCCTCCCTCCAGATGTGAACTCTGACCCCTGAGGGATTATCTGCTGGGTCTGTGATCTGGGTCAGACCCGTGTGATCCAGAACAGGAGGGACAGTTAGAGCAGGACCGGCTGCATAGAGACGCCTGGAGCCGGTTCTGACTGCGGCCCGTTTAAAAGCCGCAGCTGCTGAGGTGGAGCAGAGCGAGGCAGCCATGGTCTTTGATGTCTCCTGCGTTCGACCCACAGGTCTGAAGACCCCGACCGCCACCAACCAGAACTCCACCAGAGCTGCTGCCGGCCAACCGTCCGGGGCGACGAAGCCCCCGCTGCAGAGGAACGGCTCGGCCCGACTCAGTCGCCTGAACAGCACAGGTAAGCTGCCAGAGAGGCTGTGGGCGTGGCTTCTACCTGTCTGCGAACAGAAGAGGGTTGTTGTCATAGAAACGGCAGTAATTCAGACTTGGCAACATGAGAGCCTTCATCAGGACTCCTCCTCAGTCTCAGGAAGCATTAAAACATGCAGTTAGCTTGCTAACTTAATAGTTACCTTGAGAACTAGATATTTAGTTTGAAGCAAAATTTTAAAATAACAAGCTATATATTTCGCTTCAAACTAAATATTTAGCTTGCCAACTTAACATCTACTTCACTAACTAGATATTTAGCTTCAAGCTACATATTTACCTTGAAGCTAAATATGTAGCTTGAACCTAAATATTAAATTAACAAGCTACATATTTAGCATCTTGCTAACTAAATACTTAGTTTGAAGCTAAATATTTAGCCTCAAACTAAATATTTGGCTTTCTAATTTAATATTTAGCTTGCTTGCTTGCCGCTAGCATGTAAAAGCGGCAGCAGCACACGTGCTTCTGATTGGCTGAGAGAACCTTAAAGGCTCTCTGGTTTTCTGCTGCTTTTGTCTGGATTGAAGTCGAACTTTATTGACGCTGTGAAGCAGATGCAGCTCAGAGTTCATCATCCGGGCTTTCATCATAGCTTCTTGTTTCTTTTATTCATGTAGAAGCGACATAAAAAGATGCAACAATGTAGTAAAAGTTTATAAACCTTTAATTTGAAGTTGCTGCCTGCTGGGGGCGCTGGTTTGCAGCTGGGATCTTTCTGCAGAAACTGAGCTTCGCTGAGGCTCCAGTCTGCTTTGCTCAGTCAGGCTGGCTGGAAAATATCTGTGAACACTGGTTTTCAGTTGGATTTAGGTCTGGACTTTGACTGGGCCATTCTAACCCACTGATATGCTTTGATCTAATCCATCCCATAATATCTCTGGCTGGATGTTCAGGTTGGTCGTCCTGCTGGAAGGTGAACCTCCGCTACGGTCTCACGGCTTCTCCAGCCTCTAGCAGGTCTTCTTCCAGGATGGTCCAGGATTTAGCTCCGTCCATCTTCCTATCAACTTTTCCCTCAGCGTGATGCTGCCACTACCGTGTTTCACCATGGGGTGCTGTTCTCAGGACGATGTTCAGTTAGTTTAGTTATGGCCTCATGTGATCAGACCTTCTTCCACACGTTGGCTGCGTCTCGCTAACGGACGGTTTCTCGCTAACAGTGTCTCGCTAACAGTGTCTCGCTAACAGCTAGCAGGACCTTATTTCTCGTCCGCCAGGACCAGATCTGTGGTCGGCTCCACTTTGCATCCTGGCATCTGAAGTTAGTTAAACCACATCCAGATGTATTTTGTTCCTCCAGTGAGTCCTGGTTCTGCTCCAGGACCTTCTCTCCATGGGTTGTGCCTTTAGGACCTCCAGAAGAAGGAGTCCTGATCAGACGCCTGAAATAAAAGCTTTCATAGTTTTCAGCTTCTTCTGGTTCTAATATGGCCTCATCATTAGTTCAAGTCATCCCTGCAGATTAAACGAGACGTCCGTCTGTCCTTCATCTGTCCACCTCTCCCCCACGCCATCCGTCCGTCCGTCCGTCCTTACATAATTCATGTCTGAAAGGTCCTGAACGCCACTCGTCGTCTCTGCTGGAATAGTTTCACTGAAGTGTTGCACAGGCCTGTCGCAATAAGCAGTGAATCCATTAATCGCAGGATAAACAGCAATGAGCTCCGTAATTTCCCTTCTGATGATTAATATTTATTAAAGGGCAATTTTGTTTCCAGAGACGTCATGATCCATTTTATTTATGGTTGTGTGTGGTTTTTATTTCTGTTTTATTTATTGTTTTTGGTTGTCGTGTTTTGTTTTGGATATTTAGAATATCTTAAATTACTAGATAAACACAGAATATGGAAAAAAAAACATAATGAAAAGTGACGGTAAATACTAAAAAACAAAAAATGAGAAAAAAATAAATAATGAAATAAAGAACTAATAAAGAATAAGATTGGAAATAAAAAGGAAAATTAAATAATAGTGATAATGTGAAGTGTTCTTTACAGAATTATGGATTTACATTATTATGGATGTATTACTTGAAAATGGTCTCAAAACAACAATATTAACGATTATTGCAATCATTTCTGGGACAATTTATCGTCCAGTTAAAATTTATCATGACAGGCCGAGTGTGTGTGTGTGTGTGTGTGTGTGTGTGTGCGCGCGCCTTTCATTGGGGTCAGTTTGATTTATCTACGGCTCTTTAAATGGAGGAGAAATGGAGGGAGATCCTCCTCCTCCTCCTCCTCCTGCTGTTTGCCTGGCAGAGCAGCAGCAGCAGAGGAGGAAGAGGAGGAGGAGGAGGAGCGGTGGACGCGCTCGTCTTTGTGTAAATCAGGGATCTCACTCCGAGGGAATACTGATCATCGCTGGCAGAGAGGATTTCCTCTCCTCCATCACGTTTCTCTCTCTTCTCCTCCTCGTTTCTCGACGGAGAAGAAGCCGACTATTTTTGGCGCCATTTTCTTCCTCCTCTCCGGGTCGTACGACAGAAACGAGCTCCTCCTCCTCCATGACCGTTGTGTCTGTGGCTTCGATTCGACGAAGAGCAGCTGGAGGATTAGCAGACCCCTTGATGAACCTCTGAATCGGAGAGAAATTCAGCTCCGTCGGGCTCCACGTGGCGGGCGCAGGTGCAACCAGTGACTGCTGGGATTTTTAGGTGTTTCTAGCTTTGCTGAAAGGTTTGCTTTTTAATCTGAAGGAGGAAACCAGCGATCCGGTTCACTTGGTCCTGATTTTTCTTGTGAGGTTCCGAATCTTCGGAGAAGCTCTCAGAGGAGGACCTGGAGGAGAAACCATGCTATGGTCTCCCAGACTCTCGCTGTCCAACTTCCACGTGAAGCTGACGGCGAAAGGACTCTTCCGAAACCTTCAGCTGCTGCCGGGATGCAGGAAGAACACGGTGGTGTTCCACGCAGGTCTGGACCCGTCATTCCCTCCGTCGTCCACCCGTCCCGCTTCACCCCCTCCATCTTCCCACCAGCATTCGTCTCTGACCGTCGGGTGCATCTGTCACGTTCCCAGATTTCATCGCTCTGACAGGGAGCACTTCCCAGTTTGTCCCAGGCTGGCCCATTTGTCACAGTTTGTCCTGTTTTTTTCACAGTTTGTCCCAATTTATCCCAGTATATTCCATGTTGTCTGTCCCAGGTTTTCCCAGTTTGTCCCATTTTTTTCTCAGTTTGATTGATCCTCTCTCAATTTATCCTAGTTTGTCTCACTTTGTCCCAGTTTGTCCAAGTCTCTCCAGTGTTGTCCCAGTTTATCGCAGTTTGTCCCAGTCTTTCTTAGTGCAGTTTATGCCAGTCTGTGCCAGTTTGTCCCATTTTTTTCTCAGTTTGCCTGAGTCTCTCACTTTATCCCAGTTTGTCTCAGATGATATCAGTCTGTCCCAGTTTGTCCCACTTCGTCCTGGTTAATCACAGTTTGTCCCAGTTTGTCCCGGTTTATCACAGTTTGTCCCGGTTTGTCCCAGTTTGTCTCAGTTTGTCCTGGTTTGTCCCAGTTTGTCCCGGTTTTTCCCAGTTTGTCCCGGTTTGTCCCAGTACCCCACTCACCAAGCAGCTTCACCCGTCATGCATCGTCGCTGGGCGGAGCTTAAGATGCCCCGCCCAGCGACTCAGGCCGAGCTGTAAACATTAAGGTCGTCGTTCAGGGCGTCCAGGAAGTCTGGATGCATCTGATCTTCGTCATGAAATAACCATCCTCTTCCTCCTCTGCTCCCTGGTGGTTCAGTTTCCTTAACTGGTGTTTTTCAGCTGCTAGATGACTCCAAACCTCCCCACCCTTCCTCCCTCGGCAGCCGTTGTTGCCTCTCTGCCTCCAGTTTTGTGCGGATCTTCTCTTTAGCTGCCTGTCAGTGGCGTTAACACAAGCCAGCGCGGCCGAGCGTGGGGCAGCTTCCTCACCGCGGCGTGATGAGTAAAGATGGCCGCCGGCTGCTTTCAGCTTACTGCCACCACATGACCCACACATAAACGAGAAACAGACGAGGGCATGGCCGGTGGCTCAGCCTTTAGGACGCGCTCCGTCCTTCAGGCCGGCGTTCCTCCTCTTCCTCTTCCTGGGGCTTCCTGAGCGATGTTCGCTGCTCTGGAGAAGACAGATGGTTTCATTCAGAGAGAAAGTTGAGGAGCTCAACATTTTTAATCCTGTCCTTTAATCTGAAGCAGATTGGGTAATCTGCGGGGCGGCCATGTTTGGTCTCGGCTCAGCTCTGAGGGCCCGAGCCGGACCTGGAGCTGCAGCCTGTCCTGCGCAGACCTTCATCAGGATCTGCATCAGGAGCTTCGGAACCGGTCTGAGATGCAGTCGGGTTCAGGGTTCATCACCTCGTACCAGCCAGCTTTAACCAGTGGAAACGATCAGTTGCTGTAAATCTGGGATCAGGTCGCCTTATTATTATTATCATTATTATTATTCATGAAGTTGCTGCAGTTATTATTAATTAGTGCCTGGTTGGTTTCATAAGGTTTTATTTCAAATTTGTAAAAAGATTCAAACAAACGAAGATGGCAGCCAGAATCGTGGGAGAACCGGGTCTGCTTCCTGATCCGGAGCAGAGGAGTTTTCTGCTCCGACCTCTGGAGACCAGATCTACGACCATAAACATGAACTGGGAATACTGGGAGCTTTTAATAACGCAGAACCGTTCTGGTTGGATAATAATGTAGCGAGCTGTAATCTCTACTTCGTCTTTTTCAAATTTTATTTTTTCAAATTTGTTTTTTGAGACTGAGATGCTTCGTAACTTTGTGTCCAAGCTGACCAATAGAAACGCTCGTACTTGCTCCGCACTGACCGATAGAAACTCATACAACCTTCGGAGGAAGTCCCGCCCCCAGAAGTGTGGAACAGAATCTGTAAAAAGCGAACTGAAAAGAATGCAGTTCGTAAAACTGTCTGAAAATAATAAAAAATCTGAAAGAGTAATCTGAAAAAATAAAATCTGAAAAAAATGCTTTGAGAATATAAAATCTGAAAGAAATAACAGTTTAAAATTAGCATCTGAAGAAATAATTAGAAATAAAATAAAATAAAAAAAAAATTAGAAAAAATTTAATTTGTAAAAATAAAACTGAAAAAATTAATTTTAGAAAATAAAATCTGAATAAATAGTTTGAAAAAAATAAAATTTGAAAATAGTAAAAAACTAAAAAATCATTTGAAAAAAATAAAATCTGTGAAAATTGGAAACTGGATAAATGTTTCAACTATTGCATGCACTAAATTATTCTCAAAACGTATTTTTTGATTGAGACGTTCTTAATGGCTTCATTTTTGAAATGCATTTTTTTCTTTTTTTCAAATTTTGAAACAAGTTCTTTGCTTGTAGCAATATTGGAACAAATTTCTGTCTATAAGTTAATAGTTGTCGTTTTCCCTCTTTTTAAAAAAACAATCTTTAATCTGTAGATGCCTTTAAATGTGTGAAAATAGCCTCAGCTAGTTTATTTCGTTCAGTTTTAAAGACCAGCTTTATTGTCTGTATCATGTGACCCAAGCTGGTGCCTTTGAACCCGAAGTAAAGCTGTGAACGATCAGGAAGCAGCTCAGTCGATGCTGGTTTTACCTTTTAAAACTGCCCGATTTGCTCCTTGTTTAATAAACTGTATGTGGAGTCGCCACCAGGGGGCAGCAGTGGTTGCATGACATCGATATAGCGTCGCTACCGGAGCGTGCCACGGTGAGCCGAGGTCGGAGGAAGATGGAGGCCAGATGTTCTGGGGCTTCGGTTGCTTGTAGTTTTGCATGTGAGCCACCAGGTGTCAGAGTTTCTGACCGGTTGGACCTTTAACTCTCGCTGGATGAATCAGTCAAGCATCGGTGCTGGAAGTTAAAACAGAAGATTTAACTGGAAACTGGATGTTTAAGAAGTTCTGGTTCTGGACCTCAGATTGTTCTTCATTCTCTGTCCGGAACCAGATCTCCTGGATTCGGACCGGTGCGAGTCGGAACCAGTTTCTCATCCAGATTACTGGTTAATCCCTCCATGTTGAACGTGTTATCTGGATTAAAAAGCGAGTGGTCTTCCAGCGCCGTGGACTGGTGTTTGGGTTCTGGCCCACATGAACCCGTTGCCCGTGGTTCTGAGGTGACCGCGGCGCTCGCTCATCCAGCTGAGCTCAGCGGCACGTGTTTGGCCGCTGCGTGGTTTCTGGGTCAGAGATCCACAGACCCGTTTCCCCGCTGGAATCGAGGTTACGTCGGGCTTTAGTCGTCCCTGCAGCGGTTCGGATGAGGCGCCGCTAATCTGCTGCTGGATTATAATCCTCACGGCTGAGCAGAGATGAGTCCTGCTGGAGATGGTCTTTTATTTCAGAGGCTAAATTAGTTTTTGTGTCTAAATCTGAGGCTGTTGGGTCAGCGTTTAAATCATGTTGATTTCAGACTTTTATTCTTAACCCTTGAGGCGCCTTTCAGTTACCTTCGTGGCCCAAAATGGTGCACTTATAGACGCGCAATAAAAAAAAAATCAATATTTAATGTTTTGTCTCTTTCACCGTATTAAATCTCTTCAACAGTTTAAGACCTATCCAGAGATAGAAATTTTTTAATATTTTTAAAAACTTTTCGATGCTTTTATGCCCGTTTTGTCCAAAAAAAGACAGATTTTGTTTGAGGAGGAAAACTCACGATATGCGATATTTTCCAAAAATAACCTGCAAGGTGGAATATTTTTGATGTGGGTGTTTCAGAGATGATTTCTGCTTCAGATGTTCTTTTATTTCAGACTAAATTAGTTTTTTCTGAGGCTGCTGGTTCAACATTTATGTTATGTTTATTTTAGATTTTTACTCTTAATTGTAAAATATGAAAAATCTATTTGATCTAATTTATTTTTTAAGATTAAATGACATTAATTCCTGAATATTAAAATAAACCAGGGTTTCTAATCTGTTCTTAATCTGCTTGTAATTTTTCATTTTCAAGGTTTTCTCTTATAATTTGTAAATTTATAATCTTTAATTTAAAAATGCAACAAACATTTGTTTTATTAAAATGAGATGATAAAAACCACCAAAACAAGAGCTCATCAGGCACAAACCCAACGGTTTCAACCTTAGATTAAGATTTATGAAGGTATGTCAAGTAAAATAATCTGTTATTGGAGCAGATTTTAGGAAATGAGTCTTTCCTTGCAGAGATGTTTTTCATGACTGGTCCGTTGGAAACCTGACAATCTGACCTTTTTCTGGTCACTAAATGCATCTTCTCTGAGCACCCGGGTCGCCTGTAAACTCTCTTCGGTGTAGAAGCTGTTGCTGATGGAAGAAACCGAATATTTTTAGTGTTCAGAAGCTGAATTTCAACTTTCAGGTCATCTCAGAAAGGCAACAGTTCCTGAAACCGAGGAACAGTTCATGATGTGAGGCCAGTAGGATGGTTTTTGGTTCTGAGTGCGAATATGGACCCAGCTACAGTTGAACCCAGAAGTTTACATACCCCGGATAAAAAGACACGTCCAGCTTTTCTTCCTCACTGGTTCATCCTGGGAACAGTTTCCAGGTCCTTGAAGGAGCCGCGCTCATCTGTTCAAACAATTTTCCTCCAGTACAGACGTGATGGGAACGTCCAGCCATCGTCCCGCTCAGGAAGGAGACGGGTTCTGGTCCAAATGGGCCGACTGACCAGAGACCTTGTGAAGACGCTGCTGAAGCTGGTCAGACCGAGTCTTTATCCTCAGAGAAACGAGTCCTGAACCCACCTGGGCTGAAAGGCCGCTCAGCGAGGAGGAAGCCACCACTCCATAGAAACATGAAGCGGCAGTTTGCAGACGTCCACAGAGACAAAGACTTCCTTCATGTCCTGAGGTCTGACGAGACTGAAGTGGAGCTGTTTGGACATGAGGACCATCGTTACATCTGGAGGAAGAACGGGGGGCGTTGTCCCTTCCTAACTGTGAGGTACGGTGGTGGCAGCATCATGCTGTGGGGCTGTTTCACTGCAGGAGGAACTGGTGTCACTTCATAAATGGGTGGAATCCTGAGGAAAGCTCATGAAGACTGAAGCAGCAGGAGGTTAAAGCTCGGGTCCAGATGGACGACGTCCCTCAGCAGCCAGAGTGGTTCTGGAGAGGCTTCGGGACCACAAGGTCCATGTTCTGGTGGGTCCGTCACCATAAAGCCCTCATCTCAGAAAATCCATCTGAAGGTGTGTGAGAGTGAGGCGGCCTACAGACCTGACCCGGTTCTGTCAGGAGGAACGGACCAGAACTCCAGCAAACTATCGGGAGAAGCTTCTGGAAGGAAACCCAGAACCTTTCACCCAGGTCACCCAGTTCAAAGGCAACGCGGAGGTGTATGTAAACTTCTGAGGCTTCTAGAAAACAGAAATAATTCTGGTGATTCTGACCCGGAACCAGAGAAGTTTGGTTCTGATTTAACTTCTGACAGGTGGAATAAAAAGTGGGCGTGTCTTTTTAACGGGGGTATGTAAACTTGTGGTTCTGTCTCCTTCCTGTCGTCAGTCTGGAGGTGAAAAGCAGGACGGAAAAGAGGCTGTTGCTAGGTAACCGCTCAGTCCGGCTGGATGCAGACGGGTCACAGAGTGCATGTATGCGCCTGTTACCGCGGTAACAAGCATGCGTAAGAGCCGCTGCCGTGTTCAAACCTGAAGCTTCATCTGATGTTTGCCTGGAGCCTCCACTCCTCCTCCTCACCTTCCTCCTCTCCTCATCTTCAGAGCCCTGGTTGTTGCTGAAGTTCAGTGAGCTAGCAGGGGACGCTCCTCCTGGGGGGTGAGGAGACGGCTGCAGGGTGGACTCCGCTGTCCCCAGTAGCAGCAGACGCTCATCCCGCAGCAGGACGCGTCCCCGTCTGTCTCTGTTGTTGGACCTGCATGCTAACTGTCTGGTTTCTCCTCCAGTCTGGGCTCAGCAGCTCTGCCTTTCAGCCCGCCAGGCTCCAGGTACAAACGCACCTCATCACACCTTGCTAGATGAACTCCTAGAATCCTGATCTGTCCGGTTAGCATCCTGTGATCCACGCCGGATCATTTATCCGGGTTTTCTGAACCACTTTGCAAGATTACAGTAAAAGCTGGCTGCCTGGATCAGGATGTTTTTGAAACATTTTTCCTCACCAAACTCAAACTGTATGTTTTACACAGATTTTCCATCAGTTTTGAAGACATTAAACATCAGAATTTATTCAGAACCAAACCCAGATCTGAAGGACTGAAAGAAACATGAATGAGTGAACATGAGCTGGTGATGTGGGCACACATCTGCTAATCCACAACTAGCGGAGCTAAACTTTAGCTTAGCGTTTCTGCTAACTTTGAAAATGTTTACCGCACATAGCTTCCCCTAAATTAAGTTTTCTGGATAAATCCTAAAGCGCTGATTTACTCGGCTGTTTTGTAAACTTTCAGTTGAATAAAGTTTGACGTCTGTGTTGAAGTTTTGGTTTCTGACTGTTAAGATTTCTTCCAGTAGTTAAGATGTTTATCTTCATGCTCTTATTTTGAAGTGAGTGACGACTGTTTCCGCAGCAGTTCTGTTTCCTCTCCTCACGACCCCCCTCTGCCCCCTCCCCATAGCTTTATTTAAAACAAGAAACAAAAATAAAACAGACAGCTGCGAACAAGATCTAAACATAAATACAATATTTAACAGAGTTAGCAAAACTCAGCAACTATAAAACTGAAACCATGTGTGATCGGTCTGTTCCAAAGAAACACATCCTGCAGCACAAAACATACAGGTAGGTGTGTTATTACAAATCTGACCCTGGTGAGGGTGAAAATTTTTGTTGATGCATATTTTTGTCATTGACGCAGAATGGTATAGCGCTTTAGTGTTAGCTTCTGCAAAATACCTTGTTAATATAGCGCTTTAGCTTCAGCTAAATACTGTGTTGGTATAGTGCTTTAGTGTTAGCGCCTTCAAAATACCATGTTAGTATATCACTTTAGCTTTAGCTTCAGCTAAATACAGTGTTGGTATAGCAGTTTAGCCTTAGCTTTGCCTAAATACTGTGTTGGTATAGTGCTTTAGCATTAGCATTGGCTAAATACAGTGTTAGTATAGAGCTTTAGCCTTAGCTTCCACTAAATACTGTGTTGGTATAGCGATTTAGCTTTAGCTTCAGCTAAATACTGTGTTGGTATGGTCCTTTAGCGTTAGCTTTGGCTAAATACTGTGTTGGTATAGTGCTTTAGCCTTAGCTTCCACTAAATGTTGTGTTGGTATAGCGCGTTAGCATTAGCTTCTGCTAAATATCGTGTTGGTATAGCGGTTTATGGGTAATGCTTGAGGGTTAGCGCATCACTCACAACAGGAGGGGCATTAAAGCAGAAAGTTATCATGAAAACCTGCTGATCTGATTTTAATGAAGGTTTATGGTTCCTAATGAGGTGATTTTTGGCTGTCAACAGAAAGAACGTGTTTCTCTGTTGATGATGAGAGGGTTTCTTTGTGTCTGTTGGAGCGATCAAAGGTGTGCCGTTAAATCTGACACCTTTTTGACCCGTTTTCTCCTCCTCTTCAGCATCTGGTCCGGTCCAGACCCGGTTCAGATGCTGTGAAGGAGCCAGAGGTCCCTCAGACTGAATCAGGGATGAAAAAGTGATGAATTAGTCCCAGAAGGACTGTTTCACATTGATCCTAAAACAATCGAGCTGCACAGAAGCAGCAGGCGGTGGTTCAGGAATGCTCGGGTCAGGTTGTCCTGGTCAGTGGCCACCAGCAGGGGGCAGTGTTGACTGAATCCACAGAAGATAGTTTTCAACCTTTAAAGTCGGAGCCCAGAGAAATGACATACAGTCTGCTGCACTGATCACCCACTGACTACAGTAACGTAGATCTCAGAGGAGTGAGATGTCTCACTCTGCTTCTTATTTAGAGGAGCTCCTGGAGGAGCGCGGCAGCCTGATTGGTCAGGTAGAGATGGAAGAACGTTCTCCTCCTCTCAGATCCTGCAGAACAAATTATAAAAATACAAATTATAAACTAAAAAGGGTGAAAAACATCTGAATAAAACTGTGTTATGGGAAAATACTTCAGCATTAAAAGTAATCACTCCCCCTTTTATGTCCCACTTAAATGTGTCAGATGATCAAACATATTAGTATGAGACAAAGAACCAGACCAGCCTGGCTCTGGGTGAGAAAGTTTTCCCCCCCTAAACCCAGTAACTGGCTGGAGGATTGTTCTAGCAGTCCCAGATCACCACGCTGCCACCACCGTGCTTGACTGTAGGTAGGATGTTCTCCGCCACTTCGTCTCTTCAGTCCTCGGAACATTTTCCCAGAAGTCTTTGGGGCTCATCAGGATGTTTTTGGTCAATGTGAGGCGGGTCTTTGTGTTAGTGGTGTGTCTGTAATGAAATAATCGAAATTAATTGTATCTTAATCAAAAACTGTCAACAAAATACACGTTTTCAATTCAAAAAGCCTTTTTGCTGCTAAATTATTGAATAAATAGACAACAACAAAGATGTTTATTGTTTTTAATCTGTTACTTCGGTTATTTAACTATCAGATTCATTCAGAACCGGTGGGTGTGAAGAGTTTTTTTTTCTTCTTATAGATGAAATCATGATGGAAAAACTGCATTTGTGTCTGAAACATTCAAGTGTAAAAAGTGATCTTTTAGCTTCAGTTCTACTGGATCGTTTGGTTCTGATCCAATCGGCTGCTTCTGGACCTTTAAGCTTCTGCTCCATCTGCAGGACTGAATCAGTCCGGTCCAGTTTCCTGTCATCTCATCCAGCTGGTGCTCTGTGCAGCCGACCCGTAGAACCTCAGATATCTGCAGACGGCTGCAGTTTCAGAACCAGAACCCTGAGGAGCGGACGGTCGATCCGTAAATGGATGCGTTCAGAGAAAGCTCTGCTCGCTGCAGCTTTAATTGTTTTTGCTCTGGTAATGGACTCCTTAATGTCCGTCCAGGGTCCATCATTACCTCAGTCTCCCATCATGCATCTGTGTGAGTCTAGAACAGTCTGAGGGCGTGTTTCCTCGGCACCGGACGGGTCTCTCATGTTTGGGTTTGTGCGGACGCCATGCTGAACATCGCTCGGACTCTGACGGCTCACCGTTCTCTTGCAGTGGACAAAAACAAGCCCCGGGAGGCGCCGACGAGACCCCCGAACGGCAACTCCCAGATCCCCACAGGAAACCAGCAGAACCAGCAGCTGCTCCCAGCTGAACTGGTACGTCCAGCTTCAGTCTGCAGCATCAGCGGACCGATTCCTTTTGTTTCATCAGAGGATTTAATCTAAATTTGATGTTTTCACTCCATGTTTTCTGTCCTCAGGCACCAGATGTTCTGAACGCCAACACCCCAGTAACACCAGCTCTCCCAGTCCCGTCCCCCGATGGCTCGAGCACGACATCCGGACCTGCTGCACCCACCGGTCCAGGGCTCAAAGCCAGAGCCGGGTCACGTTCCAGCCCTAAGCACGGGCCTCGGCTTCAGCACGCATCCCGACCCGCGGCGTGCGTGGCTGCGGCGCCGGGTCGACAGCACCAGAGCAGAGAGCAGGCGGAGAGGAAGAACCAGGCCGTCGCCCAGCTGAGGAGGCTGCTGGTCCAGGGGAACCGGAAGGTGGAGGCTCTGGCGGCCGTCATCCAGCATCTGTTCTCTGAGGTACTCTGCTTCTGTTTGCACTCATTCCTTAGAGAAACCTTCCTCTGAAAATGAGCCGGAACAAAGTTCTGAGCTGAAACTGAGAAGAAAAGCTGCCAAAGTCCAAAGCAAATCTCTGCGAACCCCTCAGAGAGCCTGAGGAGAAGTTCTGACCAGAGGAAGAGGGGATGAGGAGGAGTTTCTCACAGGATGAAAGGGTTGGTTTGGGTTGTTTGATGTGAGGTGTTATGAGTTCTTGGCAGCGGTTCCTTTGTCTGGGCTCCATCCTTCGGTGTGTCAAGGTGGACCAGGACATCTGTGACTCGCCGATCCACACCAACTCCTCCAAGAACCGAGCAAACATCTGAATTTTCTCAGCTTCGCAGAAGCATCAAACATGGTTTGTTCCTCTGCTTCCCAGGTTTCGCAGTTCTTTGAAAATGATCCTCATGGATCAACAAACGTCTGATGAGCATGTTAGCTTCCTCCACCTTCAAGGGTGGACTTCACTTCCAACAAGCTCACACTCAGCAACCTCGTTCTACTGCAGGTGAGGAAACCACGACGTCAGCATCCCAGAGCCTCACTTTAAAAAATCTGAACTACCCCTTTAAGGTGTTTGTGGGGAGAAGAACGTAATCAGAGATGAAGGTTAGACTGAACGAACTGTCGGAGAGGCGTGAGGTGCAGTCCAGCCCGGTGTTCATGGGGGCTGGAGACCACAGCTGAGATCCAGGAGCACTTCAGACTCCCTCTAAAAGCTCCTAAAACTGCCTGTTTTCAAAGTTCAAACACCAAATGTACCTTAAATGCATTAATAGACACAGAGGAAACCATCTGAGCTCTGCAGCAGAACCTGACATCCTTATGAAAAACTTCCATCAATAAACTGTTTTTCTGCAAATAATTTGAACTCACATCCCACAGAAACATCTGCAGATACTGGGGGGGGGTCCACTGCTCCTTCAAGGTGGGTCAAAGAGGCCCAGCATCTGTCCGAGGGATGAATCTTCAGTCTGATCCATCTGATGATTCATTTCTGCCGACAACGGCGAGTGATCGTCACAGGAAGACTAATCGAAACATCTGAGGAGGAACCTGGGAAGTTGACTCACTTCTTGAGTATTTTTGAAGGAGACCTGATGTTCACCTGATGTCAGTGTCGACACCACTGAACCCACCTGGCTTCTGGAAGACCTCTGACGGTAGATGTCCAGTCAGTGGACTCCTGACCCAAACCAGCTTGGCTCAGCAGCAGCGCTACATCGAGCCCCTCCTGGTGGATGCTGTGCTTTCGGTCGCGTCTCAGGCCCTCAGGGTGAACATAGGAACCAAACTCCGCCGGAGAGTCCAGACTGGAGATGGAGCCTGAAGATGCTCCGCAGATCCTGCTCCTGGGATACTGCAGTTCCTCTGGAGACAGAGCGTCGCCTCCGACCTGAAAGGTGGTTTGCAGCTTGGTGATTGTTGCGCTCTCTTGGCCACCGTAGATTCAGAGCCAGGATGCAGCGGCCAGGCTGTTGCTCTCCTGGATTCGGCGCTGCAGATGTTCCCAAACCAAGGAGCCACCTCCTGTCTGCTCCTCTCTCTGCTCAGCTCCTCTTTGAGGCTGATGAGATGAATGTGTTTGGACTCGTTAATTACAGGTTGGTCCGACCTGCCTTCAGGAGCCAAATGGGGGGAAAACATCAGTTATCTGCCCGCCTCCTCCCTGCCCTACGGCAGTCTGAGCGCAGCAGCCTGTAATTAAAGCATCGGTAGGCGATGAGACGGGTTCCTGTCTCACCCAGAAACCTGAAATGTGACGTGATGGTGGACGTCATGGTCCCAACCAAGCTGGGATGTTCTCTGTGTGAAGTTCCTCCTGATCCAACCCTCATTGCTTCCTTCCTGGGATCCAGCCCCTGGCTCTCCAGGGAAGGTTTTCTTTGGACTTTGACGGCTTCCCCGCGCCGCTTCAGTCCGGTTCTTGTGCAAAAACCCAGTTTCCTCTGATTTCTTTGGTCGAGTCGATGAAAACGCCCAAAGATAATAGTTGACGCTCCCAAAAACATCCGCTCTGACCTGCTATCATGTCATCATGTTTTTCAGAACTCTAAATGCATTTTGATGGCAGCAGTTTGCCTGCTGGATCATCAGGAGACACTTTGCATTAAACCCAAACACATCTGTGGACTGGTTAGGGCTTTAAAACATCAAAAGGTGAAAAAATTATTCTCTCAAAGCCTCTGAAAAGTTTAATTATTAATGGATGTTTCTCTGGCTGAGTAACTGAAAGTAGTTAGCAGTGGTTGTCACACTTCCTCTAATCCGCTAATAGGAAAGCTAATTTTTAGCTTAGCGTTTTTGCTAACTTTGCTGACGCTCAGCGCATTTAGCATCCCCTAAATTAATTTTTCCAAGTTGAAAACACTGATTTACTCGGCCGTTTTCAAAACTTTCAGTTGAGTAAAGTTCAGCATCTGTGTTGAAGTTTTGGTTATCGACTGTTAGGAATTCTTCGTGTTGCTAGATGTTTATATTCAGGCTCTTATTTTGAAGTCTGTTTACGCAGCAGTTCAGCTTCCTGTCCTCATGTTTTTTTCCAAGTAACTTTAGAGATAAAGATAACCTTACTGAGCAAGTGGCAAGTATACAACAAACGAACGAATGAACACTTACTTGAACAAACAACCAGTTAATTAAACAAAAACATGCAACAATTCACATATATGAATTGTTTTGAAAGCCTCCTCAGGTCCTCCTTGTGACACATGGTGGGTGTCAAAATGGTTGAATTTAGTGCTTTAGCATTAGCTTCTGCTAAATTAGTGCTTTAGTGTAAAAGGAACTAATGTTTATGATTAATGGGTCAGGGTTAGCGCAGCTAGCTTCCTAGTTAGCGGTGTCCACCACTGGCTGTAGCACATGTTGTCACTGACACATGGTGGGTATCAGCATGGATGAATTTAGCATGTTAGTGCTTTAGCATTAGCTTCTACTAAATTAGTGCTTTAGCGTTGGCGGAGCTAATATTTATGATCAGTGGTTCATGGTTAGCGCAGCTAAATTTTTAGCTAGTGGTGACCACCACTGGTTATTAGTTTCAGTCTTATTTTATTTCAAATTAATGTAGGATTTCTTTGGATCCTAAGTAGCGTAAAGAAAACGAGGCAAAATTTCTCAGGGGTGAAAGTCAATGAATGGGTAAAGGAGAGGAATGCAAGACTGATATATAACAGCCTGAGGCGGAGCGCTGTGTTACTGTCTGCTGGCTCTGCTTTTCAGTGCTGATGGCTCATAGAGAGGGTGTGAAGATTCAGATCCCTGTTCCTGGTGAGCTCCCCTCACCATCCTCTGCAGGGCCCTCAGTCTGCCATCAACTCTTGAATCTGGGAAACGCCTCTGATCAGTGGCTCCGCTGCAGGCTGCTGATTGGCTGGGAGCAGCAGGATCTCCAGGTCCTGGTCCTGCTCGGTAAATATTGGCTCCCCAGAGCAGAGGATCGCTCAGACTGCCAGTGAAAACAGTGGAACGAGCGTTAAAAGTGTTCCTCGGAGCGGTTTCCTGCTGCAGCCTGTTCCTGCTCAGGGCCCGCCGGTCTGAGCCGCTCAGCTGTGAATAATCACACCGACGCTGCTCTCATCGACACCCGAGGGGATCCTTTCTGGTTGCTCTGACTTGTTTCCCAGCTGCTCAGATCTCAGAGCACGAGCAGCAGTCCGGCCGTTATCGTCGCGTGTTGCAGTGAAAGTTGATCATTACCTCAGCCTTTATGACCCGGCGCGCATTTCTACGAGTCCGCTGTTGTTACGCAACCGAAGGCTCAGTGAAATTCCTCCGTTTGTCGGGCAGCCCTCCCGATTCTGCAGCAGGAGCAGAGGGCAGGAATGCTGCAGCGTGTTTTTATCTGAAGCATAAAGCGTTATCTAATCTGCTGCGTGCTTGACAGGCGGCGGGTGAGCAGACGCTGGCGGCGTCCCGCAGAGCCGCAGCTGCCCCCCCCCGCCCCCAGGGGGCTGCAGGAAGCGTTGCAGCGGGTTGATCTGGTGTTGCTTTTCTCTCGCTGGTTCAGTGACAGAGCGGCTGGGTTCCGGCCCGTTAGAACCAAACCCTCCAGGACTACTTGGAGTTTCAGTCAGTCAGGTTCCTGTTTGTGACGTCTGGTGAACCTGAGACCAGCTCAGTGTGGAGGGCAGAGCAGGGTCTGGTTTCTGCTGCGTGGGAGCTGCTGGTCAGGCTGCTGACCTCCTGTCTTTGCTCTGCTGCTGCGAACTTCTGGCCGTTCCACGTCTGACGGGACACACATTGCTGCTGTTTTTAACAGGAGGTTTTCAGCAGCTGCTGGTTCTGTTCAGCAGAACCAGGTCTTAAAGGGCCGGTACCACGTGTTTTCCAGCCACATAGCATCATTTTACAGCAACAGTCCAGTAACTGTTGCCTTCAGTTGTTACTAAAATGCTGTATTTAGTAAATATGAACTAAAAGAAATTTCACTTTGCAATTTAACACCTTGAAATTGGGCCTCTGTCTCTTTAAGAAAGTCCTGCTCTTTCTGAAACTCCGCCTTCAGGAAGTCACCACAACAGCGCTCCTCTATTAACCTTTAACAATGTTTTTTATCAGCGTTTCATTGAGAAGTAGCTCGTGTGATGAGCTCAGCTGATATGCAGTTCCACCAGGTGTTTGCGAATAGCTGCTGCCGCTAGTCTGGAGGAGCTGAGTGGGGAAGTCACAGATGAGGGGGGGCTCTGTGAGGCGGAAGCTTAGAAACCCCGAAGGCGGAGCTAGGTCCACCCAGGTGTTTTGTTCAGCTGAATGGTTGCCATGGCGATCACAGGATTTCTCAAGCATGCGTGAAAGCACCAAAGCAGCGCTGCAGGTGTGTTGTTATGAGGGAGTAACGTGAGAACCTGATGGGAGGATCAGAGAGGCTGTTTTACATCAAACTGCACCTTGATGTCAGTGAGCGACATCCAGAGCAGCAGGAAAACATCAGCCAGAAACCGAGCCCAGGAGGAGGCTGGGAGGGTCGGATTAACGCGCTAGAAGATGTCTAATCCCAGGGATTAGGAGGAGTAAGGTCAGGCAAGAACCAGCCTTCCTCCTGGAGCCCTTCTGAGGTTGTCCAGCAGCCTCCAGGAGACCCTGGGTCAGACGCACAACTCCCTGGAAGAGACCACACAGCCATCCAGAACTGGGAACACTGGGAATCCTCCAGGAGGAACTGGAGAGCATCACTGGGAGGAGGGAACCCCAGCCAGAAGAAGAGCTCACCAGTAGATGGTTATGAAATCATCTGAATGTGAGCTGCTCCGAGGGTCGGTGGTGACTCTGGATCATGTGGCGCAGCAGAGTCGTCCAGAGCTCTTCTCTGAGAGACAGAGGACTCACTCGCCCCGCGGCCGCCGGTCCCCCCCCCCCCCCCGCGGCCGCCGGTCCCCCCCCCCCCCGCGGCCGCCGGTCCCCCCCCCCCCCGCGGGTCCCCCCCCCCCCGGACAAGCCTGCCAGAAATGGCTGAGGAAGAGCTGAGAGGAATGACTTCAACGCAGCTCCACCGGTTTATCTGAAGGGGCGGGATAACTGGCATTCCTCCGTCCAGCGTCGGATCCCGGCAGGGGGAGGGACAGGTATGGGGGGAGGAGGGAGTGGGAGGAGGGGGAGGGAGTGGGAGGAGGGGGAGGGGCAGGTACGGGGGGAGGAGCGGCTCCCAGAGGCGCAGTCTCAGAGGAGAGAGAGCAGCTGCCGGGCGAGCGGCTGCGCAACATGGGCTCCAGCGAGAGCAAGTCCCAGCCCACGTCCAGTCGGACCCCCCAGCACCGGCGCAGCAGGAGGCGGAAGGTCGGTCCGGTTCTGGTCGCTGTTTTATGGCGGGCTGAGAGGAGGAGGAGGGAGGCTCCCTGCAGATCCCCGCTGCTGTCAGAGCGTCTCCGGTTCAGCCTGGCGCAGATCCAGATGTGGGTCGGACCTGCTGCTCCGTATCTGTCATCGCTGGTCGTTATCTGCGTGGTTTGCGCTCCAGCGTCCGACCGGAACCAGAACTTCACCGGGTTCTGGAGGGGAGCGAGCTCTCCTCTGGATGAGTTTCCCTCCTGCTGTCCGACTGTTGCAGATGTTCTGGTTCTGGAAGCTGAGCAGTCGTTGGGGGAACGGAGGAACCAGTTCAATGGGTGGTCCGCTCCAGGCTCCCTCCTGTGCAGAGGTTCCGCTAGAACCCGCCCAGAACGGGTTCATCCAAAACAGAAACAAAGCTGTCTGGCAGGACTGGACTGCTGCGGGAGTCAGGAGGCCGGGCCGGGCCGGGCCGCTGTTGTGTAAACAGAGCCGGGAGCTGCCACGGCCCCGCTCTGCTGTGGAAACACTCGACGCTCCTGGTGGCTTCCACCTGGAAACACCTGAGAGCATCACGGCAGGTTCCGTCAGTCTGTCTGGATCCGTGTCGGAGTCAGCAGCAGCTCTGCGCTTCGGACTGTAGCTGCTTTTTCACATTTTCATCTGATCCTGTCCTGAGCAGCTAATTTTACAGATTTAGTTCCGATTATTTAAAACAAACTCAGCACTGAATATGGCAGCTGGGTCTCTGAACACTTTCAAATATTAAAAAACAAAACAATACAATTTTTTGGGATCTGCTGATGGGAGGATTCGTTTAGTTTTAGATTGATTAAACTGGATTAAATGTTTGGTTGATCAAAGCTAATCTAAGATGAGAAACTAAACAAAGCAAGGTTAAAGTAAACTAAAATAGCTACATAAATGCGGGCTAAGATAAACTCTGTGTTATGGTAGGCTAAGTTAAGCCAAGATAAGATCGAGATCAACTAAACTAACAAAAGCAAAGCGAGCTGAAGCTAAAATGGGATGAGTCAAGGAAGGTTAAATGAGCTACGCTTAGCTAACTTAGGCTAAACTAATGCTAAGGTCAAGTAAAATAAGGCAACTTAATTTACAGGAAAATCAATAAGAAAAGATGAAATAATGTTACGGCCAAGATAAGCTTAACTAATCCTATTTAATATAACCTCAGCTAATGTAGGCTAAGCTAATCTGAGTTGACTAAGCTAAAATAAGGTTATAATAGGCGGGGGTTGGCTAAGCTAATCAAAGCTAAACTAAGATATGCTATGCTAACTAAGCTAAACTCAGTAAGTAGACTGAAATAAACTACATTAAGCTAGCCTAAGTTTTCTAATAGAAACTGTTGGGGGCTGAGAAAACTAAATTGTTCTTAGATTAGTTGAAGTGAACCAGTCTTTCCTCATTAACCTGAGATAAACCAGGCTGAATATAAATTAAGATGAGGGTTTTTAAACAATATTTAGTTTTTTTTTAAGACTTTATGATCAGAAACAAGTAAAAGTGGAGAACAATCTAAGAGATACCGTCTGTTTTTCAATGAAACTGACTAAATTAGGTGGAACAAAGTTAAATGACCGATTTCGTTGAAGTTTTGAAAGTGAAAAAGAAATTTACCAACCATCTGATCTCTTAATGTGTTCAGAGTTCCCAGATATATCTCCTTATGGATCACGGAGATAACATTATATTTTCTGTCTGCCTTCCAGTTTTCTCTTTGGGAATTATTTTTGCCACAAGAACTCGTCTGATAAATAAAACAACATATTGGTTTTTATGACTTGTAAGTGAAGCGCTGGTGTGCAGCCTTACCTTTGGGCTACTGATTTGGTAAATAAAGACAGCTTGAACACAAAGAAGAAACTAAACCCACTTTCTGGGACTGAGGAGTCGATGCAAACATTCAGCGTTTCTCCTGCCTGTGACACACGTCTGACCGGGTCTCCTCTGTTTTCTGTGCAGCGGGAGGAAACCTTGAAGAAGAAGAAGGAGCTGTCGCTGGAGCTGACCAGGCTCAGGGAGGAGCTGGGTAAGAGCCTTTCCACACGCGCACACACAGCCGCAGAATCCCCTGTCCAATCCCCTATTTGCATGCGCAACGCCCGCAGGGCAACGGCTGTTTGAGGCGTGCTGATAATGGTGGCGCTGCAGCTGCTGCGCGCAGGCCGTGACCTGCAGACACGACAGGCATCTGCAGCTTTATGAGCTGGCGATGACGGGAACATCAGCAGCGTCCAGGAAGGGCTTCAGCACATCAACATGGAAAAACCTGCTAAACGGAGCAGATCCTTTTATTTTGAGCGACTCCAGCTGGATTTCCTCATCAGAAAGAGAGCTTCAGAAAAATGTTATAATGTAAATAAACCCACAAATAAATCAGCTATTCAAAAACAAAGCAGCCGCCGAATAGAATGTTAAATAAAAAGCAACACAGAACAAATTTCTGTTCATTCCTTAGTTTTTCCTTCGGAAAATAAAGTTTTCACTCGAACTTTACAAATTGGAATAAACAAAACGCTTTAAACAAGACATTTAAAGGCAATCAATAACAGGAAATTAAATTATGCTCTTCTGGTGCGTGAACCCAGACTTAGTGATCGAATCATTCTGAATAACAAAACTGAATTTATTCATCTAAGAAGACAAACGGCGGCAAAAAAACCCAAATAAAACGTATAAAAACCAAAGACGAGCCAGAGCGCTGGTGAGGACGATCTGCAGTCCGAGTGATGAAGAGCCGCTGCTGCAGCATCTCCAGACATCCTTCAGGGAAACTGGTGAACCCAAACTGATGCCCTGGGTCGAACAGAACCAGGCAGCAGAAATAACCGACTGGGTCGGGAATGAAAGCGGCACCGACGGTTTCCTCCCAGTAGACCTCGTTGCTTTTCCTAAACCTGTTCTGGAATGATTTCTCCTGGTTTCTGGAATCATCTGAAGCTGCGTAGAACCGCAGCAGAACTGTTCGACACCGGCGTCTGGCAGACGTCCCGCAGACGTCTGGCAGACACGTCTGGCAGACCTTCAGCTGAAGGAAAACCGTCATGGACTCCAGCAGCTGTTTCCTCTGGAGCCTTCATGTCTCTCCGGTCAGAACCGTTCTGGTACCACTGGGTCCATTTCACTGGTTCTGATGGTCCTGCCTCCTGCATACTGGTTTATGTAACTGAAGTCCTGATCCAGGACTGGATTTGGGTTTTCTTCAGGCTGTGGCTGCGTTCTCCACCCAGTCTCCGTCCTACGGAGGCCGACGGTGCAAACAGCGAAATGCGCTGCAAACACGTGAATGATGCAAATTCAAAAAACACAAAAAAATCAACAACTGCAGCAGTAAAACGCTGCAAACAGCAAAAACATCAGCAAGTATAAAACGCTGCGAACTCGCCCCACAAATCAGAAGTCCTCCAGACCACTAGGGGGAGTCTGGAGTAGGTAATATTACCTACGTAAATATGCTGCAAGCCTGTAATATTGGAAAAGACATGAAGCATAACACACCTTATCTTTCTTCCTTTAACTTTCTTCTGTATATCCTGTCTGTTCTGAGGGTCTGGTCCTGAAAGCTGTGGTCCATGGCTCCCCCTAGGGGTCTGGAGGACTTCTGTTTTGTGGAGCCAGGTTGCAGCGTTTTTGCTTCCATTTCCTGTGATTGCTGCATTTTGTTGTTTGCATTTGTTTGTGTTTTGTGTTTGTGTGTTTTGGAGTTTGCATCACTGGTGTGTTTGCGGCGCGTTTGCACCTGTCGGCCTCCGTACAGAACCACAGGTGAAGAGCATCTTACCGTAACGTCCTGAAACATCAAGTGTTGCATCTTTTTATTCATGGAATGGAAACGAGTGAAAAAGGAACCAAAGTCCTCAGGAAGTTCAGAGAACCAGAGCTTGAGATGAATCCAGGAGGTTAAGGTCCTGCTGCCTCCAGCCGGCCGGCTCACACACAGCTGAGGAATGTTGACCCTGCAGCACACACACACACACACACACACACACACACACACACACACACACACACACAGAAACGACCCGTCTGTTTGCAGCCCAGTGCCTCCATGCAGCTTCCTGAGGAAGCATCCCAGTGCTTTGGTTCCTGCAGCCGCTAAAACCCAAACCTGTTCTTGGTTCAGAACCGCCGTCGGGCCGTTGTTTCCCAGCTGCCGTCGGGTCCGAGCGGCCGTCAGCTGCTGGGGGGAGGGGGGGGCACACAGAGCTCCATTCAGAGCGAGCAGCAACTGTCTGCTGCTGCCAGCTGTTGCCCTCAGAGTTCTGACGGGTCAGAACCAGGAGACGGTCCGAACCAGGCCTGGCCGATAAATCGGTTTTATCAATAATCAAATTTTTGTAATTAAATGATTTTAATTACAAGAACAATGTCGTAATATTACCAGAATAAAGTCGTAATTTTATGAGAACTCCTTCATGAAAATAATAAATAATAAAAATGGGGAATGTTGAGCATCTCGTAAAGTTATACTTTGTGTAAGTTTTATAGAAAATGCTTAATACCAATAGAAATCCTTCATCTTGGCGCATCAGATGATGGAGCAGCAGCTGCGTCAGTCTGGAGGGAAGAGCAGCACGAACGGAGCTGCTCATCACATCCTCGTCACTCAACCTTTTCTCATTAAAACTACTTTTTTTCATAATTTTAAGACGTTTTTTTCTTGTAAAATTGCGTCTTTATTCTGCTAATGTTATGGCTTTCTTCTAGCCTGGCCCTGGGGAGGACTGGAATAAAAGCCGCTCATCCGTCATCTCTGTTCTCAGAAAAGAAAGGGAGCAAAAGGAAAACCTCTTAAAACCGGCTCTGCTGTGACAGAACGAGAGGTTTTTATTTTTAAGGGCCAGGCTCGGAACCGTCCAGGAGCGTGAGCGCCTTCCCAGATCGTGGGACGAGCGTGAGCAGCTTGGCTCAGAGCTGGGTGGAGGCCTGCATGCTTGCTCCTGCTGCAGGAACGCTGCATTCCTCGGAGCTGAATGCAGATGTTCCAGGGCTGCAGGAGCAATCTCCCTGGAATGCCGGCGTGTTGTTATCCCCGAAACTGCTGCTCTCCGTCCTGACCGTTCCCGCTCCTCTCCCCGCCCAGCCGCATCGACCCGGTGCTGCCAGAGCCTGCAGACGGAGAAGCAGGAGGTGCGAGCGAACCTGGAGGAGGCCCTGAGGAGGTTGGAGCAGCAGCACCAGGAGGAGCTGGTTCAGCTGGAGAACAGGTGAGAAGCACGCCCCTGCTGGAAAGCCTCTGATCCCGGCAGAGGAATCGACCAGATTCCTGCCGGAAGCCGTGATTCAGCCGCAGCTTGAGGAAAAGTTGGGCTTCAGGCAGCGAGGAGCTGGAAACAGGTGGCTGAGAGGCATCCTGGAGCTGCAGGAGGTTCAAGGAGCAGCTTCACAGGAACAGCCCTGGTCTCCACACCGCTCGGTGGCTCCAGTTGCTGGTCGAGTTCAATTTAAAATGGGAGTCCTGGAGGTTTAGTGGGGAACGGCCACAGGAGGAACTGGAGAAACGAGGTTCAGACGTGGGTGGAGATCCAGAGCCGTGCTCATCTTCTCGCCGTCTGCGTTGCAGGTTAAAGAGCTTCTACCAGACCGAGTGGGACAAAGTCCACCAGCTGTACCAGGAGGAGGCGGACCGATGCCGCCTGCTGATGGAGCAGCAGGTGAGACCCTTCCTCAGGTGTCCTCCCGACAAGCACAGCGACCGGCGTGGCGCTGAGGCAGCGGGACGCTCAGGCCAACCGTGTTGCTGTTTCTGTCGCTCAGGTGCAGGAGCTGAGGAGCCGACAGGAAGTAGAGAGGAGGAAGCAGGAAGAGAGTCACAGCCAGAGCATGGAGGCGCTCAGGCAGGAGTACGACACCTCCATACAAGGTGTGTGTGTGTGTGTGTGTGTGTGTGTGTGTGTGTGTGTGTGTGTGTTCTGCAGATCAGGTGACTTCCTCCTGAATGTTTTTAGTCTGAGAAACTAAAAAGTGTTGCTTTCACGTCCTGTTTCAGAGCTGAGGAGGATCCAGGAGACTGAACTGGAGGACCTGCAGAAAACTCTGAAGGAAACCGAAACGTCTCTCGCTGTAAGACTCAGACCAACACCACCTGCCTGCTTCCTGTGCTGCTCCTTCAGAATAAGAGCGTTAAAAACATTCAAAGCCCAGTCCCTCATCCAGTCATCAGTCAAAGCAGACCTCTGGCTTGGGTTCTGCTGGAGTCTCTGATATTCTGGTTCTGGATGGGTTCTGGTTCTGATCGGCGTTAATGGGAACACCTCAGACGGAAGCAGAGCTGCTCTCGGGGAGCTCACGGCACGTTTCCTGTACAAAAACATTTAACAACTGGAAGGTCTCAGGTGGAGACCCTGATCACAGCCGGTACCAGAGAGCCAACAAGCAGAACCTTGTGGCCAGTTTCTGATCCTTGGGTTTGGTCAAGCTTTGAGCTGCTGTTGCTGAATTGAACTGAAATATAAGAGGGAAGACTGGTCGTACTGGGAGTTGGTGGAAACCAGGCGTTACTCACACTTTAAACTGTAGTCTCATATGACAGATTAGCATGGTTAGCCTGGATTAGCACTGTTAGTGTAGTTAGCGTGGATTAACATGGTTAGTGGAGCATGGATTAGCAAGAATGAGCGTGGATCGGCAATGATTAGCGTGAATTAGCATCGATTAGTGTGGATTAGCCTTGTTAGCGTGGATTAACATGGTTAGTGTGAACTAGTGTGGATTATTATAGTCACGGTGCATTGCGTGGGGTTAGCATGAATGAGCATCATTGGCATGGATTAGAGTGAATTAGCATCGATTAGTGTGGATTAGCATGGTTAGCATGGATTAGCCTTGTTAACATGGATTACTATAGTAAATGTGAATTGGAGTGGATTAGCCTTGTAAGAGTGGATAAGCATGGTTAGCATGAATAAGTGTAGATTATTATGGTTCATGTGAATTACATGGGGTTAGCATGGATTAGCATTATTTGCATGGATTTGCATAAATTAGTGTGAATTAGTATAGATTAGTGTGTATTAGCATGGATTTGCATGGTTAGCATGGATTAATGTAGATTGTCATGGTTTACATGGATTATGTAGGGTTAGCATGAATTATCATGGTTAACATGGATTAGAATGTTGGCGTAGATTAGCATGGTTAGCATGGATTTGCGTGGATTAGCTAGCATGATTAGTGTGAATTAGTGTGGATTAGCCTTGTTAGTGTGGATTAGCATGGTTGTTGTGAATTAGTGTGGATTATTATGGTTAGTGTGGATTACGTGGGGTTAGCATGGATTAGCATCATTGGCATGGATTTGCATAAATTAGTGTGAATTAGTGTCGATTAGTGTGCATGGTTTGCATGGATTAGCATGTTATCGTGGATTATTGTAGATTATCATGGTTAACATGCATTATGTAGGGTTAGCATGAATTAGCGTGGATTAGAATGTTGGTGTAGTTTAGCGTGGAATAGCATGGTTTGCGCAGTTAGCTTTTCAGCACCAGTCTCTGTGGGAATCTGGATCTCTACCTGAACTCTAAGGCTGCCAACATTTCCAAACCCAGCGGCTTCCTTGGAGGAAAGATGTTGGAGGGTCACAAGGATGAAACGGAGAGTCTTTACTGGAGTTCCTTCCTGTTATCCGCTGAAAGTCACGTGCTCTCTCTCTCTCTTTCTCGCCTTAATGAACTGCAGATCACTGCTTCCTTCTTCTGTTTCTTCTGGCTTCATGTTTCAACTCCTCACCTTCGTTGCTCAGTGACTCCGCCCACTCAGAACGGCGTTGCTGTCGGCATGACGAACCCGGGTGTGCTGCGTTCACTGACAGGAAAAACATCAGATTTCTGAGTTTCCCATCAGGAGCTCCTGACTTGGATCGACAGTCTGGAGCCGACGCTCAGTCCGAAATAACAGAAAGTGGAGATGATCAGAACATTGGGTCCAAAATAACCATCAGAACTCAGTAGTTCTGACCCTAAAACTCTTTTAGGATCCAGATTTGGATGTGACCCTTGACCTTTTTACTGTCTGCTCTCCTTCTGATTCAGTTTCTTAAGTTACAGGAAAGAACTGAACGTGCTCTGTTACTGACCTACTGTTGGAGTGTTGAGGACCGAACCGACTGCAGCTATCTGGACAGAACCGGGTCTCTGGGTCCGGTGCTGTTAGACAGCCGTGAGAGTCGGGTCAGAACAAATGTCCCACCCTCTCTGTGTTTATCCTCCCGCAGGAGAAGATCTCGCTGCTGTCGGCAGAAAACGAGGAGCTGAGCGAGAAGCTGCGAGCAGAAGAAGAGAGGAGGCAGCGGATCCTGAACGACAAAAGCCTGGTAAACAGCGCTGCACAGACAGAACCCGGAACCGGGTCAGAACAGCTGATTAAACAAGGTTTAAGGTTTCCCTTCACAGAACAAACCCACATCAGCCTTAGTGAATGGAGCCCACCAGGTGGTGCTGTCTCGGCCCTCGTTGAGAGGAATGCTGTTCAGGAATTCTCCTTTATGTCAAATTCTGGAAGTTCTGCAGATTTTTCCCTGTTAGCCAACATTAACCCAGAATAAAAGAGTCAAAGAAGCTTTTTATACTTTTACAGATGAAATCAGCCTAAAGCTGCAGAACCTGAATCTGTTCTTTTTGGACACATGCGACAAACTCTTAGCTGTTTCTGTGGCCCTCGAGAGCAGGGGCGTCCAAACTTCTTGTGACATGGGCCAAAGGCATCAGCTAAAGTCTTGGGTTAGCATGGTTAGCATGGATTTACATGGATTAGTATGGTTAGCATCAATTAGCACGGTTAATGTAGATTAGTGTGGATTAGCATGGTTAATGTGGATTAGCATGGATTAGAATGGTTAGCATGGATTAGTGTGGATTAGCATGGTTAGTGTGGCGTATGGTAATTAAAAAAACTAAAATCAAGAAAATAAAGCACTCCTTTTTCACTTTGTAGTTAAGGGATGTTATTAATAGCAGATCCAAAACTTAAAAAGGATTTTACATGTTTGCTGTATCAAATGAAAGATGTCTAGTTTTCACATTTTTGGGCCTCAATTGAACAAATTTAATCTCGGGTATAAAAATAGGATTTGGGTCACTTTTCTTTCAAAATGCTTGCTAATAATTCACCAAGTGTTCAGTAAAAGTCTCTGGATAAAGGAGGTTCTCCTTCTTATGAAAGCTTGGTTATAAAAAGACGAGTTCTTTGTGTGGTACTGAACATTTTAACCTGTAATTTTACCCAGATTAGAAATAAAAAGTCTCCATCGGTATCAACCGGTGCTGGGCGGCACAAATTTGTATCATTCTTAAAAAATGAAAATGAGTTTGAGCTTGAAGACGTTCCTGAAAGCTTTTTATTACTTTAATGTTCAAACTGTAGATTGTTTTAAAATGAACATTTTCTCATTTATTCCTTTGTTTCCAAACTTTCCTCCCTGACTGGTGGGGATAAAAATCCACATTTAAACACCAAGCTCCGCATTTTAATTCTGGGAAAATGCTGGAAAACAACAACCTTCTTGTTTGGGTGGAAACTGTTTTTCTGCGGGACTTGGCTGCCCCCTGCTGGTTCCTAACGGTACCGCGCCCTGGCTCTCTGTGCCCACTCAGGATTCCCACACGCTGTACCTGCAGCAGGAGCTCGAGAGCCTCAAGGTGGTGCTGGAGATCAAGAACAACCAGCTGCACCAGAAGGAGAAGAAGCTGATGGAGATGGACAAGCTGGTGAGTGTCAGAGATGGACTTCTGCTCCGAGCGCCTTCATCCGCCACGTCCTCCTCCTCCTCCGTGTGTTTCAGGTGGAGACGAACGTCAGGCTGGAGGAGTGTCTGAAGAAGGTGCAGCAGGAGAACGAGGACTACAAGGCCAGGATGGACAAGCACGCGGCGCTGTCAAAGTAAGAGCCTCCGCCGAGGAAGAGGAGGGTTGTGTCTTTGTCTGGGAGAACGAGGTGGTTCATCGCGTCGGCAGAACCAGTCCCAGCTCCCCCAGCTGGGCGGAACCAGCCAGACGCCGCCAGCAGGTTGCAGTCAGAGGTCAGAGGTCATTCTGAGCCACAGTGAAAGAGCTGCTCTTTATGGCCTGCAGTTCTTTTAAATCACTAATTACTTGTAAGATTGAAGCTTCTCTGTATTTGTTTCTTTACGCTGATGATTCTGGGCCACAGAGCGCGACCGGAACGCCAGAATAACGCAGATTAATAATCCAGAACCGGGTGCTGGTCTGACCTCCAGTTCAGGTTAAATATTTAGCTCCAAGCGAAATATTTAGATTGAAACTGTGACATGTTTAAAAGCGTAACAGGAGGCTTTTTAATGAAGTTATTATGATGTGAATCGCTGCTGTTAACTGATGGTGAAAGCTCCCAAACGGCGCCGCATCGCCGCTCTTCAGCAGCAGGCTGCGGCGATGCGGCGCCGCGGTCCGGCCTCCCTCCCTGCTCCAAGCAGAGAGAACGGGACGAAATACTTTCTCACTGAAAACGTTCAGGTTTTAAACGAGTCGTCTTGGTTTCTTCCACCCTTGAACCTGACAGCCGCTGTTGGCTCTCTGTCGCCCCCTGCAGGCAGCTGTCCACAGAGCAGGCCATCCTCCAGCAGACCCTGCAGAAGGAGTCAAAGGTCAACAAGCGTCTGTCCATGGAGAACGAGGAGCTGCTGTGGAAGCTGCACAACGGCGACCTGCTGGGGAGCCCCCGCCGCCTCTCGCCCACCTCCCCCCGCAGCTCGCCGCGGAACTCCGCCTCCTTCCCCCCGGCCGCGCCGTCGTCTCCCAGGTAGCCCGCCGAGCGGCTGCCGCCGAACGCTCCGGATGGACGGGCCGGAGGCGGGGGTGGCGCCGGCCCGGCCCGAGAGCCCCGCCCTCCCAGCAGAGGAAGGACAGTGGGCGCAGACCAGGGAGCGGCGGGAACGCGCAGCCGGACCGTCGCTCCTTTTTTCCAAGGATTTGAACTCGTCCTCCCAAAGAGCGACGCTCAGTCAGTCGGACCTCGGCAGAACCGGGTGTCGACCCGAAGCCGGGGTTCCTCTGTGGAACGTAGAACGCTCCGGTGATCCCGCCTCTCAGCCGAACATGCAGTCTGTTTAACAGGAGATGTGCGTTTTCGTCCAGAACCAGAACCAGAACCAGAACCCCCCCAGACTAACTGGAAGCATAATTTCTCCGTTCATGTCTCACGGATTCTGTTCTTGTTTGTCCTGAAGAACCTCAGATTTACCCACAATGCCTCATTGTTGTGCTTCATTTCTGCCTCAGAATAAAATCACTGACATGATGAAGATGATGATGATGTGAAGCTTTTATTGCAGCCTTTAAGCCCCGCCCGCCGGCCCACGGCGCCCGCCGGTCCTCCAGGTCGGCGCCGCGGACCATCATCACCACAGACTTGACGGCGTACGACCAGCCGTGCCACACGTACCACGCCACGCCGTCGTCGCCTCAAACAGACCTTTGACCTCCTGCCCCTTCAGGCTCCCTGAGTCACACCTGCCGTGAGGAAGAGGAGGGTGGTTTAGTCCCACAGTGACCCCCCCGGCCCCCAGCGTGCCGCCGCCGCCTGCAGAACCTGACGCCGCCGTTGCAGGGACTGCTGAGGTTGAGGCCGTGAGCCTCGGCCAGAGCGTCACCAGCGTTCCCAGTATAGTCGCCCACATGCAGCTGGTACTGGTCCTGCGGAGAGCAGAGGGGGCGGCGTCTCTACTGGGCTCAAATGTTGGTTCTGATGGAGTCGGAACCAGAGAGGAGTTGATTCTCCCCATTCTGCTTCCAGCAGTGACCAGCAGGGGGCGCCAGTGCCGCAGCTCGCCGTTCTGACGATGATTCACTTCTTCTGACGTCATCGATTATTAGGACCAGTAGTGGATTTTTGGATTATTGAGTTATTCTGACGATTACGTGATTATTCAGATGGTTATTCGATTATTTGGACGATTAATCGGATGAAAAAAATCGTCACATTCTGCAGGTTTTTCATTGAATCATTTCAGCCTTTTTTTTATACAATATTAAAAATACATTAAAATATGCAAATAAACAATTCAGTTCCTTTTTTAAATAAGAAAATCTAAGAGGCAACAACATCATGGTTCCTTCAGTGACGGTTTGATGGCCTGCAGCTGAATAAATCCCTCTGACGTCAACACGACAAGCTCAGCTCTTCCTGCTGATTATTAACTGATCAATAACTGGCAGAAAAAGCTGCTTAATAGCAGATTTATTTCCAGAAAGTGAAGCAGGTGAAGCTGAAGCTGCGTCTCGAGGAGCTCTGGGTGGAGCAGATTTACAGACTAGGAAGGTTTTTATCTTTAATGCTAAATATTTATATTTATTGTTCAGTTTTGGCTTCGTTGCTGCTCAGAAACGGCCTTTTTTAAGAGTCTCTATGCTCCAACGATTAATCGGTTTACTAAATTAGCTGATTATTTCAATAACTGATTAATCTCATTAAAACTAAATGTCTTAAATCAAGTAAAACTGTTTTGTTTAAATTTATATTTAATAAAGTTTTATGATGAAATCAAGAATTAAAATTTGAATTCATTAAAATCAAGTGTGTCCTAAAAGCCACCATGAAATAGTTAAATAAGGGAAATAATTCCTAATATTTTCATAAATAATGGGAATATTTGTATTATTATAGGTTTCAGGGGGCGGGGCTAACAGCCCATCAGCCATCTGATTGGTCTGAAGGTGACCTGCGACCCTGCGGGGGTGAGGAGGTCAGAGGTCAGCAACCTGTGGCTCTTAACGTTGAACAACAGCAGTACAGAAACGAACATGTTTACATGTGAAGGTCATAAAACCTGCTGCTAGTTTTCCCTCGGTGTTTTCATGCAACATATGCAGAATATTTCCAGAAACAGTGAAGCTAAAAGAGTAAATAACATTTTTTTATCAAGTCGGTTTTTTTCTCAATAGGATCCAGACTAAACACTTGTTTTCATTTTACCAAATGTTTGAATCTCCTGCTGAAGGGAAATGAGTAAAAACTCAAACTGAATGTGTTCCTTCACTGAATGAGCTCAAGTCAACGAGCTCCAGCAGCTCTGAAAGCACTTTTCTCCCAGGCGTGCTGCCGCTGTGGCGCCAAAGCACAGGGCCTCCTGGGGTCAGAGGTCGCTGAGCCGGGGGTCAGAGGAGCCAGGAGCTGCTGGCGAGCCGGGCTCAGCTCAGCTAAACTCAGTGACGTGTCTGAAAGTATTCACACCCTGACCAAGATGGAGGCGAACATCCGCCTGGACCCGTGAGGGTTTCAGAAGCAACACAGAACCAGCTTCAGGTCATCAGAACCAGCAGAGCCCGGGCTCTGGGGCGGAACCAGAGCCCGGGCTCTGCTGGCTCCTCCTCTGAGCAGCGTCTAGCTGCAGCTTTGCTTCCCAGTTTATGAATCTGGGAGAAAAGGTGCAGAGGGAGTGGCGGCCTTGCGGTTTCCATAGCAACGAGGGCAGCCGTCTCGCCCAAACAGGACCGTGTGTTTTGGGAAACCGGGGAGGCAAGGTTCGGGAGGGGGAGCCGGGAGGCCGCGCCACCTTCTCGCCGTCCACTCGGAAGCTCTTGGACTCGGCGAAGCGCTGGTTCCGTCGAGGTCCTCCGCGTCGACGAACGACCCGCGGGTCGTTCCGCGCCTGCGGGGCCAAAGCAGCAAACAGACACGCCCAGCTTCATCCCGAACCAGTATCCCCCAGTACAGCCACGACGGGGCGTCCAGCCGCCACAGCGCTGCGGGTTCCGGGCCCAGAACCACAGCCGAACACCCAGCGAAGCCGGTCAGACGGCCGCTGCGTTTCGTCGCGGAACCTTGCCGACATCCGCGCCGTTTCCACGAAATGAGAAATTCCGTCACGACCAGCTCGTTCCCGCCAGCAGGCATGGAAACCCGTCATCGGCCTCCAGAGGAGCCGCCAGCAGAGCCGCGGCTCTGCGTCCGCGGAGGCCGGCGGCCGCCAGTTGGCTGCGGGACGCCAACAAACGGCTTGCGTCGCGGTCTCACGACACACAGCTCTGGCTGCGGCCGAAAAAACACGTTTCAGCGAAGAAAGTCGCTGTGTTTCCATGGCGTCGATGGATAACTCGAGCCGTTATTCACCGTGAGCCGCGTCCTGCAAGGCCGCTCCGCGAGGAGGAAGCCATCACGCCAGCGGAAACAGAAGGGTCAAAGGTCGTCATGTCCTGCGGGGAGAGACTAAAGTGCAAGTGTTTGGGCAGAGTTCCTGCCACCGAAACAAATGTCGCTGGACGGTCAACTGTCCCAGACGTCGTTGCCACAAACCACAATAGTAACACCGGAACTGGAAGATATTTCTGTTTCTATAGCAAATAAAAATCTGAAGTCTCTGCAAACGACTGTCCTTCGCAAAGGGGCGAGCTGAGAGCCACGCGCCAGACTGGACCCGTTTGTCGTCCACGGGAAAAGCAATCAACCACGAACAGGAACGAGGATCAGCTCGTTTGAACTGATCATGCAGCGAATCCGTTGACTGCACACTGTGACAAGTATGGTGGTGGAAGCATCATGCTGTGGGGCTACAGGAGGAACTGGTGCGCTTCACCAAACAGGTGGGATCTCCAGCAAACTGCTGTGGGAAGCTTCTGGAGGGAAACCCAAGACGTTTGACCAGAGTCAGACAGGTCAAAGGTCATCCTACCAAATGCTGAGAAGACGTATGTAAACTTCTGATCCTGAAGACGTTAATAAATACATCTCTGACTGATTCCTTCATTTCTGAGGCCCTTCTGAGCTGAAACCACAGCGGTTTGCTTCTGACTCGGGTGGAATAAAAAGTGGGCGTGTCTTTTTATCAGGGGTATGTAAACTTGTGGTTCCAGCTGTTCGCGCAGGTAGGTCCTCACCTGTGAGGTGAGGCGGTGCAGAAGCTCGTTTCCCCGCCAGAACTCTCCATCCGGGGAGCACAGATCTCCGAAGCCGTGGCCGTACTCCATCCAGGTCCTGGACCACGAGCTCCGCCTCCGTCCGTCCACAGCTGGGCCAGAAACCCAGCTCATCCTTCCACACAATTTTTGGCTTTTCAACATTTCACTTTTGCACGTTCAGATTTTTCTTCACCAGCAATGCACACCTTGAGCTGCCGTAGTTCAGCGTGACGTCAGCGCGCCCAGGGCGGCCATCTTGTTTGACACGCATTTTTACGGCTTCTCTTTGAATTCAGGTCAACTCTGCGACGGCGTTTCAGAGCCAGGCGACGAGTTCGAGTTTATGAAAATAAATTACAATGTTACAACAATGCTGCTGTGGAAATATGAGAATAAAGTCATCCGACAAAAAAGTCAAAATAATTGGGAATAAAGTCTGAATATTAGAGGAATGAAGGAGTCGGTTTACGAGAACAGAAACAGCCTTTCAGGTGTCGCAGCAGCAACGGAAACGAAGTTTCACACAAAAAGTTCTTAAAGTGTGAAAAACGAGATTAACAATCATCATAATAACATACGGCACAAGACCAGCAGAGATGCTGCGCCGTTATTAGAAATACGCACGTCCGACTCGCGATCCCAGGGCTGCGCTGAGTCGGACCACTTCTTCCAAGAATCCGCGTGAAGTGTGTCGAGCGTGGACAAAGATCCAGGCGACTTACGGAGCAGCCGCTCAGAGCGGCAGCCGAGCAGACGGCTGGAAATGACGTCACTCTCGTAATTAAACCAAGATCCTCGTCGCCCTGATGCGCCGGCACAGAGGGGACGACTGAACGAAACGACACTTCTTGAAAATATTTTGTCATTTTGTGATTTCTGTTTTAGAAAAAGAAAAACAATCGATTGAAATCTACGGGCCAGAACCTGCGTCCATGAAACCCATCTACGCCAAGCGTTTTGCAGCGGGGGCAAGTTGAACGTAGCCGTCAGCCAGAAACGTTTGTATCTCTTGTTCTGAAACGCCCCGGCCTGACTTCCGTACAGGAAGAGGCGTTTTCGGTGCATCCCAGGCTGAAACGCTCTTCCGTTCAGCCCAGTTTAATAAATGGGTGCACCCCGATCCTCCCACCAAGTGACGTAAACGAGACGTCTGCGGTGCTGTCAAATAAAAATGTGGTTAGTAAAAGATGAGTAGTCAAGTTTTCCATGTTTGTCTTAATTTCAATCATTTCACTTCGGTGTGTTTTAAGCGTCATCAACAGTCTGCTGGAGCGAATCTGTGCTATTCTTGAGTTACGGACGAGGGCCGCACGGAATCATTCCAAGGGCCGCAAATGGCCCCCGCACCGCACTTTGGACACCCCTGATCTACGCCGAGATGGAAGACAGGAGAACTCTTCTTTCTAAAAACAAGATGGCTGCACCCGGATGACGGCTGCAGGCTACCGACTGCTGAGCACGGTAGTGGCGGGACGGTGATGCGGGCGTGAGGTCGGCCAGTTTCCTCCCGCCTGTCGAAGCTCTCCCTGGAAGACGGCCCATCCCCCGCCGGCGCTCACGGCAGCAGACGCCGAGCGCCGGGGCGGATCACGGAGAGGCCGCTCGCCACGTTCCCGCCGGCGAACACCTCGGAGCAATCTGGACGGAAACACACGACGGCGGAAGGACGATCTCTGCTCTGCCGACGACGTTTCACGTTTTGATAGAAACAGAAACCCGACAAACATCCCAGAGTCGCGACGAAACGCGACGAGTTCCCAGACTCGGCAGACGGAGAACAGCGACGGCTTGGGTGGAGCTGCTTCCTCGAGTCATTTCACCTGGAGACTACCTGGAAACTACCTGGAAACTACCTGGAGACCACCTGGAGACTACCTGGAGACCACCTGGAAACTACCTGGAGACCACCTGGAGACTACCTGGAAACTACCTGGAAACTACCTGGAGACTACCTGGAAACTACCTGGAAACTACCTGGAGACTACCTGGAAACTACCTGGAAACTACCTGGAGACCACCTGGAGACTACCTGGAAACTACCTGGAAACTACCTGGAGACCACCTGGAGACTACCTGGAGACCACCTGGAGACCACCTGGAAACTACCTGGAGACCACCTGGAGACTACCTGGAGACCACCTGGAAACTACCTGGAGACCACCTGGAGACTACCTGGAAACTACCTGGAAACCACCTGGAGACTACCTGGAGACTACCTGGAAACTACCTGGAAACTACCTGGAGACTACCTGGAAACTACCTGGAAACTACCTGGAGACCACCTGGAGACTACCTGGAGACCACCTGGAGACCACCTGGAAACTACCTGGAGACCACCTGGAGACTACCTGGAGACCACCTGGAAACTACCTGGAGACCACCTGGAGACTACCTGGAAACTACCTGGAAACTACCTGGAGACCACCTGGAGACTACCTGGAGACCACCTGGAAACTACCTGGAGACCACCTGGAGACTACCTGGAGACCACCTGGAAACTACCTGGAAACTACCTGGAGACCACCTGGAGACTACCTGGAGACCACCTGGAGACTACCTGGAGACCACCTGGAAACTACCTGGAGACCACCTGGAAACTACCTGGAAACTACCTGGAGACCACCTGGAGACTACCTGGAGACTACCTGGAGACCACCTGGAAACTACCTGGAGACCACCTGGAGACTACCTGGAGACCACCTGGAAACTACCTGGAGACCACCTGGAGACTACCTGGAAACTACCTGGAAACTACCTGGAGACCACCTGGAAACTACCTGGAGACCACCTGGAGACTACCTGGAGACCACCTGGAAACTACCTGGAGACCACCTGGAGACTACCTGGAAACTACCTGGAAACTACCTGGAGACCACCTGGAGACTACCTGGAGACCACCTGGAAACTACCTGGAGACCACCTGGAGACTACCTGGAAACTACCTGGAGACCACCTGGAGACTACCTGGAGACCACCTGGAGACCACCTGGAAACTACCTGGAAACTACCTGGAGACCACCTGGAGACTACCTGGAAACTACCTGGAGACTACTTGGAGACCACCTGGAGACTACCTGGAAACTACCTGGAAACTACCTGGAAACTACCTGGAGACCACCTGGAGACTACCTGGAGACCACCTGGAAACTACCTGGAGACTACCTGGAGACCACCTGGAGACCACCTGGAAACTACCTGGAAACTACCTGGAGACCACCTGGAGACTACCTGGAAACTACCTGGAAACTACCTGGAGACTACTTGGAGACCACCTGGAGACAACCTGGAAACTACCTGGAAACTACCTGGAGACTACCTGGAGAATACCTGGAAACTACCTGGAAACTACCTGGAGACCACCTGGAGACTACCTGGAGACCACCTGGAAACTACCTGGAGACCACCTGGAGACTACCTGGAAACTACCTGGAAACTACCTGGAGACCACCTGGAGACTACCTGGAGACCACCTGGAAACTACCTGGAGACCACCTGGAGACTACCTGGAAACTACCTGGAGACCACCTGGAGACTACCTGGAAACTACCTGGAAACTACCTGGAGACCACCTGGAGACTACCTGGAGACCACCTGGAGACCACCTGGAGACTACCTGGAGACCTCCTGGAAACTACCTGGAGACCAACTGGAGACTACCTGGAAACTACCTGGAGACCACCTGGAGACCACCTGGAGACTACCTGGAAACTACCTGGAGACCACCTGGAGACCACCTGGAGACTACCTGGAAACTACCTGGAGACCACCTGGAAACTACCTGGAGACCACCTGGAGACCACCTGGAGACAACCTGGAGACAACCTGGAAACTACCTGGAAACTACCTGGAGACCACCTGGAGACTACCTGGAGACCACCTGGAAACTACCTGGAAACTACCTGGAAACTACCTGGAGACCACCTGGAGACAACCTGGAAACTACCTGGAAACTACCTGGAGACCACCTGGAGACTACCTGGAGACTACCTGGAAACTACCTGGAAACTACCTGGAGACCACCTGGAGACTACCTGGAAACTACCTGGAGACTACCTGGAGACCACCTGGAGACCACCTGGAAACTACCTGGAAACTACCTGGAGACCACCTGGAAACTACCTGGAAACTACCTGGAGACCACCTGGAGACTACCTGGAGACCACCTGGAAACTACCTGGAGACTACCTGGAAACTACCTGGAAACTACCTGGAGACTACCTGGAAACTACCTGGAAACTACCTGGAGACCACCTGGAGACTACCTGGAGACCACCTGGAGACAACCTGGAAACTACCTGGAAACTACCTGGAGACCACCTGGAGACTACCTGGAGACCACCTGGAAACTACCTGGAGACCACCTGGAAACCACCTGGAGACCACCTGGAGACCACCTGGAAACCACCTGGAAACTACCTGGAAACTACCTGGAGACCACCTGGAGACTACCTGGAGACCACCTGGAAACCACCTGGAGACCACCTGGAGACCACCTGGAGACTACCTGGAAACTACCTGGAAACTACCTGGAGACCACCTGGAGACTACCTGGAGACCACCTGGAAACTACCTGGAGACCACCTGGAGACTAGCTGGAAACTACCTGGAGACCACCTGGAAACTACCTGGAGACCACCTGGAGACTACCTGGAAACTACCTGGAGACCACCTGGAGACTACCTGGAGACCACCTGGAGACAACCTGGAAACTACCTGGAAACTACCTGGAGACCACCTGGAGACTACCTGGAGACCACCTGGAAACTACCTGGAGACCACCTGGAGACTACCCTGGAGACCACCTGGAGAATACCTGGAGACCACCTGGAAACCACCTGGAGACCACCTGGAGAATACCTGGAGACCACCTGGAAACCACCTGGAGACCACCTGGAGACTACCTGGAGACCACCTGGAGACCACCTGGAGACCATCTGGAGACCATCTGGAAACCACCTGGAGACCATCTGGAAACCACCTGCAGAATACCTGGAGACCACCTGGAAACCACCTGGAGACCATCTGGAAACCACCTGCAGAATACCTGGAGACCACCTGGAGACCACCTGGAGACTACCTGGAGACCACCTGGAGACCTCCTGGAAACCACCTGGAGACCATCTGCAGACCACCTGCAGAATACCTGGAGACCACCTGGAGAATACCTGGAGAATACCTGGAGACCACCTGGAAACCACCTGGAGACCACCTGGAGAATACCTGGAGAATACCCGGAGACCACCTGGAGACCACCTGGAAACTACCTGGAGACCACCTGGAGACCACCTGGAGAATACCTGGAGGCCACCTGGAAACTACCTGGAGACCACCTGGAGAATACCTGGAGACTACCTGGAGACCACCTGGAAACCACCTGGAGACCACCTGGAGAATACCTGGAGAATACCTGGAGACTACCTGGAGACCACCTGGAAACTACCTGGAGACCACCTGTAGACCACCTGGAAACCACCTGGAGACCACCTGGAAACCACCTGGAAACTACCTGGAGACCACCTGGAAACCACCAGGAGACCACGTGGAGACCACCTGGAAACTGCCTGGAGACTACCTGGAGACCACCTGGAGACCACCTGGAAACTACCTGGAAACTACCTGGAGACCACCTGGAAACTACCTGGAGACCACCTGGAAACTACCTGGAGACTACCTGGAGACCACCTGGAGACCACCTGGAAACTACCTGGAGACCACCTGGAGACTACCTGGAGACCACCTGGAAACTACCTGGAGACCACCTGGAGACTACCTGGAAACTACCTGGAGACCACCTGGAAACTACCTGGAGACCACCTGGAGACCACCTGGAAACTACCTGGAGACCACCTGGAAACTACCTGGAGACCACCTGGAAACTACCTGGAGACCACCTGGAGACTACCTGGAAACTACCTGGAGACCACCTGGAAACTACCTGGAGACCACCTGGAGACCACCTGGAAACTACCTGGAGACCACCTGGAAACTACCTGGAGACTACCTGGAGACCACCTGGAGACCACCTGGAAACTACCTGGAGACCACCTGGAGACTACCTGGAGACCACCTGGAAACTACCTGGAGACCACCTGGAGACTACCTGGAAACTACCTGGAGACTACCTGGAAACTACCTGGAGACCACCTGGAGACAACCTGGAGACTACCTGGAAACTACCTGGAGACCACCTGGAGACCACCTGGAGACTACCTGGAAACCACCTGGAAACCACCTGGAGACCACCTGGAGACCACCTGGAAACTACCTGGAGACCACCTGGAAACTACCTGGAAACTACCTGGAGACCACCTGGAGACTACCTGGAGACCACCTGGAGACCACCTGGAAACCACCTGGAGACCTCCTGGAGACCACCTGGAGACCACCTGGAGACCTCCTGGAGACCACCTGGAGACCACCTGGAGACCACCTGGAAACTACCTGGAAACCAGTATAGAACAGAACATTCTGCGCCTGGCTGCGCTGCAGCTCCTGATGGAGCCGTGCTGCTCGTCGATCACGGCCATCAGGCCCTGGACCAGACGCAGAACCTTCTCCTGGCACAGCAGCGGGGCCTGGACCGGGACAGAACCAGAACCAGAGCATCGGGGTGCCATAAAAAAGGCCAAGAGAAAAATCTGCCACAGTTTTTTTAAACTAAAAGGTAATAATTAGGCAACGGCAGTTCTGTTGACAGCGACGATAATTCGTTTTATTTGTGGCTTCAGTTGTGAGGAGATCTTATTTCTGCTTTATTTATTGTTTTTGGTTGTGTTTTATTTTGGAGATTATCTTTAAAAATTAATAAATACAGAATTTGGGGAAAAAAAATACATAATAATAAAGTGACAATGAATTAAAAAAAACTTACTAAATAAATACAGAATGTGGAAAAAATGGAAAACACATAAAGAAAAAGAGACAATAAGAAATAATAAAATACGGAATATGAAAAAAAAATAGAAAAAATTATAAAAAGTGACGATAAATACATTAATAAATTAATAATACATTAATAAATATGAAGAAAAAAAATAGAAATAATGAAATAAAGGCATCTAATAAAACAACAGGACTGGAAATAAAATGGAAAATGACATAACAGTGATCATGTCTTTGAGAGGGCAGTTTTATGCCATTATCAATATATTACTTGAAAATGGTCTCAAAACAACATTATTGTTCATCGCAATAATTTCTGGGACAATTTATCAACCAGTAAAATTCACCATGACAGGCCAAGCGATAATATCAGAAGTTCTGCGCTAATTTAGCTGCAAAGCAAAAAATATTAAATACTGCTGCTGGCAGCCGCGCCGAGCGGATGAGGGGCTGAGTTTTATCGCGCAAGTAACTTTAGAAAGCAACATGTCAAACATCAACACGCAGCCAGAACAGACGCAAAAACGATAAACCTATGGAGCTAAACTGGGGCCAAAGAGATTGTTCAAAAATACATGTTTTTTAAACTTTAAAAAAAAAAAAAGGTTCAAAACTAGTTTTTTATCTCCAAGGTTTTTCTCAGTTTCAAACTTCTGACCTGTTCGCCGGGGGGGGGGGGCACACAAAACAGGGCCAGGAGTTTGAAACTGAAAAAAAAAAACCTTGAATTTCTTTTTTCAGTTTCAAACCTTTTTTTTTTTTTTTTTTTTTTTTAATTTGAGTTTAATTTTTTTTTTTCAGATTCAAGTCTTTTTCTTTTAAGTTTAAAAATTACTTTTCAGTTTAAATCAGTTTTTAAAAATAAGCTTTATGGCCCCAATTTAGCTCCATACAAACCTTGTACCAGCTGTGGGATGATAAATAATGTAGAATATTTTGTGGAAAAGTTTTCACAGTGAGTCCATCACAACCAGGAATACTTTCACTTTCCCAAAACTCCAGATGGTTTCGATCCTGTTCACAGCTTGTATGTTTAGAATGCAGTTTAAGTTTAAGTTTAAACGAATCCTTTAGGGGAATATATATCAGTAATTTATACCTTTTTCTCCCATGTCCCTTCTAAAATTTTAATCAAATCCCACATTTAGATTTGAAATAATTTTATACATTTAAAATTATATTAACTGACATTTTCCCCTATCAGAATGAAAAAAATTCCCCTGATGAACCAAAACCTTTTCATCACAAATGTTTTTACCATTAATGAGGTTTTCATCCCTGGCTTCTGGACAAATCTACTTCTGGTACACATAATAAAATACTTAAACGGTGTTTTTGATATTTCTGGGTGGAAAAAAGCTGAACTTCCCTTGGTTTCTGATTTAAACATCTGTATTTAACGCCATGTTTCAAGAAAGACTTTTTAATGACAAAAAGTCAAAAGTAATAGCATATGATGCTCATTTTTCTTTCAGTGCATTTTGTAATTTTGTTTTCTGAGAGCTTTTAAAAGAACAGATATAAGCAAGTGACTTTTCCGTCTCGAGACAATAACTGAGTTTTAAACAAACCAGTTTAGCTACACTTGTTAATGGGAATGAAAGGAGGTGGAGGTGGATCAGTTCAGGGTTCGCAGGTATCTTACCGCTGCAGATGAAGCCAGGCGCAGCAGGAAAGCCACGGATGTCAGCACCGCCATGACCAGATGGGTCTGAACCTGCCAGCTGCTCCGCCTCAGTCCCGGTCTGACTCTGACTGCTGCTGCTTCCTGTCTGGATGGAGGGGAGGACCGCAGCCAGCGCAGCTTCGCTGACACCGGAGCAGCCACAGGATTTTCGCCATGAACTGGCTCCCTCTAGTGGCGGATGCGGACAACACGTTTCAATATCAGGTTGGCAAAAGTTGACCTTCGTCTTCGTGTATTGTTGTCAATAAAACGTAACTCGGTGATAGATTTAACCAGGTCTGTATCTTTTAACCTTTTAAAATGTCGTCATGACAGTTTCAAGAGAGAAAAAAATGCGACTCCGGTGGGACTCGAACCCACAACCTTTGAATCACCTCTCAAGTGCTTGACTAGAAGTCCAATGCGCTATCCATTGCGCCACGGAGCCACCTGTTGCACCACGGAACACTCGGAAACTTAACAAGTGTGAAAACGACGACTCGTTGTCACGCCTCTTTTCTGAGGCGTTTCGAGCACCTCCGCCGGTGAAATATGGCGACCACCGTGGACAACAAGCCGAGGAGCCGCTTAAGGCGGAGAAATGAACTCTGTTTCCCGCCAGGACGCTTTCTTCTGCCTTCGTTGTTTCCCATCCCTCCACAGACTCCATGGCTCTTTCTTTGTTGTGCTAATTTATTCGGGTTTATTTGGGTTTTTGTTTTTGTTTTGTTTTGTTTTTTTTGGCCATATTTTCATTCGAGACAGAGTGGCAAACGATCATAACGGAAACACGTCCAACTTCCGGCTTAGACTGATTGCCTCCACAATAAAAGCCCGACCAGATGTAGGAACGCATGTCATCCCAATGCCTGATCCCAGACCTCCTAAAATCTATTTCTTCCTCACTGTCACTAAAAATGTTTAATTTATTATGAACATCTTTATTCTAATTGTAATCAAACCATCATAAATGGGTGAAATTATTCATTTTTCTCTAAAAATCCTGAAGACATGCAGGAAAATGAGCTGCAGATCAGGTCAGAGTTCCTGCTTTCACCGTGTTGGTCGCAGTGGATGCAGCTCCATGCTCCCTCTGCTGTTTCAGCATTTAGTTTAGCTTAGTTCAACCAGTAGAACCAGTAGCCAATGCAGTGGGTTGTGGAGTTAGACACGAGTAACTCCATGTTCTGATCTGCAGCTGCATCATCTCCGGTTCTTCAGACCATCAACAGCTCTGTTGATGGTCTGAACATCAGGAAGGAAATCTATTTTCACAGATTGCTGTCTGTGTCATGTAGAGAAACAAGGAAGTTGTCTTTGCCGACTGGTTGACGTGCAGTTGGTTCCTCCTCTGTTCCTCCATCACTGCTGTTCGAGTCTCTGAGGAGCAGCCATGGCTTCACCTGCAGCTCTGGGTGGACTTGTTCTCGTCCTCGTCTCCGCGTCAGGTACTGGATGGCTTCATGTTTATATTTGCCTAACTGAGTATTTCCCTCTAGCTGTTATTTTTCGTGCTGGTGAACCAAACTTGAGCTGCTCTTAGATTGCTGTCCAGCCGCAGCAGCAAGCCATGCAGAGGCCGTTCAGTGGAACCCAACGTCGTCTTCTGTCTTGTCCAGTTTGACTGTCCAGCTGCTCAGCTCCTTCAGGAGGTCAAGATGGTGGTGTCTGCTGGTGGTCTGTTTTAATTTTAAGCTTGTTGTGACTCATAAAGCACTTCAAATGAGTGAAGAAGGGATTCGAACTCTTCCCCATGTCGTGATGTTTGGAACCGAACTACTTCCAGGTATTTTTACCCAGAACCACCAATGAAGCTTTAAGCTACAAGGGTCTCTCAACAAGCTGGAGCGGAAGCTGCAGACGGTGGTACTCCAGCGTTGCTCTCAGCTACTTTCACACCTGCTGACATTCTCACCCAGTCAGAGGAAACGGAAACACCAGATCAAACCCTGGACTGTTATAGATGTGGGTCTAAAGTCATCGAGCTGACTGCCCACACGCTGTCAACAACAGAACAAAAGCTGCTGAAAGACAAGAACATTTTCCTCACCTGCATCCAGACTGCAGTCCAACAGCCTCCGCCATGGAAGGAGACTGTTGGACCGGCTTCAAGTCTATCATGCAGCCCCCCCATGAAGACCAGGCTCCCCTTACCTCCTGCTGGGTTCCACTAATGCTAATAATACGTGTTAGAAACACTAATAATATCTGATTCAGAGCAGAGCAACATCATTAAGGGTTTACTCAGCCTTGTTCTTCATGTTCTCTGACATTATTGATGTTCTCTGACGTTCTTGATGTTCTCTGTGTTCCAGCGGTTCAGGGTCAGAACTGGGCAGTGATTTACACTCAGACTCAGATCTGTGCTGTGAACGGATCAACGGTGGACATCAGCTGCAGATACTCATATCCAACCAGGATAAATTCTAAACAGACTCGAGTTCTCCAAACTCTGTGGTTCCGTAAAGTTGCTGCAGGTTCTCCTGTGGACCTGATGTCAGACCCAGACTACAGAGGACGGGTTCAGTATCTCTGTGATCCGGACATCCAAGTCTGCACTCTGAGACTCTCGGACCTGAGAGAGAGCGACTCGGGTCGGTACTGGTTCAGATTCATAACAAACCAAGGAAGGAGTTATTCTGGTTCTCCTGGAGTCTCTCTGACTGTTACAGGTAACATTTCTCTGAAATATTAATACGCCTCAAACATTAATAACTGGAAGAAGACAGAATCACACCGATGACAAAGTAAATTTGTCCACAAAGGAGCCATAAAGCTGCAGCTTCCCAGCAGCTGCAGCAGCTCTGAGCTGGAGGTTTCCTTTGGGTGGAAAAGTAAAGATGCTTCATAATCATTAATAATCCTATGAAATATGAGCTGGAGCGGAGTTTCACACTGATCAGATTTAATCTCACATTTTTACAAGGGTTCAGGAGATTGTTGTCCTGCTTTAACTGATACTCAGCTGAAATTAACTGCAGTTAGGAGGGATTATTTACCTTCTGATACGTTTTATTATTTTACACCTGCTCACAGGATCCCAGACGTTATTTGCATTAAATAATGACATTTTTTTTTCTTTCTCCAGCTCTGCAAGTGCAGGTGATAAAAACAGAGAACAAAGGCGTTGAGAAGATTGCAGAGCTAAAATGCCGAAGCAGCTGTTCTGCAGGTCATCCTTCCTTTATCTGGATCAAGAATGGAAATTATTGGAAAGCAGCATCTTCTGTTTCAGTCCCAGTTTCTCCTGCAGACAGATATTCCTGCGCTCTGACAGGATATGACAGGTTTCCCTCTCCACCAGTCTGTGAGTTCACTCAGCTGTCTTCCACCAACATTATTTGATAATTTATGCTTTAATAATCCTTTAAAATACAGAAACAACCATGACCTTCAGTGTGTTCATGTTTTCTCCTCCAGATGCTCCTCGGCCTCCCTCAGTCTCAGTGAGACCCTCTGGTGAGATAGTGGAGGGAAGTTCAGTGACTCTGACCTGCAGCAGTGATGCTAACCCAGCAGCTAGCTACTCCTGGTACAAGGAGCATGTAAACCCACAGAGTCACAGCGAGTGGAAATGTGTTCGTGAAGACCAACGTCTGGTCTTCAGCTCCATCCAGTCCTCTGACTCTGGATGGTTTTTCTGTGAAGCTGAAAACCAGCTGGACTGGAGCTTGTCTGAACACAAACGCATTGATGTTAAATGTGAGTAAAACTGATCTGGTTCCTCGTCTCGTTTCCTTCATCTCTGCCTCTGCCATCCCGTCCTGCTGCTGTCGTTCACTGATCAGCTTCTAGAGGAACTTAGATGCTTCCCAGATCTGCAGTCAGGAGATTCAAACCGTCAGCATTGTTCAGGGCTGCTGTATTGAGTCCATAAATCCAGGTTTTAATCCTCCTGTTATTGTTATGGCTGCGCTGCTGAGTCCATTTAGACCCTCTGATACCAGCAGCCCAGTAAACCTCCAGAGCTGGTGACCAGTTAAACAAACCATTTAGAAGAACAAACATCCAGCTCAGCTGAGAGGCTCTGCTGCTGATCTTCTTTCACAAAACTCTTCAAGGTGGGCTTGAGGCGCCTTTTTACAGTCCGTTCTGTTCTTGTTCCATCCACCCTCATTTACTGGGCTGTCAATAATTTCTCTTAGACATCTTTGTCTAATAAATACGAACATGGAGGAATATGAAGGTTGGTGGTTTTGTACATTTCAGAGTGTCTCCATGTTTTACCATGAATGTATTGCAAACGTCCATAATCATGTGATTATTCTTGATCATCTAAATGTTCTCCAGATGCTCCTCGGCCTCCCTCAGTCTCAGTGAGGCCCTCTGGTGAGATAGTGGAGGGAAGTTCAGTGACTCTGACCTGCAGCAGTGATGCTAACCCAGCAGCCAGCTACTCCTGGTACAAGGAGGACCAACCACTGCCTCATGGAGAAGGAGGAAACTACGGTTTCACCTCCATCAGCTCCAGTGATAAAGGGATCTACTTCTGCAAGGCTGAGAACCAGTTTGGATGGAACATCTCTACATCTCTGCATCTAAATGTTCACTGTAAGTCTCATGGAGCTCAGATCTTCATGTAAAAACTTCCAGCAGAATCATGTCCTGGTGAATCAGTCTGATCATGTTGGTCCTCCAGATGCTCCTCAGCCTCCCTCAGTCTCAGTGAGGCCCTCTGGTGAGATAGTGGAGGGAAGTTCAGTGACTCTGACCTGCAGCAGTGATGCTAACCCAGCAGCTAGCTACTCCTGGTACAAGGAGGATGAAGAGTCTCCAAGATCTTCAGGACAGAGCTTCACCATCACTGACGTCAGACCTGAACACAGTGGACATTATTCCTGTGAAGCTCAGAACATCAGAGGAAGTCAGCGCTCCACAGCTCTTCTGACTGTGGTCAGATGTGAGCTATTCTCTGTCAACATCTTCATCATCTTCATATTTCCTCCCACATGCAGATTAAACTCATATCAGGAGAATTTCCATTTTAAGGGATTTCTGTTTCTCACTTTCTGTCACTGAGTGACTGATTGGACGGGCGAGTAACATCAGTTCATTCAGTCTTTCTGTTCAGTTATTCTTCATGTCACTCTTATTTTCAGATTCACTCATGAAGATAACGAACACCATCAGGTTGAGTCTGGTGGTTCTGGTTCTGGTTCTTCTGCTGGTCTCGTGTCTGTGGAAGAGGTGAGCCAATAACCATCCACCAGTTGTTCTGAGGAATGTTCTCGCTCCTGTTAGCATATCGGGATTTTATGGTGTAAAAAAAGATCGTCCGTAATTCTTGGAAAACTTATTTTTCACATAAAATTAATCCCAAACAGAGAAATCTGGGAAATGAAAAAATGAAATAGTGTAACAACATGGCTGCCTCAGTGTTCACACCTTTAAGCTGGCATTCAGTCCTTCAGTCCTCATCCACCACCAGTTATACTGAATTTGGTCAACTTGAATAAAGCTCCTCCAGGGCTTCGTCTGGGATTTTTTCAGACTGTGATGGTGGTGGTGGTGGGGAGGGGGGGCGATGTGAGACGACTGCAGAACAGCAACATGGTTTTAATTACGACCATTTCCAACTGAATGTTTTTTGAAAAACATTTATTCACTATATTCTCACTGTACAACTGAAATCCCAGCTCTGCTGTTGGAATCTAAAGGATTTTATTGTTCTGGGTTTCTTGAAAAAGAGCACCAACACCTTGTTGTACGGGAACATGCTCACCTGCGCAGGAAGACGCTCACCTGCGCAGGAAGACGCTCACCTGCGCAGGAACATGCTCACCTGCCCAGGAAGACGCTCACCTGCGCAGGAAGACGCTCACCTGCGCAGGAACATGCTCACCTGCCCAGGAAGACGCTCACCTGCGCAGGAAGACGCTCACCTGCGCAGGAACATGCTCACCTGCCCAGGAAGACGCTCACCTGCGCAGGAAGACGCTCACCTGCGCAGGAACATGCTCACCTGCGCAGGAAGACGCTCACCTGCGCAGGAAGACGCTCACCTCTGCAGGAACATGCAACCTCCTGCTCTGCCGCTCCATTTTTCTCTCCTTCACTCCCCTCCTCCACTACTTCAGCCTGTGCACTTCTCCAGTATAACTGGGAAGTGTTAGATCTGTTCCAGTGACCAATATCACACAAGGAACACTAGGAATATTTAAATATTCCGCGTGTTATGGTACCGATCACTATCATTTCTATATTCCTCAGAACTTGAGGGAGCTGCGTCACAATAAAGAACATTGAGCATCTCCATCTAACATTACCTCAACATCTCCCTCGGTTCCCTTCCTCTTCTTCTGAAAATATTTTTATATACTCATCTGAAAATGCAATCAGAAGCGAGTCTCAACGGAAAAATTACCCGACATTAACAACTATGTGGTGCTGTTCAAAACATGTCTGAAACATTACGCATGAAGGCCAAACTGTATTAACTAACTGCGTTACTGTTGTTAAAATGCAACATACGTTAACATTAGGGTCGTTTTCACAGGCTGGAACTAAAAATGTATTCAACTTAACCTTCCTCAGGTACCTTGCTTTTGCTTTTTCTCTCCCTCTACTTCAGACTGGGAGCACAGGCAGGAGCCAGCGGTCTTGGTTTTTCAAAATAAAGTAAATTTCAATGTTTCACAATATTTAAATTCAAACAAAGGGTCAGTTTTCGGCTCAGCGTGGAGGGTTATCAGGAGGCCCTGATCACAGGACAATAACTGGGAGTCAGTGTAGTTGCATTCGCAGCAGAGTCACTCGAGAAAATTAGAATGATTTTGTCTCGGCAGCAGCATACTGAACATCCTGCAACCTGTATCGGGAGGTTTTGGTTACACATGTATAAAGTGCATTATGATAATCCAGAGGTGATGAAACAAACTCATGAATTATTATTTCAGGTTGAGAGACAATGGAGCTACGTTTGTTTTCTGTAATGACAAAATAATGATTGAACTAGAGATGTAAACCTGAGACAAAGGTTATTCTAAGCTCAGAAACTTTATTTGGGTTCAGAGAAGTACAACTGAATATCATCTGCATAACAGGGATAGGAAATGTCTTCAAACGTTGACAGAATATTCTCAACAGAGAGCAGATCTATCAAAGAAAGCAGTGCCCCCAAAGCAGAACCCTGAACACACCAAACTGGACCAGGCAGGGATAAACTCTGTACACTGGTGCCGGTTTGAAAACTGATCTGTCAGAAGTATGAAGAGAACCGCTGTAGAACAGTTCCAGCCCACTGAGCAAGATCCGATGGTCGACTGTTTCAGTTTACTGCTTCAGGAATGAAGTGAGACTCTGGACTGATCCCGACTGACTGCTTGTCTCTTTACCTCCATGTCTGTGCAGATCCGTGTGGTCTTCAGGTGTTCAGCTGCAGGACCAAGAACAAGGTGCCAATGTGAAGTCTTCCCAGTCGGCCTTCTAACCCTGGAAGTTTGAAACAGGAAGGAGCTGAAGGTGCCGAAGCTTTTTCTGCATGTCTGGAGATGGAGGACCAGAAAGTTACTCATACCTCCACCTGGTGGCCAGTTGTATTTTGTCCTCCAGTGTCCTTGTTTATAACAAAGGAACACGTCTGTACATGAACAACCCTTTAATGTTTTCAGAGGCTTGGATTCATGTAAAAAATCAGAAACAAGATCTTAAAATTTAATGTATTTTGCTTTAATTAATGAGTAGATGGTATATAACGCATGTCCTTATCATGTCCTCTTGTCCTTACCGTCACCGCTGTAAACATTTAGATTTTTCATGTGCATTCTTGTTTTAATTTTTTTTTTGTAGCAGTGATCTTTACAAATAAAAATCTTCAGCAATAAAACAGAATCCATCTCACATAATCAGTATTTATTGCCTTCATGCTTCCTGGTCCTTCTCATGCAGGGGTGCAACTCCAGTCCCTGCTGGCCGGCAGGGCTTCCAAGCCAAACTCTGAAAGCAGACGAGCCAACACTGCCATCTGGTGGGCAATAAACCAAATCACATCTGGCTCTCCAAGGAGACTTTCTCCTTCCAGACACTGTTTTGATGATGGAGATCTCGGTTTGGTTCATCTGTCCATGAAATCCTGACGGCATCTTAGCTCATGACTCTATATGCAAATCAGAATCAACTGAATTAGCTCCAGTTTCACCGGCTCTGTGTTTTTATTTTGAAGTAGAAAAGCGGAAGCTATCTGTGTACTGCTGGTAGCTGTAAACACAGAGCAGGCAAGCGGCAGACAGAACTGACAGGCCGCAGAGCAGAGAAACACTGACGATAACAGAAGGAGCTGTAATCCGGCGCGTCTCTTGACAAGAACATGAAATGAAACCAGGACAAGAACACCTTCCACGCATTGTCTCTCAGAGCCCGGATAGCTCAGTCGGTAGAGCATCAGACTTTTAATCTGAGGGTCCAGGGTTCAAGTCCCTGTTCGGGCGACAGTTTTTTTTTTTTTTTTTTTTTTTGGTGGTTTTTACTGTGTTCAAAACTGTTTCTGCAGAGGACCGAATTTACTGAAGCTTTTCAACGCAAACCGAGACGCTTCTTCTTTATTCAGGACTGCATTTTAACCGTTTCAGTTCACGATATGCTCAGTTTAGATCCGACTGTTAAACTTTTGCTCAACTTTATGAAAGACACCTTAATATTTTGTGTTCCTGCTAGATCTAATGTCAGTGTTGAAATGTTTTTAATTTGTGCTCATTATCTTGGCTAATAAAGTTGATTCTGATCCGTAAAAATGTCAAATTAAACATCTCACCCGTTTGCGTTTCCACCAGTTGCAGTTTAAATAGAAAAATCCTGAGGTGTTAGAAGGTTCTCTGAGATCAGCTCAGAGGGAACCAGGACAACCTTCTGTTTAATTTGATGGTGCTGGCAAACAGCTCATGAAAACCCAACTTTAATATACATTATTACAAGATCAGACCAATAAAACTAAAGATTTTTAATTTTGAAATGTGTTCCTAGTGAACTGCATCTACCCCCAGAACCTGAGGCGTCAGTTCTGGTCTGGGCTCCTTTTGCATGAATTCCTGCATCAATGCGGCGTGGCATGGAAGGGATCAGCCCGTGGTTCTGATGAGGTTCTGGGAGCCCAGCTCATCTTCATCATTGGTTCTGGTGTCTCTCATGGTACTCTGGACGGTACTCCATAGTTTCTCTACGCATTTTCTGTTGTTACCATGGCGATTACAGCAGATGGTGGCAGAGCGCAATAACGAGACAAACAGGAGGCAGAACAGAGCGGGGAACACTTTCTATATAATAGAAATACTTTTAATTTTATCACAGGCATAATTGTAAACAAGATATTTAAAAATGCAGATTTAATTTTCGTTGTCATTCAGGTTGTTTCACACCGTGTTACACACACACACACACACACACACACACACACACACACACACACACAGAATCAGACTAAACACAGAAAAACAAGATGTGACTAGAGATTCTTCTGCTTTAAAACGATCCAGACGGCTTCACCTCCCGAGCGCACACACACCCTGACACACACACTGAAGTTCTGCACTGACTGGGGAGGGGTCATGTTGACGACGACGATGATGATGTAGTAACTTCTACCTGGATGAAGCAGAGATCCTGGAAGGCAAACAGATTTATTTTCAGCAGCGGGTTTCTGTCTCAGCGGACGGAGGACGGTGCGTTCGCTCCGACTCACTGTAGCTTGTCCTGCAGCAGCTCCAGCCTCTGCCGATCCACGTAGCGCGAGAACAGAGAGAGCAGGTTGGGAGGAGTGAAGAGGGGGGGGGACAGGGACGAAGACGGGACGCTGAGCAGCTCCCTCGTCACTGAAAACACCAACTCGGTCCTGGACGGAGACACAACGGGGACGATGAAGCCCTCCCAGCCGGAGGCAGCAAGCAGGAGGGCGGCAGGGAGCACAGACTCACCATCGATTGTCGTCCATGAGCTGGCAGTTTGGGTCGGAGCTCTGCATCCGTTCTCCTTCGCTCAGGATCAGATACAGCAGCGTCACGCCGAACTGCACAGGCAACACACTTTACTTCAGACGGAAAAACAGTAAAAGTACCGCAGTTCAGTTGGTATAAATTTAAGCGAAATATTGCCGCACGGACGTTGCCATGCTGTTTATGTTGCAATGCATCCTGGGTAGATGGCATGGACTTCATGCAGCAGCGCCAGCTCCGTCCAGCCACATCAGTAGCTTTGACACCAAAGCCCTTCAGCTTGAGCACGCTGAAGCAGAAGGTAATGAAATACCAACCCAGCAGGAGAGAGTTGCTGCAAAGCTCCGTTTACGGTTAGCATCGGCATCAGAACACTTTCCCAAATATATTTATGATGGCTTGTTACAAAGACTTAAAGATGCTTCACTGTCACTTTAAACATCCATTATCTGCCAATTTGTTTTAATTCTGGGTTAGCTCCTGCTAATGGCGCTAGCTCCCACTTATAGCACTAGCTTGTGCTAATGGTTATAGGTCCTGCTAATGGTTATAGGTCCTGCTAATGGCGCTAGCTCCCACTTATAGCACTAGCTTGTGCTAATGGTTATAGGTCCTGCTAATGGCGCTAGCTCCCACTTATAGCACTAGCTTGTGCTAATGGTTATAGGTCCTGCTAATGGCGCTAGCTCCTTCTAATGGCGCTAGCTCCCACTTATAGCACTAGCTTGTGCTAATGGTTATAGGTCCTGCTAATGGCGCTAGCTCCTTCTAATGGCGCTAGCTCCCACTTATAGCACTAGCTTGTGCTAATGGTTATAGGTTCTGCTAATGTTATTAGTCCTGCTAACGGCGCTAGCTCCCACTTATAGCACTAGCTTGTGCTAATGGTTATAGGTCCTGATAATAGTTATAGGTCCTGCTAATGGCGCTAGCTCCCACTTATAGCACTAGCTTGTGCTAATGGTTATAGGTTCTGCTAATGTTATTAGTCCTGCTAACGGCGCTAGCTCTGGCTAATATAGTAAACGACAGATAAACTGATCATGTTGGTTTGTTTCAGCAGATGTCTCGTGTATAACGGCACAAGAAAACCTTGAGACCACTAGCGTAACGTTAGCCTTGACTTCTTGTGTTTTGTTCATAGACTGAGGCCACTATAACCTCCCCGTGTCATCAGCCCAGGACGCATCGTGCAGCTGAAAAAAAAAGGTGACCTTCTGAGGTCGCCATTGATGAAGATCATTTTTCAAATAATTATGAGTTTTTACAAATCACAAACTTTTAGTTTGATAGGAAAATTACAACATATTTAGGCCAACATGTTCAGCCAGTCGTGGATCCGTGAAAAGCCCTGAATAACCAGCTCCATCATCCACCACAGCCCCGACTGGTCCAGACGCTCCTACCACAGCCCTGACTGGTCCAGACGCTCCTACTGGTCCAGACGCTCCTACCACAGCCCTTACTGGTCCAGACGCTCCTACCACAGCCCTTACTGGTCCAGACGCTCCTACCACAGCCCTGACTGGTCCAGACGCTCCTACTGGTCCAGACGCTCCTACCACAGCTCTGACTGGTCCAGACGCTCCTACTGGTCCAGACGCTCCTACCACAGCCCTTACTGGTCCAGACGCTCCTACCACAGCCCTGACTGGTCCAGACGCTCCTACCACAGCCCTTACTGGTCCAGACGCTCCTACCACAGCCCCGACTGGTCCAGACGCTCCTACCACAGCCCCGACTGGTCCAGACGCTCCTACCACAGCCCCGACTGGTCCAGACGCTCCTACCAGAGCCCTGACTGGTCCAGACGCTCCTACTGGTCCAGACGCTCCTACCACAGCCCTGACTGGTCCAGACGCTCCTACCACAGCCCTTCAGTACCAGCCTGCAGGTTTCCTGCTGGTTCCTGGAGGCTCTAGGAGACTGGGAGGCAGATCCTCCAGTCATCAGGCTCCTCTCCTGAGGAACCAGCTCCCAGTTTCAGTCTGTGAGGCCGACGCCCCGTCTGCTCTCCAGACCAGGCTGAAACCTTCCTCTCTGATGAAGCTGATGGACTGGCTGAGGTCACCCTGAGCTGGTTCTGCAGCTCTGCTGCCAGAGGCTGCTGGAGGACAAGCTGACCACTATTCCTCACTTTCTTCTCCTACTGCTCTCCAGTTATTCATTATCTGCACGTATTGCTGCTATTAACTTTGAATCCTCTGGTTTTTCGATAGAAGGTACTCCTGGCCCAGGGTTTCCACAGTACATGGTTGGACACACTGAACCTGGTTGTGGTTCTGCTGGAGTTTTCCTCCTGTTAACAGAGCGCTCTGTGTGCTTTGAGATGTGCGTTGTATTTTTATGGCCGCAGCAGAGAGCGAAGACTTCGGCCGCGTTCACCTTGTTCTGCAGCGCGGCGGCCAGCTGGCCCTCGCTGCCCTGCAGCTCCTGCAGCAGGTCCGTGAGGGCGGAGCTGGACAGCGACTGAATGACCGCAGACACCGGCTCCACCAGGCAGCACAACACCTGGACAGGTGAGCACAGACAGAAGCGTTTTCATTCAGAATCTGATTTAGCTTTAAACTACTTAAAAAGAAACCTGGAAGAAAAAGCATTTTAGTTGAATAAAGGCATAAAGTTTAATTTGTAACTATATTTTCTTTCAAGGTAACTTTTCCAGGTTTTCTGGATCACGGGAGACAAAGATGGCTACCTGGTCCTGCTTGTCCTTCTTCGCTAAGGCAGGGAGGTTGCGTGCAATCACCATGACAACGGCAGCAGCCTGGGCTGCAGGCAGGAAGGGGAGGAGCCTGGCGACGAGCCGCTTCCCTTTCCTCACCGACATGATCATCACACACTGCTCGTCGCTCACCCTGCGGGCGAGAAGACGATCAGCGTCCGTCCGTCTGTTCATCCATCCATCCGTTCATCCATCCAATCATCCGTCCGTCCATCTGTTCATCCATCCATCAATCTGTCCATCCATCCGTTCAATCATCCATCCATCCGTCTGTCCTTCCATCTGTTCATCCGTCCGTCCAACCATCCATCTGTTCATTCAACCATCCATCCAATCATCCGTCTGTCCATGCGTCCAACCATCCATCCATCCGTCCGTCCCTCCATCCATCTGTTCATTCAACCATCCATCCAATCATCTGTCTGTCCATGCGTCCAACCATCCATCCATCCGTCCGTCCCTCCATCCAGCCCCCCCCCCCACCTGTCCTCCCAGTCCTTGTCCTGCAGGGAGCTGCACAGCTGCTCCGTGTTGCTCTTGTGCTGCTCCAGCAGAGCTTCTCTCTCCTCCTCTGGAGTCTGGACGAAGCGTTTCTCAAAGTCTTGGACCTCCAGGAGCAAACTGTACATCTGGAGAGGAGAAGAAGAAGTCGAGGAGCGATCCACAGCGACGCGCTGAAGCGTTTCAGCCGGACGCGGCGCCACCTACCTTCTCCACGGTGTAGAGGATCTGACGCCTCTTGTTCCAGACCTGCTTCTCTCTCTTCTCCTGCAGGAAGACAGAACGGATTCAGGAGAACTCACACCAGGGAGAACATCTTCACCTGGATCACAACACGAGAACCGACCTCATCGTCAGAGCGAGTCGTCACCACGGCATCGATCATCTTCCTCGGGTTGTTGACGCTGGACACCGTCAGCTTCCCCAGAGATCCTGCAAACTGAACTGCAGAGGGAGACGCAGCGGCGTCAGGAGGAGGCTCTCTGCTGCTCCAGGTGGGTTCTGCTGCGCCTTACCTGGCCTGTAGGTGTGCTCCACCTTGGCCACCTGGGGAGTGATGAGCTTGGTGGTGTGTTCCTTCTTACTGCTGCTGTCTCGCTCCTTCTCCTGACGTTTCTCCATCTTCTCGTAGTAGTTCTACATGTGAGACAAGCAGAGACCAGGATGAGGTGTAGTCCAGTTGACTGTGGAGGGCATCGTCTGTGTTCTAGATGGCCTGCTGCCCCAAATTTCCCAACCTGGGATCAATAAAGTCCATCTCGTCTTGATTAAAACGCTGGACAGAAAACTGGTTCGATTTCATTTCATGCTCTCAAAAAAAAAACTCAGTTATGATCAGCTTTTACAACATTGTGAGATTCTTTAATGTCTCTGTGTTTTTACATTTTTTAAAAAATTTTATATATCCGTTTTTATTTGTATCCATGTTTTAATTGTTACTTTTGTAATCCATCAATTTAGCATTTTTATATATTTTCCATTTTTTGTTCATTTTTTCCCATTTTATTTTTTATGCTATGAATAAGTTCTTATGTATTTTTTTTAAATTTTTATAAAATATTTTGTACTCTATCAGTAAGTGTAATATTTATGTTTTGTTCTGTTTTTAATTTGATTAATTTCTCTTTTCAATTTTATGTATTTTCTAGTTTTTATAATCATTTCTTACATTTTTATTTGTTATGCTGTGTATCAGTTCTTATTTTTATCTTTAATTTTATAAAAAATGTAATCTATCAGTTTAGTGTACCACATATACATTTATTTATATATTTTTTGTATTTTTAATTCTATTAATTTCTTTTTTCATTTTTATACATCTTCAATTTTTTAATTCATTTCTTACACTTTTTTACTCCAGCAGTTTTTGTTTTTATCTATTTTTTAATCTATCTATATATAGGCACATTTTACTTTAAATCTTTTTTTTTTTTTTTTTTTAAATTTTATTAATGTGTTTTTATCTATTTTCTGGTAATCATCAGTTTAGTATTTTTTTATTTTCACCATCTGATCTGCAGAAACAGAGCAAGCCGTTTGCAGCACGGCGGTCTAACCTGGTAGTAGTAGTCGTCCAGGTACGGGTCGGTGCTCTGCAGCTGCATCATCTGGATCTTCGTCACCCACTCCTTCTCCTTCTGACTCATCAGGTTGCTGTAGGGGTCCCGGCTGCGGCGGTCCAGCCCGGTTCTGACCCGGTCGCTGCAGGGACAGAAACCAGCAGGTGATTCCTCCGAGCGGCGGTTCTAATGAAGCGGCTGAAGCGAGCGGGTTCTCACCCTCCTCGGCTCTGCATGCGCTGCGTCAGCAGGCGGCGGTGCTGCGGGTGCAGGTGCGTCGTGTTGTGCCTGATGGGAGGCGCGTGGTTGGGGGGGCCGTGAGGTGGCGGGGGGCCCATCCTGTGGCCGTGAGGAGGAGGAGGGCCACCGAAGAAGGGCCGGAACCCCCCGCCGGGTAGAAGAGGAGGACCTGGACCGCCGCGAGGAAAACCTGCCACCTGGAGGGGCGCAGCGACGTTTCCTTATTAACGGCTCCGCTGAGACTGAATGTAAAGGTCCACTCAGGAGCCAGAACCAGACCAGAACCGAAACGGTTTCAGCGTTTTCATCCTGACGTCTGAGAACATCTGATCAGACTTCAGTCCTCAACACAGTGAACCAATCAGAGCAGCTGATCGGTGAAGGGAAACAGAACAGGAAGCGGCTGGAGTCCAGGTCCGGTCCGGGAACGTTTGCATCTCTGCTCCAACACCTGAGCCCGGAACCGGTCCGATCATCTGATTCAAGAGTGCTGGAGCAGGGATGCAACTAAAAGCTGCAGGACCGGACCGCTTCCAGGAAACTGAACGGTTTCCAGGACAATTGCAGGAAGCAGCAGAAACGGTTAGATCTATCTGAACAGACATGCTGAGCTGGTTTCTGTGGTACCGACCTGAGAGTTGAGCAGCTGGGCCCGCTGGAGCTGAGACAGAACCGGGCCGACTCTCGGCGGGAACGGACCGCGACACAACGGAGAGTTCTGAACACAGGAAGGAAACACAACGGGTCAGTTCCCCACGTCGGAAACGATCAGAGAGCCGTTTCCAGGAAGCGGCAGGACCAAGGGGGGGGGGGACTCACGGCTATGTTGAGGAGCGTGTTGGGGGACAGGCGCTCAGGGAAAGGAGCGGGGTATCTGTGCTGGACCGGCGCCCTCACATGAACCGCAGTGGGATGATGGATCTACACACACACACACACACACACACACACACAGCTGGAGACTCAGAGGAACACGCTAGCATCTACAGCATCTGTCCAGGCGCCACCTCGCTGCTGCTCACCTGGTGGTTCAGGCTCATCGGGTGCTTGGGCGGCGTCCCGATAGGCACCGCCCTCACGGGAGGAGAGCCAATCACAGGAGAGGAAGAGCGCGGGGGCGGAGCCCTCTCTGACAGGTCGTGTCCCTCGTCGCTCCTCCCCTGAGGAGGACGTTTAGGAAGCCCCACCTCCTTGATGATCGACATCAGTGGACTGTCCTGAGGAGGAAGGAGAAGATGGAGCTCAGTGCGGTTTGGGTCGCCGGTCCTGGACGGGTTCTGGAAGGAGAAAGCGGGGCGCTTCCCTCACCTCCATGTGTGTGACGAGTCCTGGGGTAACGCTGACCGGCCCGAAGCCCATGCTGTTGTCCCAGATGCTGTTCATCTGTGGGAACAAGGCGGGGAAGTCAGCGCTAAAGGGCAAAGGTCAGATCTGGAGCAAACATCTGCAGAAGGCCCTCCGGCTGCGTCCCGGAGGCTCGGCCGATGCGTCATTCAGGGACACCTGCAGTCACCGGTAAAAGGTCCGATCGGACGTCTGACGGTCCCGCCTACCCGCACGTTCACCGTTCATCAGCACGTTACGGTGGACGACGACATGTTCCCATATTTAAAACACCAGTCCCTCCAGCACACGGCGATACTTCTTTGCGATTGTTGCAGCCTAAAATCACTGATCTTGCAGCAACTTTTCTGAAAGTTGCGATCAAAGTTGCAATTTTTTCAGCTTTATTCTTGCCGTAACACCCTGAAAGTGACCGTCCTGCTGAATTGTGTGGATATAAAAACAAAACGTTACTTTTATTTCGGGAAGGAGAAGATGAGTGAGGGGTGGTGCTGAATTGGGGGTTTGGGAGTGCTTTAATCTGGAAAACACGTTAAAAGTGAAAGCGGAAGAGGACGCTGGTCAGATTTGCGGAAAAGCTGCGATGACTGGTGAAAATTCTAAATCTGTGCAAATATTGCGAATTTGCATGAAAAGCTGCGATCGCATCTTCCTGGAGGGGCGGTAAAATACATCTCAACCCTTTTTCTCCTAAATTTAAGAGGTCAAAGCCTAAAGAACTGAAGGCTTACACCTCAAATAAAAAAGTTAACATCTTTAGAAAACAGAACAAATAAAAAGCGCCTCTTTTAGGGAAAAGACAGAGAAAGCGAACATTTTTCTCCTTTTTTTTGCTTCAGTGAAAAAAGTACTTTTCAAGTAAAGCGGGTCGGCATCTTCAGAAAACAAAAATGGCTCTTTTTGGAGAAAAATGAAAACGGAGCTATTAGCGCCACCTTTTCTCTTTTGATTATTCCTTGTTTTCCTTTCCTGAATGAGAGCAACGGGGGGGGGGAGGGGGGGGTCGCAGCGCGGAGCTGTGAGACAGACGATCGCAAGTCAAACGCAAAAGATTGACTTTGTCCCGAAGGCCCCGTTTCCCACTGACGTCCTGCATCGGAGTGACTGTGTGTGATGAACCGCTCCCAGGAAGCTTCCAGGGAGTTTCCAGGAAGCAGCAGGACCAAGAGGGGGCCTCGTGGCTGCGTTGAGGAGCGTGCTGGGGGCCAGGCGCTCGGGCTGCTGAACCAGGGTGAGGGTGTGATGATGATGATGGCGGGGGGAGAGGAACGGACCTGGCCAATAGGAGCGGCTCCTCTGCGCAGGAGGTGCTGCTGCTGCTGCTGGTAGCTGAGCATGGCGGGGGGGGGGAGGCCTGCAGGAGGAACAGCTCAGCTCAGAACCAGAGTTTCACACAGATGTGGGAGATGTCATTCAACCAGGAAGTATCTCTGCTCACCTGAGGCGGGGGGGCCCGGGGGCAGCTGGTGCTGGTGTTTGGGGGGGATGGAGGGGGGCTGCTGCAGAGCTCGGGGCTGGTCCAGTCCACGCAGCGCGGACAGACCCGATCCCGCGGAGCCGGGAGACGGACTGGGCCTCTCCGCCGCCCCCACCCCGGCGATGGCCGGGTCGGCGTCCAGGATCAACCGGGCCAGGGACTCGGCCAAGTCGCCCCCCCCCGACCGCTCGTCTGCATCTGCAGAGGAAGAAAGACGTAAACGTCTCGGAACCCCGGAGCGGTCCGGTCTCACGAACGCAAACGGGTCCGAACCGACCTTGTGTTGGCAGCCCAGAGGAAGACGAGGAGAAGCCGAGCGGAGGGGGCGGGAGCTGACCCGAGGACGAGGGGGGGCCCGTGGAGGGGTCACCCGCTCCGGTACCGCCGGCCCCTAACCCCAGCCCGTCCCGCTCATCCAGCTCCGCCAGGCGCTTGTGCTCCTCCTGCCAGTCGTCATCTGGAGGCAGACGGATTACCTTCAGCTCACCGGCACCACAGAAGAAGAAGAAGAAACCCCGGCTACTCACCGATGGCTCCGGCTCCGAACGTGTCGTCGTTAAACTGGTCGATTTCATCTTCCTCCTCAATCAGTCCGTCGTCCTCTTCCTCCAGCGTACAGTCGTCATCCAGGGACTGAAAGCAGAGCGAGGTGGAAACGACGGAGAGGAGAAGAAGAAATCTGTAAACACCTGGAGAATCTGAGTGTTTTAACCACCCTGAAAGATCAGCACAAGTCGTTTAAAATCATCAGAACTTCACAGCCCGTAAATAATTCACCTAAAACTCACCGCCACACCTTTGACCTTTCTGCTTCCTACTGATTTCAGCCGTCGGGGTTCTGCTGTTCGGCCGGCGCCGGGTCGTGGACCCGACGGCTCCCAGTCCGTTTGGTTGATACCAACATGATTCACTGCATTTACCAGAACAGCTTTCGGTTTTATTTCTCATCAACAAAACCATTATTTTATCACCTTTGATATCAGTCGCTTTTTCCTATTTAATTTTTTTAATACTTTATTTATTTTGTATTTTTTGAACTTATTTGTTTTATTTTTTAAATATATTTTTAATTTTTTAAAATCAATTTATACATTTTTTATTTTTATGTATGTTTTTAATTAATCGATTTATATATTTATATATATACACACACATTTTTCCAAGCTGCTGCAGCAGAAACTGCCATAATCACCGGTTGGTTCATAATATTTTGCAGACTCGTCAGTTTTCATGTTTTCCTCTCATTTCTAGCAGCATGAATGATGCCAGATCAGTAACTGATGCACTGATGATCAGTTTATGCTTTAATAATGTCCAGATGGAGTTAATGGGGAAAACTGGGGGAAATTAAAGCTGCAGCATCAGGCTGGAAATGTTGTTATAAATTACTCAAAGCTGAGTTTGGTTTATGAAACATTAGAATTTAATAAAACGATTCATTTGGTAAAACATCAAGTCTTCTGATGTTTTCTATGCTAAAATGATTCCAAATGGATGTGAGACTGGATTTAAAAAAAAAAAAAAAAAAAACGTAATAAAATTGTTTCAAAATAAAAATATTCATTTTCTTTTCTATTTAATCTCAGAGTTCAAAGTTTTCCTGATTTTAGTAATAATCCAGATTAAACTCTGCAGACTGACAACATTCAGGATTTATAAATAAAATCAAAAATGTTATAATCGGAGCTGCTTTCTGATTTTCCATCCTGTTAAAGGGGAATTCCACTTTTTTAGCATCTAAACCAACTTTAATCTTTAATATTTTAAAATCTATGTTGCTTCAAACCAGCAGCGGCTCTACAGAGCAGTTTGTTACGTCAGCAGCTTCGCTCTGATGGGAAACGTTTAAATTCAACAGAAGACGACCAGGAGCAGCTTGTTTTAGAGACAGAAATAATGTATTCATTTTTCCAGCAGCCGGTTGTTGTCGTCTGGGTTCATATTTGCTATGAAATCAACATCAGTACTTGTTTAGGTCATAATAGGATTTGAAAACATGATCAGTTATTAATTATTAATCCTGGAGAAGATGTGGTCCTGAAGGCAGCAGACGCTGCCGCCGTTACAACCTAAAGAGCCGTTTTACTCATTCCAGCCAATTAAAACTCGTTTAGACCCGCAAATGTCACGGCTTTTCAAAAAAACACAACCTATAACTTTAGATAAATATCTACTATAGGAAATTTGTTGTCATTTTTAAAGAACCACCACTTTATTTCTATTTTTTAGGATTTAAAATAAAGATAAACTAAAGATGTTTTTTCTGTGGGCTGGAAAAGGATGTAAAGATCAAAAAGCTCAGATTCCAACCTAATGACAAGAAAGACAGATCTAAAAATATATTACTAGTGCCTTTAGTGTCATTCTTTGTGGAAATTCAATGCAAATATTGTAGGAATAAAGTATGAAACTGTTAAAAACCTGCGTCTGTTGTAATACCTAAAATTAAAAATAATAGCTGGTTCTTAAGAGCCATTGTGGAAGGTCGGAAGGGCTGCAGGTTGCAGACCCCTGCTCCAGAACCTCTGCATCACATAAGAGGAGAATATCTAAGCCCACATCATGACACCTCCTCTACCATCAAAGAGCCCAGCTGCAGGGACTGGTTGCTCTTTTTCCTCTGGAAGACTGACCAGTATGAGGCGAGATTAGAAACGAGCAGGAAGGTAGTCCTCAGCATGATGCAGCCACCGCCCTGCTTGTCATTAGGTAATGTTATGTTTGAAAGCCTCCCAACATTCTTACTCTGAGTCCAAGGCTGAAACGATTAATCGTGATTAATATAATCATCAACTAATTTAGTAAGCGATTAATCATTAATTGAAGCATCCAGACACAAAAATATGCTGAAACAACACTCTCAAAGCAGTAATTAAGCCAAAACTGTACAAAAAAATACATTTTGCCTTTTAGATGAAAAGCCTAATGTTTTTATTTTTATTTCAGAGCAGGGGGTCCCTTCTGGACCCTTTCAGTCCACACTGAGGTCAAACTGCCTTCATTATCGATGGCAACACTGGTTGCCTGTTCTGGTTCTGGTTCATTTTCATTCCAACTGAAGCATTATCTTCTCAGTGGGCCGGTTTGGATCAGATGTTAGTATCTAAACCACGACTCCAGCCAGAACCTTGTTGATGGCTCCAAACAGCTGGAGATAGGCACCAACCCCCCCCCCCCCCACCAGGTACAGAGGACGGATGAACCTTGAGGGAGAAAATGCTAATCCCCTGCAAGCTTTCTACGAGGAACATTTCCTTTCAGTCACCTGTTGAGATCACCGGAGTAACTTTATTTTCTGTGAATTAAACCTCCACACCAGGAGTCCTGCAGGTTCTAGATGTTTCTGTACTAACACAGCTGAACTAATGGCAGAATCAGAACCTCAGCAGGTTCTGCAGAGATCTCCAAGTGAACCACATTCATAATTCAGGTGTTGAACCTGAAGAACAAGCAGGACACCGGCTCTGAAAGACTGCAGTTTCCATCCCTGTTTGAACATGACACATATATTAAATGTATTTATTGAACTGAGGTTATGTAACCAGTACGAGTTTCATTTTTTTAAACAATTAACCAGGATACCCCCCCCCAGGAACCGTCCAGGACCCCCTGACAGCCTACAAGACCAGTTAGCTTCTATGCTAACACTGACGTTACATCACGCTGTGAACCGCAGACGGAAAACTTAATGAAACAACCTCCTTCTGGTGGCGTCACAGCAGCTATCAGAACCTGGACCGTTACAACACAGGCTGACCCATCAAACCACCGGTTCGTCCTGGTCAACGGTACCGGGGAACGTTCGCAGTCTCTCCGCATGAAGCGAGCAGGAAAGCGTGCGGCTTCACAGGCCGCAGTTCGCATTGAGAACCAAACAAAAGGGAACGGAGGACGTTTAACCCCGAACCAGACCAGAATTCCCTCAACACCTCACTAAGACACCAGACATCCCGTCCAGAACCCGCCCGGAACCGGTTCTCAAGGTTAAAGCTCACCTGAAATCGAAACATCTATCTTCTGGTTTTCGGGAAAAGGAGAGCATCGGGAGCGAGGAGGCGCGACTGACGCAGCAGGGACGCCGTCACACTTTGAACGCGCGTTTGGAAGAACGTGAACGAGCACGTAGCTGACGTACAACGCTGCGGGGCCGTTCCCTCTGCTCGAAAACAAGGAAGAAGGAAGAAAACACCTTGAGATGAGTGAAGACAGACAGGAAAACAGACGGTAAACAGCCTGACAGGCTCTTCAGTAGAAGGCTCTGCTCTCGTCTTTAAGGTCGATATTCTTTATTTTATGGTGATAAAAATCAGAATTATTAAAGATGAATCTGGATTGTATGACAACAACAGGAAACTCATGTATTTTATTTAATCGTTCAAGGTTTCTACATTTGGGTAAAAATATAAAAGCAGAATTAATAATATTGGTCCACTTTGGGGCCCAGAAAACGTTCCTCACTGTTCGCTCGTTTAACCGAGTCAACCTGCCGGTATTACCAGGAAGAAGTAAATAGACCACACTGACTGAAGGACAGATTAATCATTTGCTCTCATATGTTCCTGTATTTCGATAGAAACAGTTTATCACACAAATACTAATAAATAAAAGTATAATTATAAAGGGTAACATTTTCAGCTGTAGAGAAGGACCACATAATGGATCATTTAAGCCAAAATGACAGGAACCATGTTTACAGGAGCTGAGGTGATGCTTTCAAATGTGAAATAGAATAATGGAGGGGGGGGGACTACCTCCTGCCTTGCTGCTAAAAGGTTCTGGGTTTGAATCCCAGCCTGGGGTCTTTCTACTTGGGGTTTGCCTGTTCTCCCTGTGCATGTGTGGGTTCCATCTGGGTACTCCAACTTCCTCCCACAGTCCAGAAACACGACTGGTGTTTTAGGTGTGATCGTGTGCATGTTGTTTGTCATGTGTGTCTCCTTGATGGACGGCGTCCTGTCCAGGGTGGACCCCACCTCTCACCCAATGACTGCTGGAGATAGGCAGCAGCTCCGCCGCGACCCTGCAAGGATAAATGAGTTGGATGGATGGATGGATGGATGGATGGGCTACCTCCAAGCTTTTTAAACAGCGAAATGTTTGAATCGTTGACAGCTTGATGATCCAACATGTCCTACCTGGTTTTTGAATGAGTAAAGCAGGCTAACGTGAAAGATCTGGAATGAGCTGGCGCCATCTAAGGAAACCAGATAAATTAAAAACAATGATTTCTGATAAGAGGGGGTATGTATATATTTAAGCCTGTGAGAACCCCCCCCAACCCTCCCATAAAGTTTAGCACATGGATCAAATGGTTCCATTTCACATGACCTTTGGTGTCTCTGTTGATATCTTATCAACAATAGATGGAGTCATTAGTATTTGCTGGAAAGATTAAATAAAACTGTCTAGCTTGGAAGGGTAATGAAATGCTTAATATTTTCTGATTCAAGTCGATTATTCTTGGTTAAAGTGACAGACTGAAGGTGATGAGGAACAGTTCGTTTCTGCCTGAAGGAGCTCTTCCCTTCATCAGAATCATATTTATTGGTCAAGTATTTTTACATGCAAGGACTTTGATGTGTTGTTGTGATGCAGAACATGCGACGTAAACAGAGGATTAAGAATTTAAAAAATTAGAGAGAAAAAACGAAAGTAAATAGAAAGTATACAGAAATATTGATCAAGATAAATATAAGTATGAAAATGTAGGGTAATAAACTTAACTTATACTAAATGAGAATTAGCAGCTACAGACTAGCAGTGCCAGAACAGCAAGTCCATAAGTAAACGTTATTGCAGATGGAAGATATTTTAGTGAAAATGAACATTACTGCAGTGAACACTAAACATTAGCCAGAAGATGCACTGATCCTGTGCTGAAACGTTCCTGTTCTCCAATAAAGCCCTTCGTTCATGTTTTCATCAGCTGGCATCGGCGTACGAGTCCATGTTGGCGCCACCATGGTTCTGTGGCAGATCTGCACCCTCGACCACCTCGACACGTCTGGATTCGGTCGGCCTTTTCCACGACACGGCCTCCAGCTGCTGTTCTGGTTCTCCAACCACTGCGTGACCTTTGAACTGGACAGCTCTGGGGACGTCATGAAGGTTAGTGATGAGCGCCACGCTCTGCCTCCATCAGTGCTGATGAAGCGTTATGCAAACATGTTCTGTGGTTCCTTCGGTTCCCACAGCTGGTGTCGGAGTGCCAGCCGGAGACCGGGGCTTACGGCTTCCACAGGTTTGGGAACGTTGAGGAGCTTCTGCCTGTTCTCCACAAACCCAAGAAGCACAGGAGCGTCAGGCAGGTCTGCAGCGCTTCGTACTTTGCTTTTCTGTCCCATGAAAGTCTGCGGTCATCCCTTCTGCTTGTCTGAAGGAATAAAAGACGGATTAACGTTAGATGTTCTCTGACTGCGTTTCAGATCATTTCCAGGTCATCACTGCATCAAAAACAGGATTTTAACTCTGAATGTTGGATGTTTCTGTGCAGGGGTTCTGCTTTATTTTTATGGAGCCTGAACAGCTGATCAGTCGTGTGACGTCCGGACCTTTAAAAGGGGTTTTTATGGAGTCTGCAACCTTTTTTAGAAAGAGTCAAAAACTTTAAAATAAAATTGAAGATTATAAGTTAAAGAATGTTTGTTTTTATTTTATAGGTTCAGATGCACAAAAAAATACATTAATTGTTTTTAAAAGTGCTGTTCTGTGATTTTTTTTTTAATTGTTCAGTGTTTTGATTTTTAGTGAAATACAACTTAAAATAACTTTTTGTTTCAGTTGAGTTTGGTCCAAATTCATATCAGCTCAGTCTGAATCATTTTAGTCACATTCACTGCCTTTAGCATCTTATGTTAGCACTTAGCTAATTTACATTGGCTGGCTTTACTAAAACAGCAGTTTCTCTGTCTGTGTGTGTGTGTGTGTGTGTGTGTGTGTGTGTGTGTGTGTGTGTGTGTGTGTGTGTGTTTCTTTAAAATATGAATCCTTACTTTTGACTCGGATGTCGAAAAGGTCACCAAAGTTCCCAAACCCAACATGTTTCCCAGCCACAGAGAAACCAGCCTTCCTGTTATCTGCTGAAGTCCCTCTCTCCGTGACCTGCTGGGACTCACATCTGCTGCTTTCACTGATCGAAAAATAAAAAACTGCGTTGTGGTCAATCAAGCTGAAAAATGACAGAATTCTGTCTCCAGATGATTACTTGGTAAAAGCAGGAACAGGAAGTTAGCGGCAGAAGAAACGTCTTTAGCGGCGGTGCTTTCAACCTGAAGTACTTGGAGTGGTCCGCCTGCATGTTGTCAGGGCTGCATGATCTCAGGAAAATATTTATTTGCCATACTATTTCTGAAAAGTGCGACGACATCAGTTATGATCAAGCCTTATTTTCGAGACTCTTTTCTTTCTTTACCATTACACCATGAGCTCCAGCCTTTCAGCCAATAAAGAAACTCTTCTGGTTTTCTTAGAGTACTTCCACACAGCCAAATATTATAGACAGCATGAATGCAAAGCATATGAAATATTATACCCTTCTAAATACTCTCTCCAAGCATTCCTCAGGGTGACGATTGCAGTCCGATAGATGGTGCAGCTCAGCATGTTGTTGATAACAGCAGAAGCTCAGGACAGAGACAAGGAAACATCGAAGCACTGGGTCAGGGGTACCTTCTATTTAATAATGCTGAAATATGCAGAGACTTTAGAATGGAGCAGCAATTTTCATATCGATCAGATGTAGACGGTTAAAAACTTTATTTCTAATCAAAGACGAACAGGTTTGTCAGCTGGTCCTCCAGCTGGAAACAGACAAGCATTTGAGTATCTTTTAAAAATGAGTTTGGTTAATTGGAAGAGAGTGAAAACTGTCCAGAGATCCAGCCGTTTTTCTGAATCTGTTCTCAGACACGATGAAAACAGCCGGGTAATGTCTCACTGAGAGGACGGGTTCACTCCGTCTCTTCTTCTGTCCAGCTGGTTTACTTCGTGGTCGGGAACCTGAACATCCAGTCCTACCCGGAGTCTGCCGACCTGCCGGCGTTTGTCCGGGAAAACCTCGGGATGGACAGCGTCTCCAACAGCGACCGGATCATCATCAGTTACCAGGTGAAGACCAGGGTGGTGGACAAGGTCTACGTCACAAAACATGACGACGCCAGCGTTGGACGGTTCCGATCCGACGGAACTCACGAGGTCAGCTCACAGCTGATCCGAGTTCTGCAGAACCCACAGCTGGACCTCAGCTCCCTCCTCAGTCAGATGGGTTACTATGACGATGTGGAGATGCTTCAGGATACGCAGGAGATGCAGGACCCATCGGTCCAGATGATGCTCAGCATGATGCAGAACGATCACACCGGGTTCTTCTCCGAGGCCTTCAGTTGCCAGCTGGACCTGGACCGGTTCTGCGCCAGCATGAACACAGACGGCAGCGGGAGCCTGGTGTGTTACACCCCGGTGCAGAAGAAGAAGAAGAAAAGCAGGAAGAAACCGAAACCTCTGAAGGAAATTTCCTGGCATTCCAGCTGTTTGGATCCGTACCAAGGTAAGCACCCCGGCTGATTTCCACCCAGCCCCTGCTCTCATTTTATAGAGGTTTACAGAAATGAGCTGAAGCTTTTATTCAGCCGTCACTCAGTGGTGGGCGCGCTAACTAAAAAGCTAGCTGCACTAAGCCTACAGCACTAATCATAAACATTAGTTCCGCTAATGCTAAAGTGCTAACTTCATATCTGCCCTTGAAACTTTACAACTCTCGAGCACAATTTAATTTTGACATAATTTACATATTATAACGCCCTTAGCTCTTGTATTTATGTTTATATCTTGTTCTCTACTGTCCATTTTATTTTATTCCTATATGTTTCTTGTTTAAGATACAGTAATTGGGGGTTAAAAAAGAGAGAATGTGAGGAGAGGACATGGAAATGCCAAGTAAACAGTCTTCACCCATTTCAAAACAACAGCATGATTATAAACGTCTACTTGAAGAATTCTTAACAGCTGATAAACAAAACTTCAACTCAGATGTTGAACTTTATTCAACTCAAAGTTTACAAAACAGCCAAGGAAATTAGTGGTTTTGAATATGTCTGGAAAATTTATCTTGGGGAAGCTAAGTGCGGTAAACGTTTTCAAGGTTAGCTAAAGCGCTAAACAAAAAAATTTGCTCCGCTATTAGCACATTAGCGGCTGGATGGATGCAGTGGTGGGAACTGCTAACTAAAACGTTAGCTGCACTAACCCTAAAGCACTATATCAGCATAGTATTTAGTGGAAGCTAATGCTAAAGCACTAACTATAGTTCAAATTACAAGTAAATTAGTGCTATAGAATTTAGTCTAAATAATTTTAGGGGAAGCTAAGTGCGCTAAACTCTTTTAAAGTTTGCAAAAACGCTGAAGCGCTAGACGTAAAATTAGCGGAGGTGTGCCCACCACTTTCGTTACTTCGTTTGTGTTCCAGACCTTCCTTCAACACGCAGGGATCTCAAACCCCAGAACGACCACCCCGCAGCTGCACCCCCGCTCCAACCTTGCTCAGCTTGTTCTCAAGGTCTACAGATCCGTGTTGATGAGTCAGTCCATCGTTCTGCTGGGTTGGAGCAGGGATGCATCTAAACAGTGTTTTGTTTTTGTTCTTTCATTGCTTGAGCCACAAGCAGTTCATTTGTCAAGTTTCATCATATTGATTAACTTTAATTGTACAAATGTGACAACAAAGCGCCAAAGTGGACAGTTTTCTGAGGCTGATCGCGCTGATTTAACTTTTTGTAACTTTCTCTTTGCAGATTATTATGAAGATTACTGGATAAGATCCAGCTATGGAAGTGGGTATGGAAGCAGCTATGGAAGCAGCAATGGAAGTGGGTATGGAAGCGGGTATGGAGCTAGCTATGGACGTGGGCATGGTGAAGGGGGTGGAGGCGGATTTTCCTGGTTCCTGAAACTCCTCCTGAAAGTGGGAGCGCTCTACCTGGCAGCCAGATGTTTTGGCTGGTTAGTGAGGAACCTCTGCAGCACTAACTGGGATGAAGACCTCCTCCACATGATTCCACGCAGGGCTCCCAGGTATCCAGGCTGTCCACGTACACACATCATGCTGGACTATGTTTACTAGCCCTGTCAGGACTTTGACTAGGACTATTTCTGAGTTCCTGCTTCAAATGATGGCGTTTGGAGGTTCAAGCTGAAGAAAGACTCAGGACGATGATTTTAATGATTCTAAAGTGATTTTATGTATTTAAGAAATATTGATTGAAAAATTATTGTTTTATACTAGAAATGTTACCAAATGTGTAAAAATAAAATGTTTTTGTTCTTAAAAGTTTGTAGTTGAAAAGACTCTCTAAGTCGTCAGTGAAGGACATTAAGGAAACAAGTCAGTTTGTCTTGAAAGGGGAACAGATTAAGTTTTACTTAAATTACTTTTTAACATTTTTTAGTGTTTGAAATGAAGCAAATGACCACTAATCTCCAATATTTTTACTGAAGATTTGCTTTCAGCTTCGAGATCTCTCATATTTGTCTGTGATGCATACAATTTATGCAGAACTGAGACTGAATTTATGAATAAAAGTGTATTTCTTACAGGATTTGTTGTTTGTGTGACGGTTTCTGTTCCTGCGTCAGGCTGTTGCAGCATCGGTCACAGCTTACGGTGCAGAAATGCTCAGAAAGAGGAAGTGAAATGAGGCGAAAATGTGTTTGTTGAAAACAGCCCTGGGAGGTTTGGAAAGATCACTTTGCCTTCTCGTTGACATCTCAGAAGTGGATTTAGAAACGAATAGATGCAAACAGCCTTCTTGCACAAAAAACTCTAAGAACTGGGAGAATGAAGAGTTTAAGTCTAATTTGCTTTCAAAACAACTTGTCAGGTTGTGTCTCTAAGGAAAGGACGTCTGCTTGTAGGAAAAACCAACGGCAGAAATTTAATTGGTTTGGTCTCCAATGATTAGATTGGAACTAAACCCCAAACCAACTCAACCTGCAGATAACCTGTCTAAACTGTTTATTTAGGGTTCCATCTTTACGTTTCTGTGCAGATTCTGACATTTTCATGTCAAGTTGTTTAATTCTGCAATATTTAGCCTAAAACTGTCTCTGATAACAGAAAAAAGTCGCGAGATTTGTCGCTAGTTATTTTTTTGAAAAAAGTTGCGAGAGGATCCCTCTGCTCATCCCCACACTTGGGCACGCTCCTCAGTGTCTCTTGGCTCCGCCCACTTTTGTGGAAATTTTCAAAAATTGTCCGGGGGGACGGGGTTATGCTCGAGTTCGAATGTTTTTCCCTGCCTTGATTCTTTCATCCATGTTTGAGAAAACCTTGAATCTCCCATTGCAACCATTCAGCTGTGCAAAATGTTTCAGTGGGGACCGAGGCGCAGCTCCTCCTCGGAGCTGCAGTTTCCAAACAGAACACCCCTCCCCCGCGATTTCCCCATGCAATTAGGGAACTGCAAGAGATTGCTGTAAAGTCAACGACACAACAGAAGCGGTTGTCTGCGGTCGCCAGACGCTCGTCCAGGAGTGAACGCTGCAGGTCACCGACTCGACGCTCTGCTGGGTCGAGTCCACTTTAAACTGCTTTAAATGGTTAATTGAGCTGAATGTGCTGATTGATAACGAGGATCCACTGGAATGCATGAATGACTGAACTGAAATGATTTTTTTGTAAAGTGCCTCGAGATGACGTTTGTTGTGAAATAAGCTAAATTGAATTGAGTTGAATTGAACTGAATTACCAAGCACCTGGTGGAACTGAGCATCTGCTGAGCTCATTATACGAGCTACTTCTCAGTGAAACACTGTTAAAGGGTTAATAATAGAGGAGCGCTGTTGTGATGACTTCCTGAGGGCGGAGTTTCAGAAAGAGCAGGACTTTCTTAAAGAGACAGAGGCCCAATTTAATCATCATATTTCATATGAACAGCATTTTATAACAACTGAAGGTGTCGTAGTTACTGGATTGAGCTATAAAATGATTCTATGTGGCTGGAAAACATGATACTGGCCCTTTAAATAAAGAATGGAAGAATGATCAAGCATGGACCATGAGGACGTTGTGCTGAGGACCTCCTCAAACTCTAGACTTCCTCCTCCTCTGGACCTCCTCCTCCTCTGGACCTCCTCCTCTCTGGACCACCTCCTCTCTTGGAACTCCTCCTCCTCCTCTGCTCCTCCTCTCCTCGTCCGGCCACGGATGCGTGCAGCAGCAGAGCCGCAGCAGCTGCGTGTTTCCAGACGTAAAGGAACAGAAACCTGCAGGCTCGGCCGGCTGCAGAACCGCCGGCGGCTCAGGCTGCGGGACGGAGCTGCTCTGATGGAGCCCGAGGAGGAGCTGTACGTCAACCTGGAGGACCTGGAGCTCTCCGAGCCCCGGCGACCCGGCGGCACCGGTAGGGCTCGGCTCAGCTGCCGCCGAGGCACGATCAGCCGCTGGATTGTTCTGGATCATTGAACGCGAGTCCGTTTCAGGAAGACGGGGGTTGTGAGTTCTAACCAGTGAGAAGCAGAATCAGGTCGACGTGTTTCATCCCTGGAGTCCGGAGGTGCAATGTTCCAGCCTTTATTTCTGGTGGTTCTGATGGTTCTGGATCACGGAGAGGAAAACCCAGAACATCAGAACATTCCATCAGATCCAGAACCAGAAATGTTCTCTCTGCTCTCGGTTCTGGTCGGGGCTCCTTTTGCATGGAGGAGCCCAGCCTGAGGTTCTGCTGAGGTTCTGGAGGCCCAGGTTGCTCTGATAGAACCTCCAGGTCGTCTTCATCGTTGGTTCTGGTGTCTCTCATCTTCCTCCCAACAGTCCTCCGTAGGTTCTCTGAGTGGTTCTGGTCAGGCCCGTTTGCAGTACCACCATGGTCAGTGGACCAGGTTCTGGTACCTCTGCCAGTCTGGGTCGGTACCAAGTCCTGCTGGACTGAAACCAGCTGGTCAGCAGCAGGAAGGTCTCTAGATGTTCTGGTAGTTGCTGCTTTGACTCTGGACCTGGTAGAGCCCAGTGGACCAGAACCAGCAGATGACCTGGTGACCCAGATGGACCTCCAGCAGCCTGGGTTCTGGTCCGGTCCACTCTTCCTCCAGACTCTGGGACCTTGATCTCCAGATTTCCACATTTCATTTTAATCTGAAAACCAGACTTTGGACCAGCGATCAACATTCTGGTTCTGGTTCTGCTCAGCCCAGGTGAGACGCCGGTGGTCCATGTGTTGGATCCATCTGAGCGGAGTGGATCTAGATGTTCTGACTCCAGCCTCAGTCCACTCCTGGTGGAGCTCCCCCAGATTCTGGAACGGACTCTGCTTGACTATCCTGTCAGGGCTGCGGTTCTCTCCACTTTTTCCTTCCACTCAACTTTCCACACACATCCTTGAAAGCAGCTCTCTGTGAACAGCCAGCTTCTCCAGCTATTCCTGGCTTCCTCTCCTTGTTTCTGTTGAACGTCTGCAGGTGTCTGGAGACCCCAGCTGGTCAGGGTGGAACACCTGCAGGTCCCAGTGTCCAACTGTTTCACTGCTTTTTAATTTCTGAGCCGCAGCTGCACATTTTATGCTGATTTATTTTACTTTTCGACTAAAAAACCCTTTTTATTGTTGTCTTTATACAGTATTGAGTTGTGAATAATGGAGAAACGACTGAACTCCAGTCTGATTCTGTTTCAGCGGAAGCTTTGCTCTGAGAGCTGCTCTCAGCTGTTCCTCAGAGGAACTGAGAGCAGACGTTTCTTTTTCTGCTCTGATGAAACGTTTTCGCCTCGTCGAACCGCATCCAGCTGGACTCCAGTTTCGTTCCGCTGCGGTCGGACCGCTCTCCCGCTCTGGTCATTAAATCTCTTATCGTCCTGGTCCGTGAATAAACGCCGCCGTCGCCACCCGTGATCAGATGAGTTCCATCGACGTTTAATTTCCCTTTGGGATCAACCAAGTGTTTCTGAATCTGGATTCATTCAATTCATTCATAAACAAGCTGAAGTTCTGGCACTCCGACATGTTTTTTTTTAAACCAAAGTTAATTTCCCAACGTTTCCGCTCATCATATTTGTGATTTCGGTGCTTTCTGAATTGTTGGATCTCGGTTCTGTTTCACTGGATCCTGCGTTCGGATGCAGCTCAGGGGGAGCGGGTTCTGGGCGCTCTGACTGGTTCCCTGCCTGAAGGCCAATTCATCTTTTACTTTTACTCCCTGGAGCTCTGCTTCTGTCAGGCCTTTCTCAGGTTTAACTTCAGATATTCCTCACCTGCTGCTGATAGTTTTGGACTTTCTGGAAATGATTTCAAGACGTTTTTGGCTTCATGATGAGAAAGTGAAAAGTTTTCAGTTTCACCCTGCAGGTCTGAGGTCAGAGGTTATAATGTCCACTGAACCGTATCGTCTGTTCTGGAGCATCTGATGGAGAACGTTTGGTCTGATCTTTGCTCCTGCAGGAGGTAAGCCAGGGAAACCCGGCTCTCCGGCGGAGAGGGAAACCAGAACCGGGTCGTGTGTTACAGCCGCGACGCTCTTTCTGGGCGCGCTGAGTTTCCTCCTGCTGACGTCGGTGGTGGCCGTCAGCGTCCAGTGTGAGTTTCCACCCTGAGATGCTGAAGATGAGGAAGAAGAGCTGAGATGACATCCTTCCTGCTTTGTTCTGCTCCCTCAGATCAGAGGGACTTGAGGCAGCTGCGCAGAGATCTGGCCAATCAGACGGCAGAGAGAAACCAGCTGCTGAGGAGGCACCAGAACCTGACCGGTGAGAGGGACCAGTTAGAAGACGGCGTTTAAAGACGGCAGAGCTTCACCTGGAGCAGATCAGGAGGGATTCTGGTGAGGATCCAGTTCAGACAGACCAGAGGTTTGGTTCTGGATTCAGCAGGAACCCAGTGAAGAACATTAAGATTTCTCAGAACTGCTGCTGCAGCCTTTTCAACAGGATGAAGCATTTTTCCTGATTTCTATGGATTTTCTTAGAGAAAAGGAACTAAAATGGTGGAAATGCATCACTTTGAAACTCCAGATGTTTAATTATGGGTTTTAAAACGGACTTAAAATTAGTTTAGATGAACATAGTGAAGGATTTTTACTGATTTCTATGGACTTTATTTATTAAATGGTGTCAATGCATCACTTTGAAACTCCAGATTTTCAGTTTTAAAATTAGCTTAAAATTAGTTTAAAATGAACAAAATGAATGATTTTTGCAGATTTCTATGGATTTTCTTAGAGCAAGGCAATAACATGGTTGAAATGCATCACTTTAAACTTCTGACCTTTGATTTTGGGTTTTGAAATTAGTTTGAAATGAACAAAAAGAATGATTTTTACTGATTTTTATTTACTTTTTTTTAGAGCAAGGCAATAAAATGGTTGAAATGCATCACTTTGAAATTTCAGATTTTTAATTGTGGGTTTCAAAATTAGTTTAAAATTAGCTTAAAAATTAGCAAAATGAACGATTTTTACTGATTTCTATGGACTTTCTTACAGTAGGAAACTGAAATGGTACAAATACATCAATTTGAAACTCCAGATTTTTAGTTTTCGGTTTTAAAATGAGCTTAAAATTAGTTTAAAATTGACAAAGTGAATGATTTTTACTGATTTCTATGGACTTTATTTAGAGTAAGGAACTAAATGGTGTAAATGCATCACTTTGAAACTTTGAAAATGAGCTTAAAATGAGTTTTTACAAAGTGTTTTCCCTGAGGAATGAAGTTTTCCCACCTGTGCTCTCAGTAACATGCCCTGCAGGATGGAGGAAGTTCGGCTGCAGGTGTTACCTTCTGTCTTCATCGAGGAGCACCTGGGAAAACAGCAGAGCTCAGTGTGCCGGGACTGGAGCAGACCTGGTGATCATCAACAGCCAGGAGGAAATGGTGAGCTTCTGCTTTCCTTCATCTTCCTTGAATGTGAAGTAATGAGACGTTTGGACGTCCTCAGAGCTTCCTGAACCAGCTCGGAGCCCGGCTGAAGTTTTGGATCGGGCTGAAGCAAATGTCCAGGGAAGCTGGATGGAAGTGGACCGATGGAAGTTCTCCAGGAGCCACGTAGGAGCTGGAAGGTCAGCTGAATTCACTTCATTTCTTCTGTGCTGTCACGGAATAATCCCAGGTTTTCTCTGCAGGTACGGGCTGAGCCAGCAGCCGTCAGGGGCCCGTCCGTCCAGAACCCAGAGCTGTGCAGCTTTTAACAGTTTCCTTCTGTGGAGCGTCAGGTCGTGGAGCAGTGAGCTCTGCTCTCAGCAGCTGCAGTGGCTCTGCGAGAAAAAGGCTTCCGCTTCCGGACGTCTGTACTAGACACGGAGACATGGATTCAGATGGCATATTTATGATTCAATGAATGAAGCAAACTCTTTTGAGAAACCTGCGGCGGGTGCCGGTCTGTGGGTGTCACCAGCAGGTCGCTGAGGTGGTTTTAGATCAATGTTTTTAATCCTGGAGCAGCTCACCCTCGGTTTCCTCAGCTCGTTTGACAGACAGTCATGTGCAGTGAATTCCAAGGTGCTTTCTGATGAGGCCTGTTTGTCAGATCAAAAGGACATTTTTAAAATGACTTTTAAGAAGGTATTAAATATAATTTTCATTAAACCCACATTTCTGTATTATTCATGTTTTTATTCATCTGATGTAATATTCTAATTTTAAATGTCATGTTTTCATTAACTTTCAGCAGAAAGTCATCAAAATGAACAGAAATAAAGGCTGGAAGGCACCGGTCTGTGTGGAACTAATCTATACAATGTGTTTTATTGAATGGGTCTATGCATTCTGACCAGGGAAAAGTGTGTGGAAGAAAAAAATGTGATTAATAATCTTAGTGAATGTGAGTGCAGACACAGGGGAGCGGGGGTGAACCCTCAGCCCATGCTGGGCCATGCCCTTCTCACCCCTCCTCCTCCCAGTTGTCCAAAACAAAACAGCAGCAGCACCAAAATCACAAACATCTCACGTCTCTCTGGGGTCTGGAGCGACGCCACCCGGGGGCCCGGAACCAGCCCGTACATATCTGGAAAACTGTTAACTTGGCATTAGAGAGAGTTTTATTTGTTATGTTTTGTTGGTGAAATGTTGACATTTTTATTCAGATTTAAATAGAAAATTAAAGTTTTTTTTAAGCTCTTCGTTGACTCTCGTATGTTTGAGACAAATTTCATCAGGAGTCGGAGCCATTGATCCTCCATCGCCTTCACTCCTTCTCCCATGATGGAAGCTGCCTCTGATCCGTTCAGCTCGAGCCACAGGAGGGCAATACAATGAGAACCAGGAGAGGGAGCTCCACCACCATGTTTGGTTTCACCTCTGCTGACGCCTCCCTGCAGACGCCCAGCTGCAGACGCCCAGCTGCAGACGCCCAGCTGCTGACGCCCAGCTGCAGACTCCCCCCTGCAGACTCCCAGCTGCTGACGCCCAGCTGCTGACGCCCAGCTGCAGACTCCCCCCTGCAGACGCCCAGCTGCAGACGCCCAGCTGCTGACGCCCAGCTGCAGACTCCCCCCTGCAGACGCCCAGCTGCTGACGCCCAGCTGCAGACTCCCCCCTGCAGACTCCCAGCTGCTGACGCCCAGCTGCTGACGCCCAGCTGCAGACTCCCCCCTGCAGACGCCCAGCTGCTGACGCCCAGCTGCAGACTCCCCCCTGCAGACGCCCAGCTGCAGACGCCCAGCTGCTGACGCCCAGCTGCAGACTCCCAGCTGCAGACGCCCAGCTGCAGATGCCCAGCTGCTGACGCCCAGCTGCAGACTCCCAGCTGCAGACTCCCAGCTGCTGACGCCCAGCTGCAGACTCCCCCCTGCAGACTCCCAGCTGCTGACGCCCAGCTGCTGACGCCCAGCTGCAGACTCCCCCCTGCAGACGCCCAGCTGCTGACGCCCAGCTGCAGACTCCCAGCTGCAGACGCCCAGCTGCAGACGCCCAGCTGCTGACGCCCAGCTGCAGACGCCCAGCTGCAGACTCCCAGCTGCTGACGCCCAGCTGCAGACGCCCAGCTGCAGACTCCCCCCTGCAGACGCCCAGCTGCTGACGCCCAGCTGCAGACTCCCCCCTGCAGACGCCCAGCTGCAGACACCCAGCTGCTGACGCCCAGCTGCAGACTCCCCCCTGCAGACGCCCAGCTGCAGACACCCAGCTGCTGACGCCCCTCTCCAGACTCCCAGCTGCAGACGCCCAGCTGCAGATGCCCAGCTGCAGAGTGCGTCCGGGTGTCCGTCTCTCTGCTTCACGGCTCTTTTAATAAACAGATAGGCACAGAGGGAAATTGGTTTTTATTCCAAACAGTCATTTGAAACATTCAGTGTGTGAATGCAGCTTTTAGATAATCTGGTCTTCGTTTTGTCGGGCGATTATTTTTTACATTATGAAGCGACAGATGTTTCTGTTCGAGCAGAATCTGAACGCAGGACAAAGACCTGCTGTCCAGATCAAACAGAGGCAGAAGGAGCGAGAAGAAGAGGAAAGGCTGGAGGAAGTGAATGATTTAAGTGAGAAGGAGTCGCTGATGCTGGACCAGTCCGATGGGGCGTCCTCCTTCAGGCGGGTCAGACGGGCTGAGCAGCAACAACTGGCTCTCCTTCTACCCCCTATGAAACCAGAACCTTCGGGATCACATACCTTCCCTCCGACTCAACGAACACTGGTTAAATTATTGGTTGGTTAATAACGTAACCAGTCCTGCTGCAGGATATTTAAATGAACCTTTTTACTGTAAAAGCGATCAGAGAGATTCAGCGCAGCCAGAGAGCTGGTCGTGTCTGCTCCCGGAGGCGTAAATGACCATTTAAACAGCCGAAACACTGAGTTCCTTTAAATCAAGGCTAAAAGCCTCCTGCTCAGAGCTGCCTTTGATTGGTAGTAAGTTTGCTGTCCACTTGATTTATGTTTTATGATGTGAAGCTCTTTGAACTGCCTTGCAGCTGAAATGTGCTAAACAAATAAATTTGACTTAATTTTATTATTTAATTAGTTTCTATAATTAATTTTATTTTTCAAATGTTTCCAATGGTTTTTACATTTTCTTTTTAAATTCTTTTAAACGTGGACATAAATCATGTTTATTTATGTCTTGATCATTTTAGTTTTCATTTGTGTTTGTCTACTGATCTTTTCTTGGTGATTTATTATTACTAAGGTCCTGCCATACTGGTTCATTCCTGAGTTATTATCGTCATTAAGGTCCTGCCATACCTTGTTCACGCCATCATATGGGGTTTATTTTCTGATTCTTGACTTTGAGCTTTTCCGTTTTTGTTTGCAGATCATTTGCTCCTCTGGGTTAATAGATGCATTCGTGTTCTCTCTGCCAAGCCTGCAAGAACCAGAACAACGTTCTTCCTGGACAGGAGCGCTCATACTTAAAGCTCACCCACCGCCTTTGTTTTGGAAATCACACGGGAGAAACGTTCTGCCCAGAATGTGCATCAAGAAAAGGCAAGAAGTCTCAAACCACAGCTGTGGGCCCAGAATGATTCCCAGCTCGGCTGTTCTGCATCCCTCTGATCAGACTCACCTTTCCATGCTGCTGCTCCTGTCGGCCTGTGGCTGGGTCCGTTTGGAATCTAATACCAGAGCTTTTTACTGATTCCATGATATGGTTAACCTGAGGGTTTTCATTCAGTGTCTCTACAGCTACACACCCAATTATGAAAACGTCCTGAGCTTCAGAAAGCTGAAACGGTTTGGTAAGATTTGTCAGCAGGTTCAGCATGTTTTTGACCTTCTCATCCGAGAGTTGACCCGACCCTGGGAAAGGTTCTGGAAGATGAATGATGTGACAGAATAAACCAAGAAGTGGCTTCATGGCTGCCTGTTCATCATGGATCTGACAGAGGCTGAGGTTCTGCTCCCACCGCCTGTTTCTTTGTTTCTGAGCTGTTTGGGAAACTGTCCCGCACTGAGTTTTGAAAGCGTGACTCGGTGTATTCCACGCCTATTGCTAATAAAACGTGCCTGACGCCACCCAGTCAGCATCTGTTCTGCACTGTTGCACTCAGTGTAAAAGCAGAAATCTCAGCGCTGTGGCTGCACAGGTAGGCTGGCCACAGGATGGTGCATTCAGGGACCGTTAGTCAGCTACATGCACCACACCAGACTGGTTATAAAACGCAGATAAAGCTCTCATTCTCATTTAAAAATCTCATTTTAATTTTGCAATAAAAAAAGCTCCAGACGAGTCAAATTATCATGAGGAATACTTCAATAAAAGGATAATTCTTACCTGTGTTGAGGCCACTGAAACATTTCTTACCCAACATGCTGTGTGCTACACTGACAAAAGCAAACGTGTCTCCATATCAATGCATGAAATATTCAGCAGCATAACTGCGACCAGATTTGCTCTCTGGAGTCGTCTGTGGTTCTACGCCATCGATTTAATGTCAGATTTCCTTCAGAAAGCAAACGTAAAGCTGCAGTATGCAACATTTATAAACAATGTTTTTATTTAACGTATTTTTTAAAACTGTCAGTATGACAGTATAACATGGAACAAATAATCTGTGAAAAAACTGCTCCTCCTCTTCTCTGTGGTCCTACTGCCGTAAAGAGATGCTCCGCCCCCGGCCTGAGGCAGCCAATCAGAGCCAGGAGGAGGGGCTTAGTGCTGCCAAGGCCTGTCAACGTGTGAGATCTCCCGCGCTCTGATCCTTATCATTTCATAGAAGAAAACATCTTATTTCTTTAGTGCGATCCGTTTGCGGGCAGGTTTACACAGGTGAGCTGAAACTCAAGGGGGGGGGGGGGGCAGAACGGTTGTCACGTACAGCAGCCTGTTTTCTGATTGGTCCAGGGATCTGGCTACGCTGCTGCTGTGAACTCAGCAGGGGCTCTGCGGCTGGTACAGGTGTGTTGGTGGGAGGAGCTTCATGAGACTAGAGCTGCTGTGACGCCCAAAGCCTTCAGAAGCCAAGAAGACTCAGCAGAGAAGCTCATCTTCATCAGGTAATGAAACAAACGCTGACAGAAAACCTTTTACCAACCAGCAGGATAAACTTGACTGTTTTATCTGTGTGATCTATTTTTTTTAATTCACAAAATGACTTAAACTGAGTTAATTATATATTCCTGTGGATCTGCCTGCTTTACTCAACACCGAACAAAGACCTTTGTTGTGAATCTGTGCTATAAAAACAAACTGAAATGAATAAAATCCAGGTAGTTATGTTGGTGTGAGAGTATTTATGTTTTTATGTATTCCTGTGTTTAAGGTTTGGAGATGAGCCTTTCGCTCGAGTCCAGACAGCTTGGTTGACTTGCTCTGAACAGAGTTAGCTCCTAGTTTGTGTTCTTCTGTGGTTGGACACACAAAACGAATAGATGGGAGTTTAAGGCAAGACCAGGCAAGTTTATTTCTATAGTTCTAATTCCAGAAGAATAAAGACACAAAGGTAAAGAATATTACAATAAAGACAGAAATGTATTAAAAAAAATAAGAGTAAATTTTAGGAAGAACTTGATTTGAAGAATTGCCTGTTAGAATAACCGCTGATGTTTATGGGTAAGCTGCAGTAAACACTGATGCTTTCAGTCCTGATTTAATGAAGCCAACAGTTTCTGGAACAGCTCAGGTTTTTAGGGGGTTTATTCCAGAGCTGATGAACATAGAAACCAGATGCTGCCTCCCCTGGTTTGGTTCTGATCCTGAGACCACTGAGCGACTCTGACGACACGACGAGTCTACACCCTGCATATCTGACCGGCAACTCTGCCACCGTTCGGGGGTTGAGGCGCCGTCCACACAGGAACGTTGAATCTCCGAAAACGGGCTGTCGTCTTCATAAACCCCGCTGTCAACAGAAGTATTTTCATCCACATGAAAACACGGAGACGATGCATTCACCCATAGTCAGGACTGGGAAATTCCAGCTTCCCAGTCAGAAAAATCAACTGCAATGCCCTCTGAAGTTGGACCTCCCACTCAGAAAGTGGGAGAAACTCTGACTACCTCCAGTAACGACTTGCAAGTTTGACTTCGCATTTCAATATGGCCGCTCCTCACATCAACAATAGTAAGATATGGTGGAAACATGTTTATTTTACAAGAGACACATAAGAGTGCATCTAAATTTAATGTAACATGTAGCGCCTGCAGCTCTAAACTGAACAGATGAAAAGTCGCGTTTGCTTATGGAAAGCGAGCAGTGTCTATTCGGGTGTTGCCATGTTGAAATCCTGACTTCTCCAACTATGTTAACTGGAACACAGCAACTGGAATGCAGCATTACTCCTCCAGACCTCTAAGTGGCGCTAAGCATGGAGTATGGGACATGCATAAAGCCTCCATATAAGGTCAACTGTAAACACAACAAGAAAACAAGAATCACGAACAACAAAACGGAGTCTTGTGGAGTAACGACGAAGTCGAGCTTCTTCTCTGTGTGCTGTTGGATTATAAACTAATAAACTACACTGCAAACGAGTAACCTACCATTGTCTTTGTTATGTATGATGCATTTGGGGTGACAGGTCAGGTTGGAGGTTGAGCTGATACTTCAGTGTCAGCTCAAGTGTCAGCGAGGTGTGTTCGCTGTCCACATGAATACGCGAGGGCAAAGTTTTCCCCCTGGAGCCGGTTTAGGGTCTCCTTCAGCACTGTTTCTGTTTGGAAGTGGAGCACAAACCTTTAAAACTTTCCACTTTTAGAAAAAAAAATACTTCTCTCCATTGAGGATTTGTTGAGGATTCAGGGCTTGGTTGCACAAGACCCACCCCCCGTAGAACTCACTGTGCTCACTAAGGTACACTCAGTATCCCAAAGGATGGAACAGCAATCATACAGCACAGACATATTTTATAGAACGTATGACAGGAAACAAAAACAAAATGATTTGCTAAAAGAAAAGGTGGGAGACAAGTGAGTAAACCTTGCTTGTCCAGCACTAACATGTCTCTGCTTTGTTTAATCTTATCACGTTGCTACTACGGCTGCATCACCAGATGGTCTTCTGCATCATTTTGTTGACTTAGCTCCTGGATCATTCACTTATAACATTCTGTGTTTGATTATCACAGCAACACCATCCATAAAAGGCACTCACAGCCAGGATTTAGCTGTGCCAGGACCAGCATTTAGGAAGCCTGAACAACCATTTGAAATGGCCCGATGAGGTGTGTTTTATTTCATGCTCAAGATACAGCAGATCTTTGGGCCTCTTGGTTATTTGGCTAAATCTTCAGTTAGGAACCTTGGGATAACCTTCAACTCAGATTTTACACTGGGAAATCATGTCGAATCGCTGGCTCGTTGCTGTTTCTACCATCTGCGACATATTGCTAAACAACCTCCCTCGACCGGTTGCAGTCTGTGCAGAATGCTGCTGCTAGACTCCTGAGTGGATCGTCAAAGTTTTGTCATGTAACTCCACTTCTAAAGCACATTCATTGGCTCCCGGTTCATTATCGAGTGCATTTCAAGATACTGGTTTTGACTTGGCGAGGTCTGCATGGACAGACACTGGTCTATATCTCAGAACTTTTACATCCCTATACCCCCATCAGGGCCTTGAGGTCCTGTGAGCAACACCTACTGATTGCCCCCATACAAAGCTAAAAACTAAAGACTTCCAAAAGGCAAAAACTAACAAAAGGCAAAACTAAGATGAGAGACCGAGAGAAGCTGCTGCTCCGTCAGCGACAGACTCAGATTTAGGGAACATGTTGAGGCGTCTGTGCATATTTCTGAACCTTTAAAACATCTGGATGTTTAGCTCACGAATCTGTCCTCCCAGGCTGAAGACATGGCCTCAGATCAAATGCACGTGGCTGCCCTGGGTCGACCTTTTGCACTAGGGATGCTGTATGACGCTTGCCAAGATGAGCTCATCACAGGTGAGAAGATACCTGCTCAGTTATTCATTCTTCATACCTCTTGTTAAACTATATGAAATATTTTGGAATATTCATTGTCTGTCTTGTTTAACCAATGTTAAAGTGAAACATTATTTTATATCAGATATTTTCCATGACCTGAATTAGAACATGTCCAGCTTATTCCTACAGCCCATGATGCTTTGCATGACTTATGAGGGTGATTTTCTGTCATTGAACTAGAACTGTATTCATCCATGTAAACAGTCTGTAGCACCTATAATCATCTGATTACACATGCTAGCATATTTACAGGAGATGCTTAGTCAAATCCAGTGTTATGGACAGAAAAAACCTAAATATGTTCCTTTTGGTAATTCTGAGGTACAAAGGCTCCGACATACTTCATCCGAAGTGCCAAGATTGACGTGTGATGAAAATTGCGTCATTTTATTTGCAGAGAGACATCTGCCAGCTGAACTCGACACCAGGCCCTGGGTGAACTATTTCAACAGGGGTCTGTGCGAAGTATCATCTGATTGGTCAGAAGTTTGTTGCCATGTTTCATGCAAAAATGTGCTTTGACAGCAATGTTGATATTTCTCTTCAACTAGTCTGTTTCCACTATCTGGTGTTTTGTATCAGCAGGAGACATGAATACTTTAGAGGAATGTGTATCTGACGCGAGGAGGAATTATGAACATTTAACAATTCTTCAATAAATAACTACTATAATCATAAGACTGTCAAATGTCAAAACCTCTTGAAAGAAATTGCAACATCATTGTCCTCGAAGGAGGCTGAAAGGTGTGGTGCTCTCTCCATGACTGCTTCTTGAAAGCAAAATGGAGGATGCAGGGAAGGAGTGGGAGCCCTGGCGGGTAGGGGAGTGATATATACTGAAGTGGGAGGAGTCTCCCCCGAGTGGTCTGCACCGTTTTATGAAAGGAGGCATTCAACCACATGACTGTGCATTGACTGCTGGGCTTTGGATGAAGTATGTCGGAGCCTCAACAGTACTCGATCAGCCCTGGTGTTGGTCGTATCACATTGAATACCTATGGACAAAAACAGCCTTGAGTTTACAGTAAGTGATGATGTAGATGGGCGTTTGATCAGCGCTACCATGGACACCTGATTATGTCCTAAATACTGGTAGTAATTTCCATGGTTTTAACTAGCTCAGTATTTGTGCCAATGTGCCTCCGCTGTTGCTTAACACTGCTTTTTCAGTTTTTTTGACGGTTAATTTCCCTGGTAATCCCACTTTTGAAAATAAGAAAGCAGTTGCTCCACTTGTTCCAATGTTCAGGTACCTTTGAGTGAAAAAACTTCAATAAAACAGAAACACAATACGTACTTTTGATGAAAAGTAACAGATAGTTTTTTTGTTCTACAGATTTCACTCTGTGGGACAGAGAAACTATTCAAAGATCATCTAGAACACTCCAGAAAAGCAGTGAATATGAAACTACTACCTCAGAGTCCATTGAAACCAAGGCTTCTCTGCTGAAGGCTGATACGTCGCTCATAGTCAGTGTTCTGAGTGGTCTGGTTGAAGTTGGAGGATCTGCCAACTATCTGAATGATCAGAAGGAGTTCAAGAACCAGAGCAGAGTCGTCCTTCAGTACAGAGCAACAACTGCTTTCGAGCGACTGGATCTGAATTATCAGGAAGCCAAGCAACTGCAATCTCGAGATGTTATCAAGAACAGTCACGCAACACATGTCGTCACAGGCATCCTTTATGGGGCCAATGCTTTCTTTGTGTTTGACAGCGAGAAGTTAGACAGCATCAGTCTGCACAGCATGGAGACAAACATGCACAGTTTAATAAAGAAGATCCCAAAACCGGATGCTAAAGGAAATGTGGTCAAAAATCTGAGAGAAGAAAAAACCGTCATGGAGAAATTCACCTGTAAATTTTATGGAGATTTCATTCTGGAGAGGAACCCTACAACCTTTGAAGAGGCAGTAGATACCTACAGAAAGCTCCCAGGGCTTCTTGGAAACAATGAAGAGAAATCAGTTCCTGTTAAAGTCTGGTTGACTCCCCTGAAGAATCTGGATCCATCTGCAGCTCAGCTGAAGGGAGACCTTTCTGATGGTTTGATCAGAAAAGCCGATAATGTTCTGAAAGGTATCAGAGAAATTCAGATGAGATGCAATGACACACTGGGAAAGGAAGTGGTGAAGACTTTTCCACAGATGCACAAAAAGCTAAGATGTTTCCAACATCTATGTGAAGACTACAAGAAAACAGTCCAACTGACCATGCAGGAGAAAATCCCCCTCATTCGGGAAGGTGAAGAGGAAGAAGAGGAATCCCTAGAAAGCTTCCTCGATGAGCAGGAGAGGTCTCCATTCAGCCAGAACAATTTAGACAAGTGGCTTGATTATTTTGACAGAGAAATCAACGTCATCACATCCTGTTTAGACATTATGAAGGGAATCAAAATGATCCCAGAGGAGTCCGACTTGGATAGACAAGTTCTTGGTGTAGAAGATGCCCTCTGCTTTGTCTTCACCTCCATTGAAACTCATGACTCCTACATGGACCAGATGGACAATTACTTTAAAGAAACTCCAACCTGTGTGACTCCACCATCTAAAGACCAGTGGTTCTTCTCAGATGAGATCTTCGAAAACATCAAGCAGAAAGCCAGCATGATATCAGAAACTGCTAAAGGCCTGAAGAGCAGCAGCAGATTTCATTTCCTCGTCACAGTGCTGCCAAATGTGGAGTTCAAAGGAGCAACCATCTACCATTACAGGAAAGGTGTCAAGAAAACCGAAGACTTTTCCAAACCTCCTATTTATCAAGTGAGAAATGTAACGGATAAACAAGATTTAATGTGGTGTAAGTCCAAACCCTTTTATTTCCATTTCTAATAAACATGATTCAAACCAGCTGCTAAGTTTAAGAATTCTTGCACAAAAAGTTTTGAAGAGATCCACGATTAGTTGTAACAATAGACCTTATATGAGATTAATTTCAGACATAAAACAACACAGCAAAAACACTGTGGGCTGTTTAGTTTTTATAAATTTCAATAAAATATTGTCATATGGATGTCGCCATATTGTTTACGCTGCAATGCATTCTGGGTAGATGACGTATGCTAGGTCCTATAGTGCTCGCTCCCTCAAGCCAGAACAGTCATTTCTGCGCATTATGTAACATTCAGCCCTTTCAATTTGAACTGCAGTGCGTTGAAATAGAAGGCAATGCAGAAATGACAAGAGGAGATGAGGAAGACCAAATGGATGAAAAGAAGAGATTCAGACAAAAAAGCTGCTGCTTGGAAATGCCAATGTAACAGTTTGCTGCAAATAGCTCCAGTTTCTAAGTAAAGCTGTTTACGGTTAGCATCAGGATTAAAACATTTATATTTATATATTAGGATGTCGTGTTACAAAGACTTAAAGATGCTTCATTGTCACTTTAAACATCCATTCATCATCTTCCACTTTGTTTTGATTTTGCGTTAGCTCCTGCTAGTGGTGTTAGCTCCTGCTAATACAGTATAGTAAACAGCAGGTCATAAGCTGATGATGCCTGTTTCTTTTAACAGATATCTCATGTAAAATGACATGCGAAAACTTTGAAGTAGTTTGCTTCAATCCGGACATTTTGTGGGCTGCCCTCATCAGCCTCCATGACCTTGATTTCTTGTGTTTTGTTTATAGACTCAAATCCACTTTAACCTACCCAGGTCATTGGTCCAGCATGCATTGTGCAGGTGAAAAAATAGTGGCATCCGTAGGTGAAAAATATAATAAAGATATACAACTTTTGAAGTAATTATGAGTTTTTATGTATCACAAATAACAACTTTGAGGTTAATAGGAAACTTACAACAGATTTACGGTTACACGTTTAACTTGTCGTTTATCCCTTTAGCCAGTTTGGTTATGAGAGAATCTCTTTATTCTTTAAACCGAGAAATATTTCTGTTGATTTGACCATACAATGTGATCCAACGACAGTGGCCACTGTTATTAAACCACACTTTTAATTGTGTTTTGATCCTAGAAAGCAAATTCTTTCTTGTTAAACAGGATACTGGTCAATAAAGGATAGGTCTATGTGATTTTTGTGGAAAGTTGAGTTTATGTAATAAAAAATGACAGGCTGTTTATTTTTATCCAACAGACTCCTGTGATCTCACCTTGGACCCAGAAACTGTGAATGGCTACCTCATTCTGTCTGAAGGAGACAAGAAGGCAACATGTGGATCCTGGCAGACTTATCCTGAAACAGAGAAGAGGTTTAATCCGTACCCCCAGGTTCTCTGCAAGGAGAGTCTGACAGAGTGTCATTACTTCGAGGTTGTGTGGTGCAGTGAAATTACCAAAGAGCTTGGTGTTGGTCTTGCATATGAAAGCATTCCAAGAAAAGGAAGTGGCAGGAACACAGGGTTTGGATATAATGATGTCTCCTGGTATTTTGGCGTTAACAACAATAATCTCCGTGCATGGCACAGTCATAGAAAGATCTGGTCCTCTACCCTCCCTGCTGGGTGCAACAGAATTGGGGTGTATCTAGATTGGCCTGGTGGCACTCTGTCCTTCTACCAAGTGTCTTCTAACACTTTGACCCATCTGCACACCTTTGAGAACCGATTCTCTGCACCACTTTACCCAGGTTTCTACATCTGGGACAAAAACAACTATGCTGCATTCTCCCCACATTAAGAGGACCATTGAGTCCATTACAGTGGATTTACATAAATGTGATGCATTTATACTCAACAGTCAGTAACAAGATCCAAACCAGATGATGGTTTAAAAGCTAAAGGTCCTTAAATGTTCCCAAACTAACTAAATGAAGCCCTAGTCAATTTATAGACATTCGGAAACGTTGTGATCTAGTAATGTGAATCCACCTCAAAATTTCAAGGTTTTTCATTATTGAAAAAAAGCTTTTCATTTTATTAGACATCCATCTATCCACAGTCTTCCATGAGATCAGGTCACAGTAAGAAATGATCCAGGTGGAAAACCGAGACACCCCACTCCCTGATGCGACATCCTCCAGCTCATCCTGGGGGATCCCAAGGCACTCCAAGGACAGACGGGTGTATAGTCCTGCAAGCAAGTTCAGGGTCTTCCCTGGAGTCACCTCCCTGTTGGACATGCACTGAAAAACCTCCAGAGGGAGGCGCTCAGGAGGCATCCTGATTGGCTGCCCATGCCACCTCAACTGACCCCTTTCAATGTGGCACACTCCCCTTGAGTGGCAGCCCTTAACCTTATCGCTAAGGCTGAGTTCAGCCCCCGTCCAGAGGAAGCTAATTTCTTATTTTTGTTTGACGACTATTTCAAATCCACAGAAGATACTTAAAAATAATATTTTTGTGAACTTTGAAGTAATGAGTTTAGAGTATTTGGCACCATACTTGTAGCAGCAAAATTTACTTGAAAGGAACAATGTTCACAAAGCACATTTGGACTTGACAACAGATGCCCTCCTCAGTCATTCAGCAAGGGTAATACAAAGCTTTATCAAGTCCAGAGGACCCCAAAGCACTTCACACTACATTCAGTCATTCACCCACACATTCACAAGCTGATGGTGACAAGCTACACTGTAGCTACAGCTACAATATACACAGCCCAGGATGGTTCCAGACCTTTAAGTACTTCCTTCAGGCTAGACAAAAGTCCATCTGCCTGGTCTTGCAAAACATCTCCCATGTCTGAGGTTTCATATTGCAACTATAGAAGATGCAGTCTTTTTGGCCTGATGGCACCAGTCCAGCACTTCAGCACAATGACATCTAAGCCCAGAAGGTCTCTCTCTTCAGCTTGATGGTTTGCATCACAGTTGGTGTCCACTAATGAGTCTTGTGGCTGCAGCTGCCATCCTGAACATGGTCCGTTCTGATACGTCCCCAAATTTCCCAGAACCATGAGAAAGACTCTTCCAGAGGTGTGAGTTGAAGATCTCCTAAGAGGGAGATGAGAGACTTTCCCAGTTCATCCTCACTATTTGACTGGGTATCCCAGACTGGTCTGGCAGCCTCCCCTGCTACTAACTTCTTCTTTTACCAGGTGGTGACCACTCGACAGCTCCGTTCCTGTTTTCACCCAAGGGCCCAAGATGAATTGTATCAGGTCTGATAATAAGATTTTAAAGTTTGGCTCAAGGTGACCTGGTAAGGTGACCAACTTGTTCTTGAACCCCCCAGTGTAGGACATTGGCGTTCGATGCCTAGCACAGAGGTCCAGAAACAAGCCTTCCAAGTAAATCCCCCATCACCCACATAAGCACTGAAATTTGCTCAGAGCACAATACAATCCCCAGAAGTTACCTCTGGAAAAACATGATCCAGAGACTCCAAAAAGGCTAGCAGCTCCTGTTAACAGACAACAGCCAGAATCCTCTGTCTTGCAAATCAAAGTCTCACCAAGGAAAACTCCAAATTACAGCTTAGCTTTTGAGTTTCCACACCTGCCGAAAACCTCTCTCCCTCGGCAACTCGGGAGTAGGAGAGAGTCCAGCTCTTCTCCAGGACTTGGGTTCCAGATCTGAGGATGTGAGAGTAGGTGAGTCCAGAGCTCTAGGAATCTGCACTACTCCCTGACACACCCAGGCCTCTGAGGTCACCAGGTATTCGGCTGTCTTCTGCTTGGGCCTTGCTGCATGACCACCCCAAGCATCTAGACTCGTGGTGAAATAATACAAATTTGGGCTCCGGACCCCCCTCTTCCCTGGGGACATCTGGCAAGTCCTCTAGTGGGAGGTTTTGATTTTTAACTACTTCTAATATCAGTTGTGACCAAGTTGTTAACTCCCAGGGACCTTCCCAACCCCCTTTATGGGCTTCTTCTCTTTCCTCGTCAGGTAATTCCTCCAATCCAGTGGTGTAGCCTTCTTCAGTTGAGTCTCGAAAGACCCGAAACACCAAAGGATCTTGAATAGTACCCAAAGGAGGATCACCTACTGGACCGAATGCAGATTTGTAGGGCCAGGATTCTTGACTTGTGGTCTCTAGGAGATCTTATGAATTCGCCTCTACTTCTCCACCTTCACTCCATTCCTCGGGACTGAATAACCCTGGGTACAAAGGGGGAGCACACATCAATTCCCGCTCTTTAGGCAGTAGTGAGAGGAAATACTATGTTCCAGAAGCCAGACTCTTGACATCTAGGAATCAGTCACCCAAACGTTCCTCCATCCAGGTCGTAGGCTTGGATGAAGTCGATCTCTCGTAACAATGAATAAAACTAACCAGCAACAACAAAAAACCGAGTTGGAACCTCCACTTCCTGCAGCCCCTGTTGTTTTTTGGACCTTGTTACTGACAGTAGACGTACCTTCAGTGGCTCATTATGCAGCAACTTATTACAATTTGTGTACAGACTGAAAATCCCAACTTCCTTAATTTTAAAGCAGCAGACAAAATGCATTAATCAAAGAACACAAGATCAGTTAAAATATAAATAAAGGGCAGACTTGTGAAGACTGAAATGTGTACAGTCCAAGTCTGTAGTTGAGAAGAGCAGAGACCAGTTAAAAACAAAACACCCGTTTCTTGTTCTTTGTTTTTATCTTTGTCCAGTCAAGAATTTTTTTTGTTGTGTAAAATATTCAGTCTAAATCTGAGAGAATGGTACCTGTTTTAGCTTTAGGGGACAGTCTGGGCCTTTCATGTATGTGGTGAAGACAATTTGTTACCCTCATAAGAAATTAAACTTAGTATTCATTTATTATTATAAACTAAACATAAATAATCAAAATAATGCTTATCTACAAGATAACAATGTAAAATGTGATTCTGTGTTTTATATCTTTGAATTTACAGTAGGTCTGTGTGTACAGAAACAATATAGCCAATAATATTTACGGAAGAGTTTTCTGGCAAAATCACAGCTCCAGGAAACAGAAAATGACCTGATGATGATTTATGTCAGGAAAACAGCTCCGATAAGATGATAAAATGTTTTAAAAGGTTGTCTAAAGATCTAGAGGCTGTCTGCCTCCTGAACCAACACCGAGTATGGAAACAAGAGTTGGAACTGTAACTACCAATTGTTATATTTTAAGTTTCTTACACTTTTTTTCTGTAATTTTTAAAATCCCTGCAATAAATCCAGTATAGCATCAAGGGAAACTTGTTCTTTTGGATGTTTTGACTCTGATGCAGAATCCAAGTAGGGAACCACGGGTTCACCTGTTGATGACATTGTTAAAGTGGATTATAATCTTTTGTATTTTTCATTACAAATAAAGCAGTATCCTGAATTTAACCCTGAAAGTTTCTTGATAATCTTCCTTTTGTTTTCAAATCCTCCCAGATTTTGATTGCATTTCATTTACAGCAGGAATACAGACTGGCTGGAGTTCCTTCAATTTCACTGACACGTAGCGCATCCATGGAAATGTAATAATGCTGTTTAGTTTAGTGTTTTTAGGAGAATAGCTATTTATATATAAGGAATTTATTTGCTTCACTTGTTTTACTGTAACTAAAAGCAAAAGACTTCAGACTTGACTTGGACTCGGGAGCTGAGACTTGAGTCTTAATCGCAGTTTTTATCTGTAGTGAAATGTGAAAGGAAGCCGGTCTGTGAGCTACTGACTGTTTCACTGTGAAAGCAGGAGCTGGTTTACGAGCCAGTGACTACTGTGGATTATTATGGGATGTTAGTGGCTCCAGGGGCGCAGCTAAGTACTTTCTGGGGCGTATGCAGACACATTATAGGCACCCCCACAAGAGTTTTCATAAACAGCTGTTAAATACAGAATATGGAGACTAGAAATGATTATTCCGCCATCGTTTATTTATTATTTATATAATATATCGTCTGCACAAACCATCACGATCAGTTGTTTCAGCTCATACAGACAGTTTCCATGTTAAACTTAGTAGGTGAGTCATGTTTACACTGAAAAATGAGGCACACCTCTAAAAATGTCCCACTGGTGGAAAGGGAGTGGGCTCGTACGGGTGTTAAAAGTGCAGCAGGTCGTGGAACTTGTAGCACATTTTTCAGAGAATGGTGTGATGATTAAATTGAGCCAGATCGTGGTTAACTCAGTGGTGTGACTGGCTGGACCGAGACGCTGCAGATCTGCTTCATATCCTGCCAAATTTCAGCAGAACAGGAAGAGCTTTGTGGTTTTCTGAACCAGAACGTCAGTCGTTCTGCAGCAACAAACAGATCAGGTAAGCAGATCATTTTTTTAAATATCTTTTTAAAAACTTCTTAAAATGTGTAGTTCTGTGGTTATGGCAATAAAACATCCACAAAAAATTTACAGCTAAACATCAGATGAACTTTGCTTCCATATTCTTTAGCGCTCAGATGCAGAAAATGTTTTCATATTAAAACCCGAAACACTCTGAGAGGGACGGTCCAGAGCTGTTTCTGACGGGACGTCGCCTCGTTTATAAACTCCTCTGTGTTGTGTTAGTTATCGGGTTAGCCTTGGACGTCCTGCTCAAACACTCATCGCACCTCTGTTTTGTGTTACACTCCTGCATCTCTTCTCTTTCTGCTGCATTACTCCTGTTTCCTCACATCATCTCGAATAAATCTGAACCTCGAGGCCACAGGATGTTATTATTATAAGCATCACAGCAGCCACTGTGATCTCACTCGAGGGCTGTTGTGGTGATTTTATGTGGTGACTTGGACAACTCTGCAGGGTGGTGGGTTACTGGCTGGCAGCCTGCGGTTAACAGGGATGTACTGGGTAGGCTGTGGGATCTGAGCTGGGCTGTGCTGTGGGTCCTGCTCCCTTTGACTTCCCTGGGGTTGTCCGGTTATGTGGGATGGCACTGTGTCAACAAGCTGACAAAAGTCACATGCCAGCTACCCCAGTGTTCAACCCTGGGACCCCCTCCTATTTAATATCTACATGCTCCCATTAGCTCAGGTTATAACAAGTAATAAGATTAGTTACCATAACTACACAGATGATACACAGCTCTAGATCACGATGTCACCAGGTGACTTTGAACCCATCCAATCACTGAACAGATGCTTAGAACAAATCAGTGCGTGGAGGTGCCAAAACTTTCTCCAGCTGAACAGAAACAAAACTGAAGTTATTATCTTTGGACCTAAAGAGGAACAATCTAGAATCAGCGTGCAGCTTCAGTTATTACAGCAAGAGACTAGTGATCAGGCCTGAAATCTGGGTGCAGTGATGGACTCGGAGCTGAACCTTCAGAGACACATAAAGACAGTTACAAAGTCAGCCTTCTATCACCTGAAAAACATTTCCAGGATTAAAGGACTAATGTCTCAACAAAATCTAGAGAAACTCATCCATGCGTTTCTCTTTAGTCGCATTGATTACTGCAACAGTGTCTTCACAGGTCCACCTAAAGAGTCAACCAGACAGCTGCAGCTGATCCAGAACGCTGCTGCTGGTGATCCCAGTAAAACCAGGAAGACAGAGCACATCACCCCAGCTCTAAAGTCCTTCCACTGGCTCCCTGGAGCTCAGAGAATAGACTTTAAAATCCTTCTGCTAGTTTATAAATCACTGAACAGCTTAAAGACCTGTTGTTGCTGTATCAACCTTCCAGACCACTCAGGTCTTCTGGTTCTGGTCTACTCTGCATCCCCAGAACCAGAACCAAACATGGAGAAGCAGCTTTCAGTTTTTATGCACCGCTAATCTGGAACAAACTCCCAGAAAATTGCAAAACAGCCGAAACACTGAGTTCCTTTAAATCAAGGCTGAAAACCCACCTGGTTAGAGCCGCCTTTGATCAATAATAATTGGAACGTCATTAGTTTCAGTCTGTTTCTAACTTTTCATCAAGCTCCTTTATTTTACCCCTGCAATGTTTCTTGTTTGGTTATTATGTTACATTTGCATCATGTCAAGCACTTTAAATGGTCTTGTTGCTTAAATGTGCTCCACCAGTAAACTTTTCATGTGTCTTCCCCCTTCCTTGCTCTTTCTGATTGCCAGCTGCTGTCGATTGCCAATGCCTGTTTAGCAGGGTTGGGACACTTGGGGCGCTCCTCCCATCCTCCTTCTTGGTGCTCGCTGGTTAAGCTGCATGCAAGGCCAGTTGGGGGTTTGACCTGTGCTGGGGGATGTGGTGGCCAGGTTGGGTAGAGGGTCTGGTACTCTCTCTGTGCCCCTCTGACCAGGGGTCTTTGCATCCATGTTGGGTGCAAAGCTTCTCTGTGGGGATGCCTGGTGGCTACCTGCCCCTCGCTGCTCTAGGGGGCTGAGTGTTGGAAGGTTTCTACTCTTCTTGTCATCGTAACATTTTCAAAATAATAAATCCAAACTAACACCCACTCCACAGGTTCAAACTCGCGTGCACATACAAATAACCCAAAAGGTTGGAGGTCATACTAACACAGGTTCATCTGTAGAGCAGAGCTGCCCTGGAACATGTAGGCAACCAGCTTCTCTATACGGGATGCCTGAAATACCAAAACAGGACATGTGAAAAACCTTCCTTCGGTGCACCTTCTTTATGCTCTTCCTCTTTTCCTCCTCCCCATCAGCTCCATATTCAACATCTAAACATCGGTACCTATACCTGTCTTCCTGCTAACATCACCGTCTCCAGATTGTACCTCACCGCTCATCTCACTGCTGTCTTCTTCAGCCCTGCTTCTCTCACAGGTTCTCTTGACTCTCATCTCCATCCACTCCAACCTGATGTCTCTGTTCAACTCTGGGGTGAATCCCAGGACCAAAATGACCGTCTTCCATGTTGGTAAGTTGCAACCTTCTTAAGAGAAGTGCTAAAAATTCACTGGTGACATCCCAAATACATATGCAAATCCAACATACCTGATCCTAAAGGCTAAAATGCAGCAAGATTTAGATCGAACTGATGCTTCCGTTGGTTTTTTACAGTTGCTTTGTTGATGTTTTCTTCTTCTGCTGCTGCTGAGGACGGGATGAAGAGCCTGGCAGGAGTTGTTGGAGGAAGCGTCACTCTGCCTGATCCTGTTCTGGAGTTTGGATTTCTTTCACATGGAAAAAGAACCGTTGCTCTGGTGATGAAGACAGGAGTCCTGAAAATATTTGAAACCAATTACGAAGACAACCTGCGCTGGAACCAGACAACCGGACTCTTTATGATCACAGAGCTGCAGAGGAACCACTCTGGAGTTTATTACATTCAGTCTGAATGTAATAACGTGATCACGTCTGAACATGATTTCATCTCTTCTGTGAATCTGACAGTGTACGGTGAGTCAAACAGCTTTCTGCACTTATTTACACCCCTGAACAGAAAGATGTAGAAAACTTCAACGCTTAATTTGGATTCATTTATTAAACTGAAAAAAAAAATCTAACAAACAAACAAATCGTGAAGAAATATTTTTAAAAATGACCATTGACACTTGTTTTTGCCAACAGGACACGACTTAGGCTTCTGCTTTAACATTTCCCAGGCTCAGAGCATTGGAGAGACAGATGTTCGGGCTTTCTTCTCAAGATGGTCCAGGGTTCTGGTTCCTCTCTGATGCTCTTTTCTCTTCAGCTCGGCCCTCAGAGTGTCTGGAGGATTTGGGTGCGGGGACTTATGGTAGATAGTGATGAAAAAGGGTTGATTTTGTGTCTCATAAACCATTTCTGTGTCAATCTGGCCAAAGGTTTGGGATCATTATCCTGCCAAAAGACCCGCTTATGACCCATTGTCAGATTTTTTGGCAGAGAAACCAGATTTTTAATTCATCTTTCGGTATTTTAAAGGATTCCTGATGCCATGAACTCTACCAAGAGCCTTTGGTAGAGAAACAGGCCCACAGCATAACAGTTCCTCCACCATACAGTGTTTGTTTCAGAAAAGCTGAACCTCAGCTCAGTCTGGCAGAAGGTCCCACTTCCAGTGAAAGTTTGCACATGTTTATGAAAAAGTTGAATCCTGGCGTACCCTCCCAAGCTAGGCGTCGCCACTTAGTCTGATGGTGGACCCTCAGGAACTTTGGCTGCAGTTCCCCAACAAAAAAATGGAGGGTCTTCTGTTTGACCATGCCCCCCTGACGCCAAAACGGTGACAGCTTGCAGTGACAACGTAACTCTGCACCACAGCATCAATGTTTTTATCAAACCTAAGAGCAACAGCTGTTTCTGCAGCTAAGGACACCAATCCTCTCAAACATTTCCATCTGTGCAGATGTTTTCTCTCCTGTTTTGTGTTTTGGATGCTTTTACTAGGCTGCAGAGCAAATTTTCCCTACAGGGCCAATAATAATGTGATACTGATTCTGTTTGTGCTTTAATAATACTGTGATACAACTGGAAAGAAGGACGAATTGACTGGTTTTTGTGCATAAATCAACACTTTCACTTTGTTTTGTTGGAAAGCATGGAAACATTAGGAGTTTTCTGTTCAGTATTAGATCAGTTTCAGATGACTGTGATTCAGAGCTGGAGTGCTAAAATCAGCAAATGATGTCATTGACAACATTGCTTTGCACCGAGAGTTTCCACCGAGCTGCAGTCAGAGCTTAGTTAAATATGAACCAACAATGTCAGGTGTGAAGAGAAACATGAGAATGTTGCTTATAAGAAGAGGCAGTGAATGCATCACTTGGAACAGAGTCAAACAACATCTCTGAGGGACGACCCCCGCACATCTCCTCACCACAACCTGATTCTTGAAAGTCAGCAGAGGGAAAATATGAATATGAGAGACCACAGCCTGAACATTACGAAGCACATCACGATGAACTGGATTATTTTGAAAAGATCTGCTGACAGGCAGTTTGACGTGAATCCTTCTCTCTCTGCAGACTCTGCAGCGACCCCTGTTGTCGAAACTGTGAGTGTGAGCGGCGACAGCTGCTTGTTGCTGTGCTCTGTGGACAAACAGGCGACTCTGTCTTGGTTCAGAGACGACCAGCTCCTCAACCAGAGCATCTCTGCCTTCTCTTTAACCGTTGCGGTACCGAAACGGGACTCCAACGCCACCTACAGCTGTGTCTCTGCCAACGCTGCAGAAAACATGACGCTTCCTGTCAACGTGAGCCGGTCCTGCAGAGGACAGCGAGGGGTCAGCAATGCTGCAGAAATCTGTAAGACTCGTTGGAGCTCTGACTTTTTAAACTGTGACTCAGGTCCTGACATCACTTTATTTGTTGCTTGACAGATTTATGGGCGACCATAATCCCCATCAAGGTAACTTGGTTGATGGTCCTGACTGTAGTTCAGGCTGCTCTTCATTAACAGAGGCAACAAACAGGGCAGGTGAGGAAGGTTTTATGTCATATTGTGTTCATGCTGTTGTTGTTGGAGATGCTGCACCAATCCCCTCTAACTCCCTTCACCAACACACTCCCACTTTTCCTCTGAAGCCCCTCCCAACTCACTTCCTACATTGCTCACAAAATTAAAGGGAACACTAAAATAACACATCCTTGATCTCAATCAATTATTCTCACTGAAAAACTTTCTTATTAACACAGTGGAATAGATTGAGAAGAAAATAACACAAAAATTATCAATGTAAATCAAAATTATTCCACCATGGAGATCTGGATCTGGCTTCATACTCAATATGAAAGTGGAAAATAACATGACAGGCTGATTCAATATTCCTCGAGTGTAAATGAGGCTCAGCAGTGTGTGTGGCCTCCATGTGCCTCTATAGCCTCTATAACAACGCCTGGCCATGCTCCTGATGAGGTGGCGGATGTTCTCCTGAGGGATCTCTTCCCAGACCTGGATTAGAGCATCAGTTAGCTCCTGAACAGTCTGTGGTGCGACGTGGCGTTGGTGGATTGACCAAAACATGATGTCTCAGATGTGCCCAGCTGGATTCAGGTCTGGGGAACGGGCAGGCCAGTCCATAACATCAATGCCCTCATCATGCAGGAACTGCTGACACACTTCAGCCACATGAGGCCGAGCACTGTCATGCAGAAGAAGGAACCCAGGGCCCACTGCACCAGCATATGGTCTCACAGTGGGTCTGAGGATCTCATCCCGGTACCTTATGGCAGTCAGGGCGCCTCTGGCTAGCACATGGAGATGTGGAGAGAAGTGCTGATGTGGGATGGCTGTGGGGCCATCCAAAGAAATGCCTCCCCACACCACAACTGACCCACCACCAAACTGGTCATGATGGAGGATGTTGCAGGCAGCATAACATTCTCCATGGTGTCTCCAGACTCTGTCACGTCGGTCACATGTGCTCAGTGTGAACCTGCTTTCATCTGTGAAGAACACAGGGCGCCCGCCAATGGCGAATCTGCCAATTTTGGTGTTCCCTAGCAAACGCCAGTCATCCTGCACAGTGTTGGGCTGTGAGCACAGGCCCTAAATGTGGAAGTGGGGCCCTCATACCCCCCTCATGGAGTCTGTTTCTGACAGTTTAAGTAGAAACATGCACATTAGTGGCCTACTGGAGGTCATTTTGTAGGACCCCTCCTGTTCTTCCTTGCACAAAGGACGAGGTAGCAGTCCTGCTGCTGGGTTGTAGCCCTCCAACGGCCTCCTCCATGTCTCCTGGTGTACTGGCCTATCTCCTGGTACCTGTTCCATGCTCTGGACACTGTGCTGAGAGAGACAGCAAATCTTCTAGCCACCACTCGCAGTGATGTTCCGTTTTGGATTAGCTGCACTACTTGAGCAACTTCAGTGGGCTGTAAAAAATGCCTCATGATGCCTCTATGCGTGACAGAACTGACAAAATGAAAAAGTGACTAAAAGTTCAACCAGAAAGGACGAGAACAGAGAAATGATCTGTGGTCACCACCTGCAGAATCACTCTTTTATAGGGGTTGTCTTGCTAATTACCTCTCATTTCCACCTGTTGCATGTTCCATTTGCACAGCAGCAGGTGAAACTGATTCACAGTAAGTGTTACTACCTAACTGGTGACATTGGTTCCACAAAGGTGGGACTGATTTGGAGTTACATTGTTTTGTTTAGGTGTTCCCTTTATTTTTTTGAGCAGTGTACTTTGAGAGGTTAGCTGAGTGGACATGTTTGTGTCCACCAGCGATGGACTCTGGTTAGGATAGGGGGTGCCATTGTTTTACCTCAGAGAACAGAGTCGGACCTGACAGCAGAGCTCGAGACGTCTGTCAGCTGCGACTCTGACGGAGATGAAACCTGATATCTGTTCTCTCTGTTCTTCAGGGAGGAAGCTCAGGAACAGAGTTGGAGAACACGACCAGATGGCTACCAAGAATGTTCACCAGCAAGAAGAAAAGCTGCAACTCATTGTTTCCTGTTTTTATTGGTGGTTATCACTAAATCACTGTGTATCTTCCAGGAGTAATAAAGTGTTATTAAATGTATTGCTGTTATATTAATGATGTTGTGGTTTCTTCAGCCTGATTAATCCTTTCATGCTCACCATGACTAGCATGGTCAGTGTGGAAGTGAAGATCGTTCCAGCCAACCTGATGGGAACAGCCGTCACACACGGTGTCAGTTAGAAAAACCTCAGTGCTTCAGATTAAAACCAAAAACATTCAGCCTATTAAAATCAAATCAAATATCAAATTTATGAGAAAGAAACCATAAGGACTGACTAAATGGAAACAGATTTTTTTTCTAATAAATATAGAAATAAATGATTTTCAGCAGCTCTCAGTGTGTTGTGTGAAAATGAGACTTTTATAAATCATTAAAATTGTTTTATTACATGAAAGGATTTTATAAGGATTTATAAAAAGTAGCACTAATCTGGTGTTGACATCACAGCAAACCCTCAAGCATGCATGTGGCGACAAAAACTCCCCTTTAACAGGAAATAAAATGCCCTCCAGGAAGCATCACAGCCAAACAGAACACCAGATCAGGTGCACCTTCTATGGAGAGAAAATAACTGAGAAAACAAACCATTAACAGTTGAAATAACAGCAAGTAATGTAAACTGGAGAGTAGTAGAAGAAGAAAGTGAGGAAAAGTGGTCAGTTTGTCCTCCAGCAGCCTGTGGCAGCATGGCTACAGGGACAGATCAGGATAACCTGAGCTCTGAGGATGAGGGATGATGCTCTCATCTAAAACTAACATTCAAAAGCAATGTGTATAATTCAAGTGTGATTGTAGAAATGATGAGTTCTCTGCATGTATTCCGATTATGTAACATTGAATCACAGGATTACTTTAGATTACAAAAAATAATGAACAAATAATGATGAATAAATGATACAATCCCCTTATGCAATGTTTTTTGTTATGAAACAGATCAAAGCTAATTGCCCTGTCATAAAATCTTCCACCTCAACATCAGTTAATAACGGCAGGCTGCAAACGTTTGATTGTGACAGACGGTTTGATGAAATACCTGATTAACACTGATCTGTGCATCACTGTGGGGAAGGCAGGAGATGGCGATTCAGCTGTAAGCCAAGTCAGGTTTATTTGTTTAGCACATTTCAGCAGCAAGGCAGTTCAAAGTGCTTCACATCATGAAAACATCAATCGAGTATGCATCAAAATCATCGAGCAAATATTAATACAGCAAAATCATAAGGATCATCAAGCAAATATAATTCAGAAATATTAATCCGTGTTCCAGATAATAATCAAAGGCGGCTCTAAACAGGAGGGTTTCAGCCTTGATTTAAAGGAACTCAGTGTTTCGCCTGTTTTGCAGTTTTCTGGGAGTTGGTTCCAGATCAGTGAAAGCTTCTTCTCCACGTTTGGTTCTGGTTCTGGGGATGCAGATCAGACCAGAACCAGAAGACCTGAGTGGTCTGGAAGGCTGATACGACGACAACAGGTCCTTAAGCCGTTCAGTGATTTATAAACTAGCAGAAGGATTTTAAAGTCTGTTCTCTGAGCTCCAGGGAGCCAGTGGAAGGACTTTAGAACTGGGGTGATGTACTCTATTGTCCTGGTTTTACTGGGAACGCCAGCAGCACCGTTCTGGATCAGCTGCAGCTGTCTGGTTGATTGGTTAGGCAGACCTGTGAAGACACTGTTGCAGTAATCAATGCGACTAAAGAGGAACGCATGGAGGAGTTTCTCTAGATCTTGTTGGGACATCAGTCCTTTAATCCTGGAAACGTTCTTCAGGTGATAGAAGGCTGACTTTGTAAACATTTCTTCTATTTCAACGATTTCATGGATTACTTTTTCAGTTTGTCAAGCACTCGTTCGTGTTGGGAAGATGTGAGCCAGCTGATTCCTCCCCAGGTAGTTTATTCAAAGAAGATGCGACCATAGAACATGATTTATGCAGTACAACAACGTGTCGATGGAATCTCACCAGTTGGTTAGTCTATCAGTTGACAGAACTGGTTCCCATCCACAGTCGCTAGCTGCTCTATTGATGCATTTCATTATCAGTTAAGATTGTCCAGACACTGTGAGGAATGCATTGAGAGAATTATACTGTCCGCGTGTCTAAGTGTGAGTCCACATGAGTTGTTTCTGCTCCGGCTGCGTCTGCTGCACCTGAATGTCCTTACTGGCCTCCAGTGGAGGCAGCTACACAGTGAGACATCGCAGCACCTCAGCATCAGAAGGTTTTTCTGATGCTGGTTATTTCTATAACACTGATTCACAACGCATCTCAAGACACTGAGCAAAAAACAAAAAACAAAGTCAGTCCAGTTCAACCATACAGACAGATTCCAAGTCAAGTAACGACATTCAAGTTTGATCCTAGTTTTCAAATAATCAGTCGAGTTCAGGTTAATATTCAGGTTGTTGAAAAAGTTTTCTGTCTAAGGAAACCCAGCAGGTTGCATCGAGTTGTTGACTTGCAGGATTCGCTCATACTGAGCGAACAAGAATTTGGTTTCTTACGGTGCTCCCATCCTTCATCCGAAGCCGAGCAGTCGATGCGTGGTCCCGTGGTTGCAGGACGTTGTATTCAGAGCACCTGGGGGACTCGGCCCCCTTCAGCATACGTCACGGTCCAAGACGCTTACTTTATTGTTTTAAACGATTCTGTTGAACCAGAATTCAAAAGCAACGTCTGATTTTCATTCGTTAACTGATAGTAAATTGTTTTTTCAATGTTACTTTTGTCAGTTTCAAGTGATTTCAGGACCGCTGTGGGTTTTACAGTCATGAACAGAGGGGGGCCACCACTGACTAAGAGTACAGTAATCCCGGGTATCTTCCACAGATCCTCCGGTCTTCCTCAGTGCAGCTGATGAACATCGCAGTGATTCTGTCCCTTCATGCACGCGAGGAGGAAAAGATTGAAGTTGATCTGCTGTCGTTGATTTCAGTTGTGTTTCCAGCGGAGCATCGTTGCAGAAATGCCCTGTGATCAGACTCTGGGGCTGATGGTCGCTGATGGTTGCTGAGATGATTGTTCATCGTTGTGTGATCCCGGGGTCAGCAGCCGCACAGATCGTTCCTGAGCACGACAAAACACAGGAAGTGAGTTACGGATATGTCTGGATATGTGCAATAGTGTAAGGCAGGAGGAGCATGCACGAGAGGACCAACCATAGCCATAAAAGGGCATAAAAGCCTAATTAAAATTAATAATTGAGTTTCAGTGAGTTTATACATTTGTATATAAACCTCATTTCCATGCGTCGCAAGAAAAGTAGGAACACGTTGCCAGAGAAGAAACAGACAAAAAAGAGAAAAACCACTAATTTCTGAGAAAATAGTGATTTTCAGGGTGTTTTGCAAAATATACTAGTTGAAGTTATGAAGAACTCCCCCCCCCCCGATGCTTTAAATAGCAGGTTTTACAAAAGGTAAACTTTCTGAGGCGTCTCGGGGTGTGGTGGGGGGCTCACAGCTGACTAACACACCGCCGTTGAATGGCTCCTCACACACTTCTGTTTCGGTTTCAGCCAATAAGTTGCAAGATTGAAGCGAACACATCAGTGCTTCACATCATCCTCAACCCGGGTCGGGTCGGGCCGGGTTGAGGGTTGCTAACGGCATCATGGAGGAGCGTTGCTGTGATGACCTGCTGAAGGCGGAGTGTCGGAAAGACCAGGAGGTTCTTAAAGAGATAGAGGCCAATTTCCAGGTGCCAAATTAAGAAGTCAAACTTCTTTTCAGTTATGTTTGATATTTTTCTAACATCTGAAGGGAACATAGTTACTTGATGGTGCTATAAAATACACAACGCCGCTCCTTTAAATAAACCATTAGGACTTTCTCCTGGTCTCCTGAGCGTGTCGTGCATGTGGGCCTGGCGTTTAGACAAAACCATGACAACGAGCAGCGTTGGTCCTATGGGTTTTGGTCCTATGGTCAATATAATCAGCAGTTTAGGGGGGGGTGGAGCGTCAGTGACGTCTGCTCTACAGTAAGAGACCAGAGAGCTTTATCTGCCGGTCACACCAGCGATGCTGTAGACGTGTCTGGGTTCTGATCTGAAACCGTCCCAGTCCACCAGTGGTTGAATCAGCAGGTTCGGTTCTGAACGTCTCTGATAAGGCCGACAGACAGCGTCAGGTGAGCTTCCATCAGTTTAGATGAACAAGCTTGCAGTTGCAGATGTATCCAGGTAATAATTCCAGCTATGCAGATCTGCTTGTGGTTAAGATGGGAATAACTAACTGGAAATGTCTCTTATTGTCCAGAGTGGGGAATATACTGGTACTACTGGGATGTGGAACGTCTGAGGGGTCTTCAGCAGATTAACAGGTCTGTACCTGGTTTCTTCTGCCACCAGATGTCTGATCTGCCATATACTCCACAACAACCTCACTTTGTGGACCTGCAAACATAAAAGCAAGTTTTAATACGACTAAGATCAGGTTTACAGACTTCAAAAGGAAGAACAAACATCAGAAACAAGCAGAGATCAGAGACGGCAATAATCCTACAGATCAGCAGCAACAATGGGGATTTTTAGAATCTGTTTCTGTTTTATACGTATTTAAAATGGAAAGAACTGCCAATAATAGATTAACCGTTTAAACACAGAACGAGGAGAAGATCTGAAGCTTCGAGTCATTTACAAAACTTTAAGCAATTAGTTGTAACTTATTTGTCATCTTTCATAACATTATAACTCCCATCAGACCGCTTTGATCCACCGCTCTGACGTGCTTCAGTCCGGTTTCCATGGTGACCACAGCACTGAGATCAAAGTGTTCAACAACATCTGCATTGGACACTGTTGACCAGGAGATATTATTAAAGCGACTGGAGAGCTGGGTCGGACTCTCTGGTACGGTACTTAAAGGGACAGTATCACGTAAAATCGACTTTTTTGAGCCTTCCATCATGTTCTAATGTTATTCCCTCATCAAAACATACCTGGAGGGCTGCTTTGATTCTTTCACGCATGTTCGAGGAATCCTTTAGTCTCCCGTGGCAACCATTCAGCTGAGCAAAACGCCTGGATGGACCTGGCGCCGCCTTTAAGACCCAGCTCCTCCTCGGAGCTGCAGTTTCTAAGCTTCTGAGCTTCCAGCTCTCAGAGCACCCTCCCCCGCGACTTCCCCACTCAGCTCCTTCAGACCAGCCAGCAGCAATTAGCAAACACCTGGTGGAACTGCGCATCTGCTGAGCTCATTATACGAGATACTTCTCATTGAAATGCTGATAAAAACATTGTCAAAGGGTTAACAGAGGAGTGCTGTTGTGGTGACTTCCTGAAGGCGGAGTTTCAGAAAGAGCAGGACTTTCTTACAGAGACAGAGACCCAATTTCAAGGCGTTAAATTGCAAAGTCAAATTTCTTTTTATGTCATATTTGATGAATACAGCGTTTTATAACAACTGAAGGCAACATGGTTACTTGATTGAGCTTCAAAATGATTCCATGTGGCTGGAAAAACTGATCATACTGCCCCTTTAAACTGGTTCCAGTCTGACCTCAAGAACAGGGACTTCTTTGTGTCAATAAGTAACTTCTCACCAGACCTGAGAGAAACTATAAATCACTGAACATCAATGTAACTTAAGGAACATAAAGCAATGAATAAAAATATCAAGACGTACCTCGTTGTTTAGGGTTTTCCTTCCTCGTCCACCAAACGGCCAATAGAACCAGCAGAACCAGAACAGCTAGAACTTTAATGATCCAGTCTGGAAAGGAAAGCATCAGGATTGAATCAGCTTCAGCTCCGTCCCAGCAGCTGTTAGACTCTAGAACCGTCACTGCTCCCAGTAAACTCGAGAAGTGTTCACATCCCTGATATTATCTGTACTATTTCTAGGAAATAATCTTAGTTTTTAATGCACAAGCTGCATTCACGCATCTGTTGTCCTATTTGAAGTTATCCTACTCAAACGCACATTTCTTTTACTCTCATTCTGCTACTTTTTAATAATTATACAGATTACATTTCTATGCTGTAGATTTGCCTTAACTGTACAGTCTTATTCTTATTTTTGATTTTATATTTTTACAGTTGCGTGAATCTGAAGGCTCCGCCTTCCCCGCTGAGGGACAATAAAGCTTATTTCTATCCTATTCTAACTGAATCTTACAGTTCCTCTGCTCGCTGGGTTCGCCTTCGCACAGCACAGGAATGTCGACGTCAGTCGCCTTCTTCTCAGCAGGAGTGGAAGCAACACATTTGTAGGTGGAGTTTAAAGTGCACTTTCTGCACAGAGAGCTGCAGCCGGAGCACATCGCTGCTGTTCACTATGTGGTCGTCTCTGAGCCAAGACAGAACTCGCCGGTTTGTCCACAGAGCACCGCAACACGCAGCTGCTGGAGCCCACCCGCCACAGGCTCGACAACAGGGGTCGGTGGAGGATCTGCAGAGAGCAGAGGGAAAACTGGCTGTTAGGCTGAAACACTGGGCCAGTATAAAGTATTCACCCCCTTGAATGTTTTACCCTCGTTACTGATTTACCAAATCTGTCATGATCAACAAAGTTAGGCTTTTTTGACTAAAAACTACAAAAAAAATCCCTTTAATGTGAAACTGAAAACTGATTTCTACAAAATAATGACATTTTGATAAAAATATTTAACATAGACTAAGTTGCAGTATAAATACCCCCCCCCCAGTCAGTATCTAGGAGCTGCTCCTCTGGTTGCCGTCCCAGCAGGGAGTCTGTGTGGATCCGTTTCAGCCCGGATGCTCATCTGGATGCAGTTTTCCTCCAGCATTCCTGCTAAACTGCTCCAGCTCTGTCAGGTTGAGGGATCAGCTGGGAACTGGTCTGGGCTTTGACTAGGCCACTACAGAACCTCCACTTTGTTGTGAAAATCAGTTTTTACTTTTACATTGAAGGATCTTTTCGTCAATAAACTCATGACTGATTTGTAAAAACAATAAAATGGGGTAAATACTTTTTATAGGCACTGTATGCTAATATTTCTGCCTGCAACTGCGTTCTTCCTTTGCATCTGCTTTGATAAAACTTGACTGATCTGCTCGTTACTGAGTCTCCTTTTTGCCACTGAATCAGCCCTGACTCATCTCATCACGGACTCCTCTGGACCTCTGAAGGTCTGCTGGGGTTTCTGGTTCTGGATCTTTAGGTCCTAGAAGAGGAGGGTCAGCACCTCCATATAACAAAATCATCCCACGGATGCTTAAATTATAATTCTCAAACCTTTTTACCAGCTAAACTGCAATAAAATAGTACTAAAACGATATCTCAGCACAGTGATTGATCCATATTTTTGTGAAAGTGCTTCTCACCAAACACTGTGAGACTGTAGGAAGTCAGAAAGTCTCCTTCCTTCGAATCAATGTAATAAATTCCTGAGTCGCTCCTTTGAAGGTCTGTGATCGTGAAGAGTCCGGTGGTTTTATTCCAGAGAAATTTGCTTCTGTCAGTGTTATCCTGTAGTCTCCTCTCCATCACCATGGCAACGACTCTGTTGTTGTACTTGATAAACCCAGACTCCTTCACAGGATCAGGCAGCGTGATGTTTCCTCCAGCCACTGCTTCCAGGCTCTTCATCTCCCCCTGGGCGGCAGATGGGATCACCACAGCTGTGAAACAGCAGAACCAAGAATCAGAACCACGTTGTTTTAGAGAGCAGGGGCGGCTGGCGGGGTTTTCCCTCTCTGCGGAGGAGGGGAAAGGGAAATGAAAAATGCCTTTTATTTTTTCAAACACTCATTTTTGAAATCTAACAAAATGTTCTTTTTCTTACAACTTTAATTATTTTCATCAAGAAAAAAAAAAACCATTTTAATCTGGAATTATTAGATTTACACTAAAATCTAGAATTTATCGGAAATCTCATTTATTTATTATTAATCTCGTTCTTTCGGTCACGACCCAAAGCTCCTGACCATATAGATGGTAGGAACGTAGACCGACCGGTGAAGCGAGAGCTTTGACTCGGCTCTCTCTTCACCACGACAGACCGGTCCAGATCGCTGCCGACGCAGCACCAGTCCGCCTATCGATCTCCTGCTCCGTGTTTCCCTCATTCGTGAACAAGACCCCGAGAACTCCTCCACTTCAGGCAGGACCCCCCCGACCCAGAGAAGGCACTCTAACCTTTTCCGGGTCAGGACCTGCGAACTGCTCCAGTGAGAGCTGGAGATCACGAGCTGTTGAAGCCAATAGGACCGCATCATCTGGAAAGAGCAGAGACGCAGTCCTAAGGCCACCAGAACGGATCTCCTCAACACCTTGGCTGCATCTAGAAATTCTGACCAGAAAGTTATGCACAGAATCGGTGACAAAGAGCAACCTTGGCAAGTCCATGTCTCACCGGGAATGAGCCCGACTCACTGCCGGCGATGCGGACCGAGCTCTGACACCGGTCATACAGGGGCCCAGCAGCCCGTATCAGAGAGCCTGGTACCCCATAGTCCTGGATTACCCCCCACAGGATTCCCCCAGGAACACGACTGAACGCCTTCTCCAAGTCCACAAAGCACATGTAGACTGGTTGGGCGAACTCCCATGCAGCCTCCAGGACCCTGCTGAGGGTGTAGAGCTGGTCCAGAGTTCCAGAACCAGAACCAGAACCACACTGCTCTTCTTGAACCCGAGGTTCGACTATCCGACAGACCCTCCTCTCCAGAGCCCCTGAACAGACCTCAGCAGGGAGGCTTAAGAGCCTGATTCCCCTGTAACACTCTGCGGTTCCCCGTTTTGAATACGGGGACCACCACCTCGGTCTGCCAGTCCAGTGGAACTGCCCCCGACGTCCACGCGATAGTGCAGAGTCGCTTCAACCAACACAACCCCACAACATCCAGAGCCTTAAGGAACTGCTGGTGAATCTCATCCGCCCCCCGGGCCTGCCACCAAGGAGCTTTTTAACCACCTCGGTGACCTCAGCACCAGAGATCGGACAGCCCGACCCGAGGTCCCCAGGCTCCGCTTCCTCAGTGGAAGACGTGCCGGTGGGATTGAGGAGGTCTTCGAAGTATTCTGCCCACTGACCCACGACGTCCCGAGTCGAGGTCAACAGGACACCACCCCCACTATAGACAGTCTTGGTGGAGCACCGCTTCCCCCCCCCCACCGAGACGCTGGATGGTGGACCAGAATCGCTTCGAGGCCATACTGATGTCGTTTTCCATGGCCTCTACCCACTCCTCCCATGCCCGAATTTTTGCCTCAGCAACCACCCGAGTCACATGCCGCTTGGACTGCCGGTACCCACCAGCCCCTTCCAGAGTCCCACGGGCCAAAAAGACCCGACAGGACTCCTCTTTCAGCCTGACAGCATCCCTCGAACCCGCCGGATCGCGGGCGTCACCTTTCACTCTAACCGGACAATCTGGAAGGCGTTTTTGCAGAGCTGCTTCAGCTGTTCCGGCATTTATATGAACCCTTCGGCTCATTTTCAGAGAATCCTGCACCAATGTAGGCGTAGCCTAGAAAAGCCACACCACTTCCTCGGCTTGCATAAGCTCACTGCGAACCCCAAATATAATCACTCAATCAATCAGAATATGTCTTCTGGCAGCGCCGGGCTCTGTGTCTACGACGCAACTTGATCAAGTTATTGTAAATAAGCAACACCAGCAGTCAGTCACAGCCAGGTGTTTTTCCTCCAGTATTTTTTGCAAATCCTGCATTTGCTTGGATAAATAACCAATCACAACCTACAAACCAAAACAGTGCACTCAGCAGCAGACATTACTAAACAAAGAAAACTTCATACAACAAACACTTCAGTTTTGTACCCCGAGTATATTTATTTAAGCATACAAACATTGTCCATTTTAGGTCATTTTTCTTTTAATTTTTTTACTTTTAAATGTGACCAGGGCTGGCTCAAGATTTTAATGAGCCTTAAGCAGAATATAATTTAGGGCCCCCCTCGACCACTAACAGCGTTTCAATCCAGATCTGGTGGAGAGGGGGCAAGTTTAGAAGCAATCAGTCATAGTTGGTTATTATTTTCTGGGATGTATTTGCTCAAACACAAAGATGAAACTCAGCATCAGATTGTAGCCATGGCAACACAACAAACTATGAAAATTATTCTTTGCACTTTTACAAAGTAAACTTGCCAACTCCTTTAAATCCTAAATTTAGAAGTCAAACATTTTAAGGCTTGTAATTTATCTCTTCTGGAACCATTAATTAAGATTTAATAGCTTTGCAATTCTCAATAAACAACGTTAAGATTCTAGATCTATGGTCGGTGTTAAAATTCAAGCATTTATAGGGGCCCCTGAAGGTCTGGGGGCCATAAGCAGCTGCTTCGTCGCGTATGATGTCGGTCAGCTCTGAGTGTGACCAGCATTACATGACTTGTTTAAGACCAAGCCAGTAGCTGAGTACTCAATTAGGATTTACCTGAAGTGCAAAAAAAGTATAATTTATATTTTTAATTTTTGTGTTTGCTTTTTTAAGACTCTTTAGTTGTATGTTTAAATATTGTCAACAATGTCTTCCAATAACATAATTACGCACTAATATTTTTACCTTTCCTTTAAACTTTTAACATTTTTTAACCCATAAAGATGGCGGACCGCTGGTTGACCCCCCGGGCGCCCCTTCCCCAGAGACGCCAGACCGAAGCAGAGAGGGGGGGAAACGGGGAAGAAACGTACCCGAGGAAGGCTAAGCTGACTGCATTTTTACTTCCAGCTTCTGTTAACGGATGTTGAACGACGGTAACGTAACTCAGTCATATCGTTTGGCCTTCATGTGCGACGTCTCAGATACGTTTTCATTTTTCCGTTGGGACTCATGTCTGGTTGCGTTTTCAGATCTGTTTCTCTCATTTCCCAAACCTCCAGATTATTAATTGTCTTGATGTGTAGATGAAGACAGACCTGAGCAACAGGCTGCAAGGGGACCGTCCGGCAGCATGCATGCTGCTCAGCACCGGTGAGCCCCCTCAAACTGAGATCCCAAACAGCAGGGTGTTGGCTCTTTTTTAAGAAACCCAGAAAAATAAAAAGCTCCCAGCCGGGCTGAGCCATCAGGGTCCTGCAGCAGAGCTGGAGGTTCGGCTGTACAGTCTGAATTCAGTGTTTTTCAAAAAAAATCATTCAGCTTGAAATGGTCCCAATTAAAACTATGTTGTTGTTCTACAGTCGCGTCACCCCCACCCCCGCAGTTTTAAAAAGTCCGAGAGAAGACCCGCATCTTATAATTCGGACTCCTTGATGTAGGGTAAGTAAGATTGAAGCGATGACTAATAGTTTGTGCAACTGTAATGCTCATGAGTCAGTTTAATAAAACTCAGTTCCTTCAGGAATCACTGAGTAACTGGAGGACAGCTGTGCTGATGCTAAGATAAGGACCATTAACCACCCGATGAAATCACACCGAGCTCTTAAGGTTTCCAAGGAAATTACCACAACAAAAACTTGGAATGATCGACTCGGAGCAAAACAAATTACTCTTGTTTGTCCAACATGTTTTCCTGAAGGCCTGAATGACGCAGCAAAAATTTCAATGTCCGCAAATAACTGCAGCAGCAAAGTTATTGGATAAAAAAACATGAACTACACATCATCTATTTATAGTTTTACTCCATAATAACTTAGAATGAAGTTCGTACTTACAAAAGCCACCACACAAGGACAGTATCAAGAACATCTTTGAACGAGGTGGAACGACGCACACGGAAGCTGGTCTGGAATAGCAAGAAAAAGAATCCACTTTATTGGCCGGGTTCGTACAAACCAACAAGAAGTTCAGCTTGCATTAAAATATGGACTTTAGAGGAAATACAAAACTTAGAAGGAACACTTTGTGTGAATAGGAACACCCACTAGATTATTTTTTAAAAAAATAGGGAGATAATACTAAACCAGTTATATGCTGGCACAGAAACCATGACTAACTGGTTCCTTGGGCCAGTTGAAATTCATTTTGAAACTTCATGTGGGCCGGCCTGATTGCAGAGCTCAGTGGATCTGGTCCAAGCTTTAGAGGAGCGCCTCTGAGGAGAACTCGCTCATTATGTGTCAGAAATTTACCGCTGAACGAGTTCAGATTGCATGTAGGCACACACTATTAAGCAAAACTGACATTAATAATAAAATTACATATATATATCATTTTATTATTAATGTCCAGGCTGGTTGGCACTGGTCAAGCATTTTTTGGATGAAGGAATGATTGAATAAATCTCTCTTTTGAACATTTGGGCACAGAAAGTTAACAAGGGGAAAAAAACTAAAATAAAACCAAAAAATTAACATGAGAAAAATGTTTCTTGACACAATATAGAAAAGGCAGGACAGAGACCGAGAGCTGTGGATATATTCTGTGTTGGGAACATGCAGCTTGCTTGATCTTTTAAAGGCAGCCTTGAAACAAGTAAAATGAGGAGACGAAGAGCAGGATGCAAAACGAGCCGCTTCATCTCCAGAAACCCGCTTTGTGGTGAAAGGAGGAAGCTGCAGTGTGTAAGCTCCAGCAGCCCAGTCACACATCCAGCTCCAGCAGGCACAACCAGTGGCGGCTGTAGGACCTGAGAAACGGACAGCAGAGGTGTGAGGGCGAGCAGAGGCATGCAGACTTTCTCCCAGTCACAGTCATCTCTGCAGACTCTGCAAGCAAACAAGGAAAACAAGAAAAATCTTTAAAGGGCAGTATGATGTAAAATCAATGTTGGAGCGTTATATTGTGTTCTAATGTTTTCCCCTCATCAAAAACATACCTGGAGTGCTGCTTTGATTCATGTTAGAAAAATCCTTTTAATCTCCATGGCAACCATTCGGCTGAGCAAAACGCCCGGATGGATACAGCTCCGCCTCCGGGGTGCAGCTCCTCCTCGGAGCTGCAATTTCTAATCTTCCGAGCCTCCGCCTCACAGAGCCCCCCTCCTCCGTGACTCCCCCACTCAACTCCTTCAGACCAGCCAGCAGCAGTTAGCAAACACCTGGTGGAACTGCGCATCTTTTGAGCTCATTATACAAGCTACTTTGCAGTAAAATGCTGATAAAAACATTGTTTAACGGTTAATGGAGGAGTGCTGGTGTGATGACTTCCTGAAGGCGGAGTTTCTTAAAGAGACAAAAACCCAATTTCAAGGCATTAAACTG